>JAHREE010000287.1:9235440-9260641 GCA_033628505.1 Tringa tobata | reverse complement strand
CGCCGCAGCCAAGGCGGCGCAGGCTGAGCCCCCTTTGCCCGCAGCCGCCCACCGCGGGGCTGCAGCCCCCGGCCCGACCCCTGCTGCCTGAGGGGCACCTGGAGAGCAAACTCTTCATCGAAGAGCGCTGGGATGTTCCGTTCTTCCTGAGAGAGCCGGAAAATTCATTGTTAACCACGGAGCGTTAATGATGATGGCAGCGAGAGCCCAGCTGGAAGGCGAGGGCTGCTGGGCAAGGCCACAGGGCTCCTCTCTGCGGTGGGCAAAGGAGCACCCCAGGCCTGGGGGAGTCCCACGCCGGTGATGAGTGGCGGGGGTCTCATCGCAGCCTGCAGCCCCCCTTTGCTACAGTACGGTGTGCTCCTCCTCCGGGGGGACAATTCCTGCTCGGGTACTAGGAGCTCTGGGTGCCCGACCCCTGAGTAGGAGGGAGGGTAGTGGCAGTGGGGGCCTTTCTCCGAGTGTTTTGCTGCTGCATAGAATCACAGGATGGTCAGAGTTGGAAGGGACCTTAAAGATCATCGAGTTCCAGCCCCCCTGCCATGGGCAGGGACACCACCAGACCAGGTGCCTCAAAGCCCCATCCAGGGATGGGGCATCCACAACTTCCCTGGGCAACCTGTTCCAGTGCTTCACCATCCTCACAGTAAAGAATTTCTTCCTAATATCTAATCTAAATCTCCCCTCTACCAATTTAAAACCACTACCCTTTGTCCTGTCGCTACACTTTCTGACAAAGAGTCCCTCTCCGGCTCTCCTCTAGGCTCCCTTCAGGTATTGGTAGGCTGCTATGAGGTCTCCCCGGAGCCTTCTCTTCTCCAGGCTGAAGGAGACTCCTCCCCAGACTGCTGGAGGGCCGAGTGAGTGGTCCACAACAGCCCGTTACTCGGGAGCATGCACAGCACGAGTCCTGCCTCAATCCCCCACACCTGCCTCACACCCGCACACCCTGCTAGCACCACAGAAGCAAAGGTATCTCGTCCTCCTGTGCCCGGTGTGATGGAGCTGTGGATGAGAGCAACAGGGAACCCATCTCTCCCCCCAGGGCTTTGCCCAGCCGCATTGGTGGCCTTGCAGCACCTCCCGGGCAGATGACTCCCTGGCTGCTGCTACCATCTCTACCACTTGGCTCAGTTCCCTGATGCTCATTTCCACGCTCAGAGGGATTATTTTAGCATTTTATATCAAGCACAGTAGTGTCAGCCTAATACAGAGCTAGAGGTGACTCCCCATCAGAAAGAAATAATAGTCTGGGAAAGGCTGTTCCCATCCCCTACCTATGCACTCAGGTATCACTGCCCCTCTGATCTCCCCTGCTCCCAGCCAGGCTGGGTGCATACCTGTGCATCTCCTCAGCAGCAGCAAGTACTGAATTTCATCTCTCGCCATAAATAAGTCTCTCCAGTGCCCTAATCAGCTTCCTGGAGGCTCCTGGGAGCCACGGGTGTAAGTTGAGTTGCTAATCGCTCTCCGCAGGAGTTGACGTCTCTCTGAGCCCTACCAGTAATCTTCCCTGCCGCATCCCGGCCGCATGGTACGCCTGAATCTCATCAGGAGGTTTAACGTAAGGGAGGCCGAAGAAAGTCTGTTGCATCAGCTAAAGCAAACCAAGGGCTTTGGCTTACACAACTGGCCCAGTGTCAGCTTTCAGCCAAGGAGACTTTCAGTCAAGGGACCACCCCCCCCGAGCTGAACACGGGGCCTCTGTGTAAATGGTGAGAGGAGGGAAGGTCAGAGTGGGTTTAGAGCTGCCGTGAAGTCTTCACCCTCTCTGCTATGTCCTGCATTTCCCTAATTATCAGGCAAAAACTGCAGCTGCAGGACACACACGCACCCATACAGGCCAGAGGCGATCCACACAATCCCACCGGGTTTTGGAGCAGGATCCCAAGGGAAGCACAGTCCCTCTCTCCTTCTGGAGCGCAGATGAGGCTGCACATCAGCAAGATGTGATAGTACCGAGACGAGCTCCAGATGGGAGCTGATAAAGCACAGAGACCCAGAGAGGCTGCAGATGGCTGCAGCCACAGAGGAGAGGGCTCTCGAGGAGCAGAGGGAGGTTCAGGCAAGGTGTTTCAGGGAAAGGGAGGCTGAGAAAGTCTGTAAGTTCTTGGGAGCAGAGCCACGCAAAAGCTTGAAAATCATTCAGACCTGGGTCTTAGGACTGATGGGACTCTGTGGGTGGTGGCAGCCATGTGTGAGCAGCCCAGGGGCACGTTGTGTGGGACAGAGCCTGGAGCGCTGGAACTGTGCAGCAGAAAGTCATCACCAAGGATGCTGATACACAGGCTGGCAGTCACATATGTCCCAGAGCCTTGTTCACTGATGGGTCAGGCAACTACGGTGAGCTGCCACAGCCTTGCCCAGTGCTGCTCCACAGCCCAGAGCAGCCAGGAACCCTCAGATCATGCCTTCCTACACCCACCCACTCCTTTGCCACCCTGAAAGGGTGAAGACCAGAGTCATGCTCTGTGCTTTGCAGTTCAAAGCCTTCTGCATCCATCTCGCCAGGGCATGCTCCATGCCAGAGAGAAGGACCCTCCCTTGCCAGGTAAGGGGCAGAGCAAGGTTGGAACACCACAGCGCTGCCTGTAGCAGCCCTTTGCAGCACCCAGAACCCTTCCAATCAGGACCAAAAGAAAAAAAAATAAAAAGCTTACCAGCTCCTCCTTGATGCTCAGGCTGAAGAGGGACAAGTCGAACTCCCAGAGGAATCCAGTGCATCCAAGGCCAACTGCGGGCTGGGCAGGCAGAAGTTAGCTGAGGTCCTGAAGCTAACGGCAGCTTTGAAACAACAGCCTAAGGGGATAAAAGCAGAGTCTCCAAGTCCCTACAGCTACAAGAAAGTCTTAATTACCCTCTTCCCAGCTACAAATTAAGAGTAAAAATAGAAGAATGCTGTCTTGGTTTAGCCTAAGCCCTCCTCGATATTAGTCATGTACAGACATTCAAGATGAGTAAGAGCAGGGTGGGATATGCAGTGTGGCCCTCTGCATCCCCTCAGCATCCGATGGCTTTCACCTTGTAGGAACACCTAATTTTGGTATCGTAGCTCTCAGCAGAGATGCCTTGTTCCCCACTTTGTTCCCAGCTCTTCCTCCACCCTGCCAATGCTGCCCTTCCCCTCGCACCCAGGCTGAACCCCAGCCTCTGCTCCAGACTGCCAGAGCCTTTTGGTTTTGAAATCCAGTCATTTTGCAGGGAGGTACCTTTCTAAAGCTAGCTCTGAATAACGCCTCAAACTTGTGGTCTTGTTCCCAATGCAGCACTTGTTGCTACCACAGCTGCTTTCTGGGTCGAAGGAACTAATTTGATCATAAAATCATGTAAGAGGGTTTTAACCTTCATTACTTCCAGTTGCAGTCTAATTTAAATGCAGCATTCACAGGGCCCTGCAGCGCAATTACACAACCAACTGCGGGAAAATTAATAGCTCTTAATTGTACCGTGGCAGCAAGGTGATACCAGCATTGGACCTTTCTCCAAGAAGATTTCTTCTCTAAAGCATCACCTCTGCACCCCCCAAGGAGTCCCACTAGCCTCTTCCCCAGCAAGCACCTTCTTGCACACAGCAACAAATTCACTCCTGCCACATAGCAAGCCCTCACTGCCCTGTGATATTCCACACACACACGCAGGCAGTTAATTTCTGTATTTATTTGGGCTTATCTGGGAAAACACTTCCTCTATTACCCATTGTTTCCAAGCAGCCCTTCTTGCTGGCTCGGTGCAGGCGCAAGGAGCGAGCAGCAGAAGGTTTCCCAGTTCAGCAGCTCCAGCCTGACTCAGCCACAAGTCAGAGCGGGGAAGGACCTGCTGGCTTTGCTGGGGAATGGACCACTGGTGTGATGAGTGCCTGTGAGGTCTCATGCACTGCCCATGCTCCTATTCCACTGTTTTGAAATTTAGTGGTTTTCTGCTCTGCAGGTCCTCTGCCAGCACAGCTCCAGCCTTTTGTAAGATCCTAGTAAGGCCTTGCCCAACTCAGCTAACAGATCCCTGTTAAAATACCCCTCACTGTGAATGGGAATGCCACTCTGGCTACCAAGGCACACAAGTAAAGCACCAACTGCAAAAGTAGAGCAAGACTGGCAGCAAAAGATGGGCTGGTTGGCAGACTGCTCCTGCCCTGCCTGGCCATCTCTGTCTGTGCAGTCCAGTCTCCCAACCTCTCTGTCCCAGGCTGTGTGGTGGTTCTCCTGGTCCCAGCCCACACCAGCACCCTTCTCAGCGCCACAGTCATGCCACAAAGCTGCTCCCACTGCATTTGCTTTGGTGCCTCTGCGGGCAAGCAGCAGGGAGCTGGCCCAGCAGCCCACTCGGCAGGGGCAGGAGACACTGCTCACCTTGTTCCAGCCCCCCTGGGAACAGCTGAGGTTTGCTTTTCTGCAAGAAGGGGTGCTCAGATGTGCTGCTGTCCAAGGGGGGGGCGGGAAGCAATAGCCAAGGAAGGGTCTTACAGCACCTGAGCAAAAAGCTTGACAGCTTATCTTTTCCTCCTTCCTTCTATCAGACAGGTGCAAACTGGTGGCAGCGTGATAGGTCTGGACCAGTGCTGTTACCCAGGTCAGCAAAAGCAGGTGCTAAGTGCTCTGTGCTCACTGAAGGTCCCTGTACCAGCACTGAGGGTACGAGAGGCAGGTCAGTTACTGGCAGAGCAGGAAATATGTCCAGTACCTCCGGCTGGCAGCAGTCAGTGCAAAAGCATGAAGCCTGAGTACCTTACAATTGTCCCCAACTTGGGCACACTGTTCTGCTTAAAGCCAGGCCAAGCAATCTTAATGGCCTTTTTTGAATTTAGGAACCACTGTATGTCCAGAAAAGCAGCAGCAGTCTGAAATGGTTAACGCTACAAAGGTGCTTCAGCTTTGCAGAAGGGAAGCAGGAAAACACAGCTTGAGAATGCCTGCCCTAAGTGAATTGCATTATTGCTATGCAAACATTAGCCCCTTTCCTGAAAAGGCCACGGTGACCTGGTGACCTCGTTTGATCCTTGAAAAGGAAAATAAAACTTGTTTGTTTGGGGCTTTTCCCTAAACTGGAAGTCATGCTGGAATGGGATTTGTTTAGTAATGAAATGCAAGGTTAAACTGTGATAAGGATGTAACCATGGTAATATGGGAATGGCTGTTGATGCAAGTTTGCAGGAGTGATTTGCATGATCTCGAATGACAACTTTACGTATTCATCAATATTATCATTGGGAAAATAAATATCTAAAAGACACAAAAAAAAAAAAGGCTACAAAAAGAATGCTTGAGGGTGTGCTTCCCTGGAGCTTTCCCCAAGGTAGCCCTTTCTGGAAACTCTTAACTCAGTAGTTATTTCACAATGGTCTAGCAGAAAAAACAGCCATCAGCCACTCTGCCTTTAGCAATGAAAAACATCAGCAGTATCTTCTGATTTCTGCCTGAGCAAGTCCAGGACATCCTGCAGTAATTCTACTGCAGCAAATCATTACAGTGTTTATTTTAGATGGCTTTGTTTAACTGGACTCCAGTTGATCTCAGCCTAATCCAACAGGTAAGATTGCCAGCATTTAAAAAAAAAAAAAAAAAGTGGCAGGAAAAACCTATAAATCAGGCCTTTCCCAGAACTGGTTTGTAAGTTTTCTCTTTCCAGCCCCATTGCAGGTCAGCATGCCCTACTTGGCCTGAGCCTTTGCTGACAGTGAAATAACCATTCCTCTTCCATATTTACTATAGTCACCTCACTCCCATCTACAACCAATAGAATCAGACACAGATGAATCTGTTCTTTCTGAGTGGTACAACATCAATGTCCCTGTTAACCTGCCTTAGTCTTTCTGTCTTGTTCCAAAGTTTCAGTCTCAAATATTGCTGTAGCTTGGGGAAATAATTACATCAATACAATTTGCTGCAAAGGTCTGTCTTACCAGCATATCACATGATTTGGTCTCTGCAGCAAGCTCTACTTATAAAAACAAGGCAACACTAATGTAACCTTCCATAAATCTTGGCAATCCATCTTTTTTTTGGACTCATTACTTCTTTAACCTTTAGTCAGAGGGTAACCTAACCAGTACAATCACTTTTTTTCAGGGGAACTGCATAATAAAAGTGCAGGTAGTAAAGAAAGGCAGTGGCTAAAAATAATCTGTTTCTAGAAACAAGATCTCTTTTCAGCAGTTGTCAGCACCTGCAGCCCTTGTCACAGGGGAGCTGCGGTGGCACCAAAGGTCTTGAGATTCAGGACTTACCTCCACTGCCAAGCGAGCACCTGAGTCATCCCCACCTGCAGGGAGAGAATGTACTGCAATAAAACCCCTGCCAGCTTAAGATTAGAAGCACAATTGTTGGTGCTGTTTAGAAATCAATTAAGCAACATAGTTCTGTTATGGAATACCCTGTGCCCTCTAGGAACAGTATGAGGCCAGTTAGCAAAGGCTCAAAGTTCCTCAAATGCCCTGTCTTTGCAGGCAGTACTTGACAGTGGACTGAAAAAGTTATTAAGTTTAGCAATAGAATATGTCACAAGCCCAGACACCACAAGCCCTTCAATTTAGTGCTGTGTGAAACTTGCAAAGAGAGAAAGGGGTGATTCAGGGTTGTCAATGCCACGGTATGACAAGATATCATTATGAAACTGATGATTTCATCAAACAGCTTTGGATCTGAAGCATCACTTCAAGCATCCCTAGAAGGCAGTGCTCTGCGGATTAAGATCCCCCCTCTCTAGAGAACAACTGAACACTAGTCAAAACACTGCAGAAATGCTTGAAGGTGAAAATAAAGTTCAAATTTTGTGGTCAATTAAAAAAACTTAGAGCTCTTAAAGGAATTATAGTCACCTGGAGCAAAAGGATTTTTTTTCAGTCACCTTCGTTATTTGCCATCACATGAATGATACTCATTTTCAGAGGTAAGTAGCAAACTCAAGGAGCCTACGGAGCGTTTTCCAACTTTGAAATCAAAACCAGGAACATCCTAAATGTGATCATACAAACTGCAGACTTCAAGGAGGCCCCATAATGCTCCCTGTCCTCCTCATTCACACAGACATTTAAACCCTCATGGGTTTCTTACAGCTCAAGCCTAAGCAGATGGAGTAGGTCAGAGGAAAATCACACTGAGCATGGGGCACTCTGCTCCCCAAAAAGTGATGGGCCTCCATATCCCCCCTGGCAACACCACTGCTTCAGGTAAGTTTGTCAAGTTGCTGAGCATTCAAGGGCTCCTCTACCCTTCTGAAGCTTCTGTGGAGCAGTGACAAGATGAGAAATCATGGGATTTCTAGGCTCTAGGCACTAGCTTCTAACTGAATTTCAGACTTCTAGCATTAGGACCTAAGTGAATTTTAGTTGTTCTTTGGGAGCAGAAGATACACAAAGTCAAGTCCTGTGGAGCCAATTAATCACTCAGGGGTGAGTCATTCTCACCCTAGTGGGATAACGCCTCTTCATTCCACACAGGATGTAGGGTTTGTCTAACACCTGTGGGGTTGCTTAGAATTAGCTGATGAATTACCCTGAAGAAATCAAGTTACCTTCCAGGAATTAATGGAAAAAACAGTCTGTACAGGCTTAGAAATTGCACTGTTATATTCTAATTTCCTTTTCTCTTGGCAGCAGGCTGGACAATTTGATTTCTAAAAGAATAACTAATTATGCATTCAGCTGCCGTCCCTCCTCTTCCTTATCCAAACTAGTGATTTGAGAAACTTTAGGACTACCCCATTCTGAAAAAATAAATTGCTAAGTTTCTGGTTCAGCCTAGCGCAGGCGAGGAAACCTTCTGAAGCCTTGAATACTTCCCGGGGATTTTTCCCAGCAACTTTCACCCTGCTCTAAGAACCAGAGTTAGCCCCTGATGTCCCTAAGTCATGCTGCTCACCAAGATCTTGAGTTTAGCAGTTCCCTACCTAGCTTTTGAAAGCCAAGCAGATGCGTGACTAAAGATCCATTTTGGTCCTACAAGACAGTTGAAGAAAAAACTTTCAAAATCATTTTCTAGGGTAAAAGCCAATTTCTCCTTTAAGGAACATCTAGATAGAAAACTAAACTATCATCGAGATATGCCATTCTCTCTCAGTAGGTTTACTCTTCTTATTCAGGCAAAGCATTTTTTTCCAGCTGCTATGTCCAATAATGCCAATGATATTTTACTCAACTGACCGAGTCTCATCCGAGACTCTTTTTCACATAACTTTTACAAGCTATTTTTTCAGGATGCACATACGAGCGCAGGTAAAATATAAAGAGACACAAAACAGTAAGAAATTATCATTACAGTAATTAAAGAGACATCATAAACCAAAGTCACCCAGGCATGGAAAAAGGAACTTCTAATTACACCTTCCCGTTTTCCAAAATCAGCTCACGAGGATGCATATTCACTGCCTCATCTACAAAGCTGGTCGACTCCAACCCACTGAGCTACAGCGACTGCACTTCTGGGCTCACACAAGGCACCTTTAACCATCTTTAACCAAAAAGCTAATTTATAGCTTTTGTAGGGTTTTGTTATCTGTTTCTAGAATTTGTAACGCGAAGTCACAATGCTGACAATGACCTTTAGATGTTATTTACAATCTTTTTTTAATGGCCTTGGCATTGTTACAAGCAGTAGCTGTTTACTGAGAAAACACTGGAATTTGGCGCCCTAGAGGCTGAGTTTTGACCACACCTGATATTACACAGATATAAGCCAGTTACTCACAAACATATATATATATATATATAGTTACTCATGAATCGGTAACTATGCCTAACCATAGCCAGTACATTTTACTGACATACCTGCTGAACATGTCCTTTCTACAAAGTTCAGGATATTATTGTTTTGTCTTCTGAAAGATGTTGTTTAATTGAAAATATAAATATTGATTTAGAACATGGTCAGATAAGGTTAGCTCATTGTGAGGCTCAGCCAGAAGGAAATCTAGCAAGCTCCTAAGAAACCTTTCCAGCCTGGGGAGCAGCTGGACTGTCAGGCACCTGCCTGTTTTATCCACGCACAAACTGCATCCCTTTCTGGAAGGGGTAGCACTTGTTAGCTTTGGATACATGGGGCCTCCTCCCAACTATAGAATCTGCCTAATCAGAGTCAGGATGGCTACACATCTCCCACTTACCTGATGAGGTTTCTGGTGTTTTATTTCAAGAAAGACTGAGCATCTGCCAAAAAAAAAAAAAAAATAATTAACTTTAAGGCAATAATAATTTGCTGTGATTGCAATTTAAACATTTATACAGCTAGGAAGGAACAATGTTAAATTTGAGCAACATGGTCTAGTGGGAGGTGCCCCGGCCCATGGCAGGGGGTTGGAACTAGATGATTTTTAAGGTCTCTTCCAACCGAAACCATTCTAATATTCTAAATGGAAATACAACCGGCAGCTTTTCATTTTGCAACCAGGACTATAGGGTAGGGTCATATTCCTCCTGGTTGCAAAATGGAGCCCATCTGAAAGTTCAACCCACCCTTGAACTGGATGTGAGCATTCTTTTATGTCAAAAGGCTTGTGTCTTCTGTGCTCTGCAGCACCTGCAACCTCCTTCTGTGAAGAATCTCTTACATAAAAATAGCTGAGATAATCACCCTTCTCCACAAAACTGGGACTGAAAAAAAACCAAAAAACCCCCCAAAAAAACAACCAAACAAAAACCCAACCAACCAACCAAAAAAACCAAAACAAAACCAAAAACCACAACAAAACAACAACAACAACAAACAACCAAAACCCAAACATTTTCTAATTTCTTTGAGGGAGGTTCCTCAAACTTACCTGGCTCATAGCTGATGTGCTGGGCTAACACTTGAGAGTAAGTGACAGAACCTTTGCAGACTGTTCACAAGGATCCTACTGTGCTCCCACTGAAGACAATTCTGGTTTTAGAAACAAAAGTTGCGCCATAACTGAGTGGCACGCTCTACCCTCTCTAAGAAGTTATTCAACTCTCTCTCCCCAGGTAATCTCTCTAAAGCTGAGTGCTTTGTTAAAATAATATTTGCACTACCCTTAAGGAACTGCCTGCGGATTGCTCTGCTTTAGGGGTGAACAGCACTTTCTTTTCCTCACGGATCTTTTCCCAAGCAAATGAGGGGAAATCACTGTGTTAGAGCAGTGCAACTCAACTACTGATGCTAATACTTTAATTCCATGCCCTGAGACAATTTCTCTGTAAGCCAATACTCTTGTGTAAAATACATTTATATACCCTGCATACATGTACTCTGCATATACTTGTGCATGCAAGTTTGTTAATGACACACTACATCACTCACTTATAAAATTTTCCTACAGCTTCTAAGGAAAAAAAATGAATCATTTTTAGACCATCAGCTGTATCAGCAGCTGTCAAAAATGGTAATCTTGGCTCCAATCAAGTTACATGGTACACACTTTATTACTAACACATAATAGTAAGGAATGATGCCACCCACATATACACGTATGTACAGTATTGCAATCAGAGAATATTCATAAGGAACTTTTAATTTTTTCTTGAAACAAAGAATGAGACGTTAACAGAACTAAAATATTACAACAAAAATATTTTCTATCTTCATGAGAAGAACAAAGACAAAAGCAGTAAATTACATGGGTCCTACATGGAAATACATTTCTCTTAGGAATTTTTTTTTTTTTGCTTAATTCATTCTAATTCATGCATTAACATCACTTCTCCCTCTTCACAGACTTCAGATCAAATGGTGGTGGTGGGGAAATCACATGGGATACAATAACTTAGCTTGTGGTTTATAAGTCATTAGTAGCCTATAACACTTAAGAACATGCTACATACACATATTGAAACCGAAACATACACATAAGGAACCGAAAAGGTCACATGTTCCCATTCACACAGGAAAACTCAAGAGTTCACAGAATGGAAAAATGAAAGCTATAAATGCTTATAGCTTAACCCAATTTCATTTGGTTGTAGATGCACAAGATAGTCTAAAGATTCCTCAAAAAGCATTTTTTTTATTAGGCAACACAGGCTGGCAGCTCTAATTACACACTTCAGTGATTGTCTCTGAAACAACAGACTGCCTTGAACAAAAGAGATGACCAGGAGGATGAAGTTAGAAAAGCCCAATTAACCTGAAATGATTAGTACATATTGTCCCACTTCTTCCCTTGTTCTTGCTTCCTTGTAGAACATGAGCATTCAGCAACAGAAAGACATATTATTAAAGACAAGCACTTATCTACAAAATAAGTACTGTGAAGGACTTATCTACCAAGCTGAAGAAGAGAGCTCCCAATTGCAACAATTCAGATTGTGCCTTACAGATCTGGTATTTTCACACCCAGAAAACAGAAACAGGGGTTTTAAGGCCATGTTAGGAATCCTAAATAATAATGGGTCAATGTTCTCTGGGTGTCTCCTAGTGAAGTTAGCAAAAGTTTAACAAAGCCTGGAAGAAACAAAGAAAGATAGTTATTTTAAAGGTTAATCTCTGAATCTTCTAGCTGAAAGTTGGCAATTACACGCCCTGGTGGGCTCCTGGGAACTTGGGGGCAGCCCCCTTGCTTATGCCCACCATTACATGAGTCCCCTTGCATCCTCTAGAGTTCTCTTGAAGCACTTAAAAGAAAAGCATATTGAAAAGCAAAAGCTGATGCATGGGACTGGGATGCCTCTCCTCACTCGGTTTCCTACTGCATCCTCTGATAGCTGACACTGAATGATTACCTCTTCAAGCAGTTATGCTTTTTAGACCCCACCTCTGCTCTTACTGAAGGGCCGAGCCAAAACCTCAAGGCTAAGAGAGTCAGAAACCCTATTTCCAATTCCAGATGGAATTGTTTGATTGGGTGGACATTGTTTGTTTAAAACCAAAATTTAAATGAAAAAACACTAGAGCCCAAACTACCCCAAATTTATTTCTGCCATGAGACAGAACTTTAGTCTCTTGACAGACAGATAAGATTATTGCATAAATTACGGGTTTGTTCTTTATTTGCTCTTTATTTTGCTGCTGAGCCTTTTACTTAAATATTTTATCATAGCCTGGAAAGAACTCACAGGTTTCCAACTTTCAAGCTCCTTTTAGAAGGGGAGTATTAAATCCAAGATGTAATAAAGCCTTCATCATTAGGAATATTTTCTTTTCAGGGACCCAGCTGGGTTTCCAGCATGCCAAAATCTTGTTTGGACCTTTTCAGAGGGTAGCCAAGTAATTTGGCAGAAGATAAAAAACACAAGGAGCCAGAAGGGCTAGAATACTTTTCCAATAATCAGCTGAACATAACTAAAGAAATTGGAAACTAGTAGTGAAGGAAAGAATTAAAAAAATAAGTTCTGAGAAGAAAGAAAAAAACTCCATCTTTGAATTTGAACAGTGTGTACTGGACATCTCAGAAAGCCTTCTGGATACTGCCAAAGACTTTCTATTGGACATTTGAAAACACTTCCCCAAAACTGCAAAAATATTATCTTATTAAGATTTTGCAACAGCAGAAGTACAATGCAACCAAGGGCCATGAACGCAAAAACTTACTGAATCTGCATCTTGCTGAAGAACATATATATTTTGCCACACATTATTATCATTTTTGCCAAGGGAAAAGCCATGCACAGATACCAAAAGGCAGGAACTTTCTTGCTGCTCACTCAGGCTGAAAACACATACATCCCTTGATGGGTCAGCTTCTATCACAGCAAGTCATTAAATGTAAAGAACTGACATAATGAAACCATCTCTACTTCCACTCCTATACTCTTGCCTGCCAATTGAAGATCTATGAGTTACTTTTCCTATATTCAGCTACTTCACCAGAGGACTCTTCTTGCAGAGCTCACCCTTCTAGCACTGGACCTGGCAAAGAGATACGGATCCTTTTTGGCAAGGCGGGTGTTCCAAGCATGCTTAGCTTATTCTGGTATGCATATTGTCATCCAGTCTTCCCACGTCTGAAGCATTTTCCATAGAAAATGTTAAATCCAGATCATCAAGTTCAGAGGCTAAGATTAGACAGCTAAGTTTATAGGGTTCTTTTATACAAAAGGATTCTCTGAATCTACAGTGAAACAAGAAAAAGAAAAGCATTTAACAACACTTATCATACTGAAAGACTATCTTGGAGTTAAAAAGTTCCCCATACCCAATTGTAATAATCCACAGAAAACTTCAAGCAGGATTCCTCCTTCTGGATGGCACTATATCTGTGGGAACTCAAAGAGATGCCATCATTGATGGTACTGAACCTGCAGGCTCAGCTTAAAGACTGCTAACGCTTAACTGTTTGCAAAAAGTCTGCTAACTCAGGTCTGACTTCTTCAGTAATAGTAAGGCCTCAGTATTACTGTAGTGCTGTCAATTCTTTAAATGTGTAGATAGACCACAAGGGCAAGGAGAATATTTTCAGAAGCACTGCAGTGAGAAAGCCACATCCCAAATTTAGATAAACATAATAACACAAGGTGAATGTTAATGAAGTCTGCTCCTTTTCTAGCTAAGATGCATAATATAAACAGCAAATATTTCAGACAAAGTGAAATATCACTATTTTCCTTTCAGTCATTCTTACAACTTTTAACAAACTGTGAAAGACATGATTTAAGTTATATGAGCACAAAAATTTCACGAGACAAGTGATATAATTTGTAACGCAGAGAAATAAACGCAAAAAAACGAACACATTTTCTGATACTCCACGAGTATTCAGAGAAGGTTTAATACACAAAAACGGAATTTCTTCAGCAGCACTGATTAACTCAAGATGAGGCAAGGATCTTCTTTACAAAGTAAAGGCACCAGCTCTTTGTAAACACATACTCCTCTCACTTTAACTGAGAAAGCACTCAAAAGATTCCGTGGAGGCAACCTGTGTGGTAGTGTTCCATCACCTGCAATTACTTCCCAGTAGAGATATCAAAGGCCTTTCTCCTCCTTTTGACTGTGTTTAATAAGAAGTGTTGGGTTGGGTTTTTTTTCCAATTTATCTAGTGGGAAACTCTTTAAATCTCCCTGGAAATGTTACAATGAATCTGTAAGACAGTGTTTTCTCTTATCCGCCTTCTGATATCTATCAAGAAGTTTCAAGGCAAAAGAAATGTCAGATGCCAGTATGAAACACACACGTTTGCAGTCATCTCTTGTTTTCAGTATTGTGCTATAGACAGTTTCCCAGAAGGAAACACTGGCTTATATTAAAAATACAGATAAAATTTTTTAAAAAAAAGAACTTCTGAACATCCTCCAGCTGTGTAGCTACCTACTTTCTAACTTCCCAAATGCACTAGCAAAGACTGAACAAGAAAAAAAAAATCTGATACTTCTGATCATGACGACTGTACTTTAGGATTCCAGATTTTTTCAAGTATGCATCCTTAATGTACATGTCTCCCTAGCACAGAGAGTATTCACACAGTTCTTTACCAATGAAACCGCAAAACTTGGAAACTGTTAAAATAAATATTCCATACAGAGGTAAATTGTTTGCGTCTTGGGCAAAATGAACAGAGCATCTTCATAGTTTCTACCGCACAACTATCACCAATATCACCAAACACATTTTACTACTCATACACACAAACCCAGTGATTACACTAATTAATATTGTTCAGTATCCAACCAAACTTGTGCGTTTCTAAGTCACCTTCTTTCAGCTTCACAAAGCTGACTGAATTTTTAACGTAGTACTTTCAGGTTCTACAGGACTGTCAACTGGTACCTGGAGAAGGGGGAAAAAACAAAGGAGGAATTAAGGTGTTATTCAGCAGAAGCTATTCCCAACCTCAGTATTCTTGGGTAATTATTAAGTTAGGCTCCAATAGCGTATGTAGTTAATTAGCCAAATTAGGCATTTATAGAAAGCCCTATTTTCACTTCTCTCTCAAACGAAAATCCAAAACCCACAGAACTGACTTTTTTAGTATAACTGTAAAGTATACATTTACTGCAAATAGATATTTATCACAAGATTAACTTTCAAGTTTTTTCTCCATTACATTAAACACAGTAGAAACTCATACCAAACCTTGATCATCAAAAGTGCTATAGTACTTTATTAACATAGGCAGTTCTCAATTATTTATGGTAATATCAGGGGGAGGACGCCAGGCTTTTGTTATATACTGGCTAATATAAATAAAGCTGTGTGACAATCTAAGCCAATTAACAAGGTGATAACGGAAAACAGACAAGTCATGGACCACTGCCTCCAGTCAGCATGTACAGCCCCGAGATAGCCCCGACCCAGGCTGGCAGACCCACAGGACACCACACTGTGCACACACGGCTGCACAGGTTTCAGACTCAAGTTAGCTCACAGAGCACCAGCTTGGCAGTTTCTGAACCTTGTGCAGACACTAACAGCGTGCACCTGATTGCAGGATGATCAAAAGCTGCTATGTATGTGAGACACCTACACAGAAAAAGAAGCGCGAGAGAGGATCTTGCACTATCTGACTCCAAAATGCTGCTTCGTTATCTTGATCCAAATGATCAAAAAACCCACAGCACTGAAAAAAAGTTTCTGACAACAGCCTTATCTCTACTAGTAACTGTGTTAATTTGGAAAAGCTGCCTGAAACATGGTCTTCAGACCTCCTGAACAGCATAAAGTGCTATGCTCACCCTTCGTTTAAATTTAGAAGGTGCTCAGCAGAAGAACAGACCCAGCTCTCCACGCAGCACAGTATAGAAACTGCAGCGTGACTTCTGTTCATCAGACCCTGACCTCACTTAAAGGGACTGCAGGTATTTTAAATAAAATATGTATCTGTAGCACAGCCTCCTAACCCAATACACAAAAAGGCTTCACAATTTACAAGGCTACCTGAAAATACAAAAAAGCAAGATTCAAGCAATAAAATCAGAGATTAATATTAACCACTTAAAATTCAGGAAAATCAGAGAGCAGAAGGTCTTTTAGTTTTTTTCATGGGAGCTAAGGGGAGAAACGGATATCTGAGGGCGGCATCCCATGTGGCTCTGTTGTTCCAAACCAGCAAGGAAACAGCCATATAATAAGTTTTTGTCAATTACTCTTTTGCTGTTAATATTATTATGCCAAGAGAAGCCAAGCATTCAAGTATGCTAATACAATCATGATAAAAGAGTCACCACTTACAGCTTTAACATCCAAATTCATAATCCCTGAATTCACATTGTGTCTTCGCAAATCTGATTTTATTAAGGCTGAAACAAAAACAAATAAAGAGAAAGCTGGCTCACAACTTTGCAATGACATGCATTTCAAGGGAAATGTTTGTACAGTGCAAGCACAGAGAAGCTGCTTTCAGCACATATTCAAAATACCTCTATTCACTCTTCTGCAATGTAAACTTACTGACAATTTGAAATTGCTCCTCACAAAGCACACGTGGACAATGACAATAAGAGCTTTTAAACCGTAAGTACTTAAAGCAAAGCTTGGTTTTAGCACTTGCAGCACATTTGTAAGTACCATCATGTGTAAGTCACTGGTACAGTTCAGGAATGCATCAGCAGTTTCTTGCATTTGGAAAATTCCAAACTGTCTCCATCTACGTATTTTTTACATATGCTATACTACTCTGGAGATAGACATCTGCCCCAAATTCAAGACATGACTCAAAAATGGGCCACAGATATCTGTCCCATATATCAGCATCATCATCAAAGGGTGTGTGCACAGCAAGTATTTAAAGTGAAAAAAAAAAGAAAGAAAAAAAATCCAAAAACAAACCCCGTACTTAAACTTCTGTAAGTCCAGATCCTAGATGTCTATGTGAATTTATGGGTAGTTTTTCAATCTCTATCTCAAAAAGAAAACCTCCATATTTTTACATAAAAGAGAAATAATTACTTACATTTCTGATTAATTACCTGTTAAGATAATGCCCACAAAAATCCAAGCACAAAGAAAGAGGTTTCCTGCACGAGGACCATAGTCTGTTGTAAGTTTTCCTTGAACAAGTGTAAAGACAATTCCAAATATCTAGAAACAAACAAGTCACTTCATCAGGATCACACAGAAAAGAGTCATCACTTTACCTTGCAAAGTTTCAGGTCACATCTTATAGAAACCAAATTAAAAAATTAAGACTACAGCAACACACCAGAGACTTAGCAGCCAAGTCTAAGAAAGCCGCCTTAGATTCGAGCGGAGTGACTTTCCTGAACATTACTTTACTTGAAGAAATAAAATGATATAACCTGTGCTGATGCATTAAGGAGACCCGAGGAAGTGCCTTCAGACTCTGGGTATGTAATTTCCACAGCAAATTCAAACCCAAGTGGCAGATAGCCAGTCATGAAGAACCTGTTGAAGAGGAAAGTAAGAGGATGACAGATGTGGCCTTCATCTATTACTACAGCTCAGAAAATCAAACATAAACACATGGTATTATAATTAGCTTGTACTCTGAACTGTTTGCTTTCAAGACCTAATATGACTGAATACTTGCTTTGCCTGCTATGTTCCCCCAACCTCACCCAACAATTTTAGCCATACATCTCTCTTTTTAGGACAAACGTGTTTGTCGTTTCCCATAACCACCTGCACTCCACTCCATACACATGAAACAACCTTCTCTACCACAAGCCACTTCATCCTTGAAGCCAATTACTTTCAATGAGAGACATACACAAACATCAGCATTTGATCAGCCCAAACATCCATGCCGGAGGACAAAAAGAGACCATCAGTAGGGAGTGAGGCTGAACACTGGAATGGCTGCTAGAAGCTGCTGTGGAAGAAGCTGAGGAGATCAATGGAGCAGGGTCTTAATGCAGTTGGCGTTGGTTCGTTGGTCTTTAAACTGAAATTCTCAAGACATTTCTAGCTCTTCCTTGACTGCTGTGTCTGGATACAGCACTATTCCCTCAGTGCCTTTTAGATTACGTATCTATGAGAAGTACTCATGCTCTTCTGAGCAAACAAAGCACCAGCACATTGCTTGGGCTATCAAAATATAAATTAATCAAAATGCACAGAAACCAGTCTTCATGTATTTGCCCAGTTAAACTCTAATCACTTATCCACTGGTCAACAGAAAGATTCAACTTTACTGCAGACAGCTTTTCGAACCAAACAAATTGACCACATACAGATTTCTGTTAAGTCCATAAAAATGTTAATTGAAGTCACCGAAAAGTGAGTTACTTTGGATTTATTCTGGTGAAACCCAAGTAAACCCTATCTGTACTGTGAGCTACAAGCATAGGTTGAGAGCACGGCAACGGAATATACAGTAGAATCATTTAGTTAAAACAGTTAAATATTGTTTCTGAACAGAACTGCAGTAAGTCTTCTAGTCCTCTTTAATTGCTCACCCAAGTACTCCTCCAGTCACGAACACTACTATAAGGTATCCAAGGTCCAGGGTGAAAGTAAATACCAGCAACCCAATGAAAGAGAGAATGTAAACCATCAAAGTAGTTTGCCTGCAACCCAACCAAAAAAAAAAAAAATTTAAAAAAATTAACATTGTTAACATAAGGTCATAGCACATTGCTGAAGCACGGAAGAGTAACATAAACCTTACTTACTCTCTAACAACTGACACTCTATAAGATTTGCTCCATGTAATTCTGACTCAAACATATCATGCAATGAGAATGTATCCCTTCCCAAACTCTTTATTGCCTTGATTATACGGCTGCTTCGCTCAAGGCTACCAAGACTTACTCAGACTCTCAAAGAGTGGGCAATCACAGCAGATACTACTACCTTAAGGCTATTTCAGTTCTCCACTACGTTTTACCTCTTGGCCATTCTGCAGCGCTGACCATAATGCAATAAGTGAGCAGCCAAATGGAACACCATTAGCAGTAAAAGTAAGCTGAAGAGGCAAGTCAAACAAATCTTATTACAACGTTCTATTTATTTTAAATCTGGAATTAGGGATGTCATCCAAAATATTAAAGCACATATCACTTATAAATAAGCCAAAACGCATGCAGAAACAAAGCCAATCTACAGCATTAACATCCATTAGGTTTCTAGAGCTCTTGCACATAATGTACTAAGAGTCACAGGGGAGAACAACTCCACCTCAAGCAGCGCTCCAGGGCACTGCTTGCTCCTGGGGGGCACCACACCACGGGTGATGGACCTGGGAGCTCCTACCCCAGAACAGAGTTCATCCCCTGAATTAAAGCAAATGTTATGCTTACTAATAGGACCAGGAGTAGTATGAGAAAAAAAAACAAACAAACTAAAAAACAAAAACGGGAATCCATCAACTCTCCATTTTACAAAACAATGCCGAATAGGTTTTCGGCCTTTATGCTTTCCGAGGTGAAGGAGCCCACTGGGCCACCTGGCCACTGTATGTAGGACATACAGAGCTTTCCTTGTTAGCCTTTGACTCCTGAAGAAACAGGAGGAGATAGAAAACCCCTTCGCATCTTTGCATTCTCCTGTCTTCATTTCTTTTGGCCAAGACGCAGTAAGAGTTTCAAGCTTTTGCTGTAGCCTCAGAAACTAGTCTCCATCAAGGTTGTTAAAAGATGAGGGATGAACTGCATCATCAGTTCACTTCAGCCCTTACGTTGCAGTATTTCTTTAATGCAATTGCACCGCTCTCCTACCCCTAGCCCCACACATGCCTACCCACACTTACTTGTATGTTTTAGTGTAATCCAGCCACAAACCACAAATAATCGAACCCACCATTCCTGCCACCACCAGTGTCAAGCCAATTCTCCCAGCGTTCACTTCTTCTCCCTTTCAACAAATATTTATATGGTGCTCATTAATAAATTGCTTCCACTCAGAGGCAATTTCAGACCTCTTGGCAGTTATAAGTGCAAACAAACATTCCTATGACTCCCATAGCTGCATGGTAGCGGGATACAAAGGAAACCAAACCTCTGAGCGCACACAGCACCTACATAACAATCTCTGCAGATGTACAGTAAAAAAAAAACCAACAAAACTAACACAAAAAACCCCAAAGAAGATCCAAGAAACTTACCTCATAATGAGTTACTATCATCTGGTTTAGTAATGTGGAGACAGAATAAAATGCCCCAGTCATAATACCTGCAGTACCAAAAGAAAAGCTTCGGTCATTCCAAGTGTAGCCCTGCAGATCTGTCACCTGAAAGAGTTAATCTTCTCATATTTAAGACTCACATCACAGGCAAAACCTTTTACCTGCCAGGTAAAATCTCTCACCAGACCAACAAGCAGTATTTGAATCCTGTCAGTTTTTCCAGCACTGGCTGCTGAACAGATAAAAGTTTGACACTCCCTCCCCCATAAACAACCACCACCACAACTAAAACTCCATGTGCTTTCGGCCCACATTCTACTGCTCTGCCAGACTACAGCCAGACAGCACCACTTACCGTAACTGATCAGCAAAAGTACAAATGGAATGTTTCTGAACAAATTTATAATGGACTGCTTGTAGGAATAATCCTCAGGAGGCATAGTTTGCAGGACTGCTTGAGAGTGACTAGGAGGGTATTTCGGCTTTTCTTCAAACACTGGGGAAAAAGGAGGAGGAATTAATTTTGATTTGTCTTTACCAGACTAATGCTTTTTCTTTTTGAAGTGTTTCAGTTTGATGAATTTCACAAGTTCAATTTGTGCTTTATAACACTTCCATAAAAAAATATTCTAGATGCTCCTCATGGAAGAATCAAGTCACAGCCACAACGGACGCGCTCATTATTTGGTCATGTCTGATGGCTACCAACACATGGTCAAACACAGACTTCATCTGCAATGTGCCTAACCCTTCCTATCTGAATTGTAAGAATAACACAGAGAAATCTTATTGTACCATAATGTAGCAAAAAGCCTAAGCATATCCTGGGAAGGGTTGTTCCATGTGAAGCACGACACACAGTTCTGGTTGTCGCTTAACCCTGGCACGACAGACAAGCCGAACACAAGTAAACCTGAGAAAGTGTAATATTGCCTACTTGGAGCAAAGTCAGATGCTTGAAGAGAGATGCTGTAAAGACCCCCTATGGTCACCATTGAAATTACACGAACGGAACACTTACCAATTCCAGTTAAGAAGAACAAAAGCGTGGACACTATCGCTGTTCCATAGAACATGATGCTGATGTTATGTGCCATTAGATCGAGATCATTAGGTGTATTTGGAACCAAAACAGGTGGCAACAAAAACCCAATTGCAGTGCCAAGCTGTAAAGCAAGAAAAGAAAACAACAACAAAAAAACATTTTCCTGTGAACACAAAAATTAACTGAAATGAAAAGCCTTACCAGGTAGAATTCAGAATTTATCTCACCATAGAATCATCTAAGTTGGAAAAGACCCTTGGGATCATTGAGTCCAACCATCTACCCTACTCTACAAAGTTCTCCCCTACACCATATCCCCCAACACCACATCTAAACGACTCTTAAACATCCAAGGATGGTGACTCAACCACCTCCCTGGGCAGCCTATTCCAGTGTCTGACCACTCTTTCTGTGAAGAATTTTTTCCTAATGTCCTAATCACAATAAGTATTAATAAAACTATGAAGGAAAGGTGTTCCTTTAGTATCATACTTCTGAGTCATTTGCTCTCAATGACATTTCACAATCAGATCTTCGGTAACCCAGGTTTTAAGCTTTTCATTTCTAAACTGAACTACAACCCTACACCTACTATATAGTACATTTAACAACTAAGCATTAAGGAAGTTGTCTTGCAGAAGAATCTTTCACTGTGCATGCACATAAATTTGTATCAGTCATCCTGCAACTGAGGGCCTAGAGATGACAGGAGACTCCAGCTACTCTTGTAGAAACGCTCTTCTCTGTCTCAATCAAAATGCTCCACTTGATGTCACAATCCTGCCACTCACTACAGTGATCCACACTCACTACAGTAACAAAGACTGACATGCAAGGTTTATTACAGAACCGATAGAGCAGAGAAGGGCAAGAGAAAAGGAGCATCCTTATTAAGAAACACAAACCCAAAAACTACATCTGCAATTACTGCTAAGGAAATAAAGAAAAGTCACAAAGTAAAGTAGTAGTGGTTTTGTATGTGGAGTCAATTCCAATATAATAACTGATTCTATATTAAAAAGAGACAAAAAACAAGGACTGAAATTTTGGGTGTATATATATACATAAAGCATTTGAAAACATGAAGGAGTAACAGTCTTGGGCTACTCTCCAATTTATCTCTGCTGCTTCTCCAACACTAAACTGCATTTTAAAGTGTTAGAACTTTTTTTTAAAAAAAAACTAAAGAAACCCTGCATCTATTTCAGGTAAAAAAATAAAAAATAAAAAATAGCACCGAAGACTGTTAGAGTAGCAAGTTCCAACCCTTAGAAAGCACTCAAATTAAAGGTGTGCCAATGCATTTACAAAGCGCCCTTTGTGCATATGCCCGACAAGGGGTTTGCTGCCTTTTTTTTTCCCCACAGACCATTAGATTTACACAGTATCCAGTGCTCACCTGAAGAATTTGTCTCTTTTTATCCAAACCCTTCAGCATATGAACTCGACAAATAAGAGCTGAGTACACAACTACTCTTTTTCTTAAGGTATGTTTTTTCCTCCCCCAATGTGAGCCAATACAGCACCCACAATATTCCAAGAGAGTCAAGTGATACCATTTTTCGCCTTTTACATCTAGAGAGGTTGTCAGAAGGATTGAGAGTTCCAATGAGTCTGCTGTGCCCAGCTGAAGACGCTTAATAGTTGTGGAAACCTGGCATTCCTAACAACCCTTGACAGGTACATTGCTGCATTCCCTGTGATTTGTGATCCACCTGCAAAAGATCAGCACCTCAACAGATAACAGCTGTGATCTGATTTTTGATAACTCTGTGCCTCCCCTGCCCGCAGCCCTGTTTACTGTAGCTCTGAAGTTATGTAAAATATCTGATAAGAAATCAGATGATGAAGAGCCCAGTTGTTTATAGCTACCCGCTTTTCTTACATAGTTCACCCTGTGCAGTTAAAGAAGTATAGCGAGGTTGTATTGCGATGCATATGCAGAATGAACTGCATTGGGATATACAGACATTACTTCTAACTCCCAAGTGCCTTATTTATCATCCCACTACTCTTTCAATCTAGCTTTTGAGAGGTTTGTTGGTTGTTTTTTTTAAGAAAGCAAAAACTGAGACCAGAGAAATTCTATTGTTTGACAACATATCAGCAGGACTGGGATCTTAAGACTTCTGCAGCACACAGCTCTGAGCTAGCAGGGTACGGCATAGCTGCAGAACAAGCCATGATCCTTTGGGCAGGACTGCCAGAGAGAGACAAAATACACAGTCAGTGACTTTCACAGGTGTTTCCCTGGCAGAGGACCACCAAGCACATCGGCACGCTAAGATCAGTCCAAGCTTCTGGAGGGGAATACGCTCCAGAAATAACTAAGGTCTGTTTTGTTCACACCTCTGCTCCCGTTTTCCTTGTCTGCCTTTCCCACGGTTCCTATCCGCACATCCCTGCACTCCTGCTCCCGTCCTGCTCCACTTCAACACCTACATCTCAGCACCTGAGCGTAGCATCAGTTTCAGACTCCAAGTTGGATCCTTGGCACTGTACTGCAGAACTCAATCCTCAGTAACTCCTTGCTACCGGGGAGGACCAGTGCACGTTAGGAAGAGTAGAAATTTAGTTGCCAAAGAAGCCTTTAACCTGATTCCAGGATGCTGGTACAAAATTTTTGCTCAACTGTTAAAAGAATCAACCAACTCCCAAAGTCTTCTGTTCAAAACGGACAGCTTACTTATCCACTGGAAGACTTCAATGCCAAAAAAAATATTGTTTTGGAAAAGCATTAGGAAACTGTACACAACCAGGTATGAGCTAATGAGCAACTCTAACTGTAAATATGTAACACTACTATTACTGCTGTAATAATCCAAAGTACACAAACATAAAATTACTAGACCCATACGAAGAAAACTAAAGCCCTCATTACCTTAATTAAACTGTACCCATGACCTTAGCCTGCACCAGTGATGATAATGGGAATCTTAACATTCTGTTTCCACAGAAAAGCAGGGACAGTGGCCAGGGGTGAGAACAAGGCTATGAGAGGAAAAAAAAACAACCCATCAGCATCATATCTTCACCTGTGCTTTCAGAATCGCTTGTTCCACCTCTCTGAAACCCACCAGGACCAGGGAGCTCAAGGAAATCCGTGACTCGGTTATCAGTCAGCTCCCCACAGTGAGGTGAACTATCATAGCATTACAGAAAACTTCATGAGTCACCAGGACATCAAGTACTGGCACTTAGGGATTCGAGGCCATAAACAAGCAGGAGCTAATAACATATGTTGGCACTGGGGCTCTCCATGAAAGTTTAAGTACTTCACCCCCCTCCAGCTGAGGGCAGATTCAGTAAGATGAACGGTGCCAAACGCAAGAGGAAGAGAAAGAGGAGCAGGAGAGCTTCTGAAAAGGGTCTTGACTGATGTACACCAGGCAGCTGGCAGAAGTGTACAAGCTGCTACATGCTGCCATGCAGCCAGGCTCCTGCAAAGCCAGGCTGGCCAGGGAGGGTGGGATGTAGCATCACCTCCGTGCTCGTCCCCTCTCCACCACTTTTCCTCTCTCCAATGCTGCCCCATAATAATTTCTTGGGGAATGGTTTTTCCCCACTTAAAACAACTTGTTTTTAAAATTGACCTTAGAGCCAGGCTCTAAGGAAGCTCGCTTCTCCGAAGCCTCCCTTGCCCCCCCTCCCCGCCGCCCTTACCTGGTTGCCCAGCACGGCCACGGCGCAGGCGGTGGAGACCTCGGTGGGGCCGAACCAGACGGAGGCGATGCGGGAGGGCAGCCCCAGGATGAAGACCTGGGCCACGGCGCAGACGACCTGGGCGGCCAAGGTGGCGGAGTAGCGGTCGGGGGCCAGGCTGGCACACTTCAGCCAGGCACCCAGGCCGTTGAGGCCGGCTCCCAGCAGGGCGGTGAGCCGCAGGCCACGGGCGTCCAGCAGCCAGGTGGCGGGCAGGATGAGCGGCACGTAGGCCACCATGTAGACCATGGAGAGCCAGTCTATCTGCGTGAAGGAGACGCCGTAGAAGCCGGCGAAGACGTTGCTGAGGATGCTGTACTGGATCCACTGGAAGGCGTTCACCAGGGAGTAGCAGCTGAAGACGGCCAGCACCGCCAGCCGCCGCCGCGACAGCCGCGTCTCCAGCCGCCCGCCGCCCGCCGCCAGCATGGCCTCGGCCTCCGCCTCCGCCGGGGCCGCCCGCTCCCCGTCGCCCGCCGGGGCCTCCCGCCCGCCGCCGTCCGCCGCCTCCTTGCCGGGGAGGAAGCCGTTGTAGCGCTGCAGGGCAGGCA
>JAHREE010000287.1:9212432-9235117 GCA_033628505.1 Tringa tobata | reverse complement strand
GGCTTCCCCTGCCGTGGCGGGCTTGTCCCTTGGCTGCGGCGGCGAGGGGAAGCGTGCTGAGGTGATGGGAGGCGGATGGGCCCGGGCGGAGGCCGGCCAAGGCCATCGTGTCTCCATTCCCGCCCTTCCACTGCCACCGGCAAAGCGTTCCTTGTTTCCAGCCGGCCTCTGAAGCCCGATTTGACACATATCCCAGGGAACTGGCCCTCCGGCTCCCGAGGGGAGGTGGTTTAGGCATCACCGCAATAAGCGGTGGTCCCTCAGACCCCACTCCCTGCACCCCGTCACCCCTTGTAATTCTGCTGCTGGGGACGCCGTACGCCGATAAAAAGAGGGGTTGTTCTCCAACTGAACTGCATTCAGCAGATAACACCCGCCACGTTGCTCGCGCGTGTGTCAGGGCCTAATCAGATCTGTGTCTGTGTGCTAGATGCGCTTAGCCACCGGCCTTAAATCCCCTCGCTAATTATGAATTGGTATTTCACTCAAGGTCAGGTGATCTATGTAAGCCACAGTTCCTTATCTTATTTACAGCATGAATAGTAATAGCACAAGCACATGCTTCAGAATATTAATTCAGCTGTGTTGGCTTTTTCTGAGCACTTAGCCGAGCAACAGCAGTGACTGCAGGCACCATGGATTTTCAAAGGCTACTCTAAGCAAATCCTGAATTTGCAGATCACAGCTATGCATTAGAAACCGTGTTTTTAAAAATAAAGTTACCTGTGTCAGATTCGGGCTCTTCTTGCCTCTTTCATTCTTACCGAGAAAAAGCCTGATTTATTTTTACTTTTCCTGTGTAAGATCAGATGCTGGCTAAATTCTTCTGAATTCCTCTGTCTGACTTCCCAGTTCAAGTGCTACGTGCTATAGCAACAAAGCCTTTTTTAAAGCAGGACTTCAATAGGAAGTGTAGTGGGAACTGTAACTCACATTGTCAAAGCAACAGGATAACCAGCTTTCACTTCAGGAACGTACGTTCGTGTTACACGTTGGTAGAAATATGCTGAAAACACACCTGAGGCTACGTCCAGGCTGGTACCTCCAGCAGTGCTCGTTCATGGTCACTGGGTCATCCCAGTCATCCACACTGCTGAACTGCCACAGCAATCCCTGGCACAGGCTGTGGCCTGGTCTTGGGGCCAGGAGAAGGACCGCGATGCTTTGGCTGGGTCATGTAGATGTAGCGTTAGCATCCTAAATAACTCTTGGAAGAGGGTGTAAAAATTGTTCGACAGCTGATTGCACGTAACAATTTTTTCCCATTGAATTTTGGATGACCCTAAAGTCCATCCAAAGATAACGCTTACTCCTTAAAGACAGAGGGAAATAGCCTTTGTTCCTCTCTCATTCTTCCTTTTCTTACTCTTACAGCCTTGGCTCTGATAGTAGGCAGAGCTGCTGCCACCTAATACTCTCAGCAAGGTCGGAATTCAGCCTGTTCTAGAACGGCTGGCACACCTCGGGTTTCACCGGCACAGTGCTCCCAGAGCATCGTCTCCTCTGTCTGCCTGACGGTTCAGCACACACAGTGTCATCTGCTTCCTGCGCAGGGATCCCGCACGGAAGAAATAACTAAACATCAGGGAACTGCAGAGAAAAAGACACAAAGCCTGGCAGTGGAAGGAGCACCTGGATGAAAACTGCCTCCCATAAGGAGAGGAGACTTTTTCCAGAAAGAAGTTTATTTGCAACATATCAACATGAAGCCAAATCCACCTCTGCCACAGCTGCACTGACCTTGGTGAAGTAAAACTAGCTGATTTTGATGAGGTATGGTCAATGCAATTCCATTTTGGGGACATTTATCTCCAGAAGTAACCTCCTAAAAAGAAAGGAAAAGGCAAACCAAATTGACAGCATCAAGGTAAAACTTCGATGCTTATCTCCTGACTTTTTACACTGCTGTATTTCATAGGCTTCACAACCATTACTTCTGATTTACGCCCATTTATATGAGAAGCAGGGCCAAGGACGCAGTTGCTCAGCAAGAGAAGGTCATCCCATTAGAAACAGCCATTGCGGGAGTTCACTTAAAATGTGCGTCCTTGGATTTCTACTTTTCATTGACAATTTATCAAGCCAAAAACAGAACACTGATGTCAAGGTTTGCAGCACAAGTTTAGCTTAAAACTGCTGCTATCCTTTTATTCAATCTATCTACCCTCTCTAACCAAAAATTTAGGCTCTCCTGAATGTTCCTATTGGTGGTAGAGGCAGAAATTGCTCATGTATACCCAAACACTAACGAAGTTGTTTTCCTGAATGCTGTGAAAAGGCTAAAGTATGTCTTATATATCAAACAGTCACTGGGAAGTAGCTGATACTAAGTTACTTGCAGCAATTATTTTTCTGTGCTCGAATTCTGGAAGTCAGGCAGAGGCCAAGCACTCGAATTTTCAGACTGGAGAAAGTTAAAAAGCAATTAGAAATGCAATATCTTATTTGTAGTACTGTTATTGTTCCTCTTGTAGCATATGTTCTGTTGAAAGAACAACGTCTTTTCATAACTATTTCCAAACTTTAATTTTATCTTGCAGATAATGCCATCTTTGTACAAAAAAATGGGCTCAGAAGGTGCCTTTTTGTTTTAGTCCACGTCATTACACAAAATAAAGGAAACCGAGCTATAGAGTGCTGCTTTCAGGGTGTAATTAGCTTTTGGACACTCCTAGCTGGATTATTTCAGTAATACCAATTCCTAGTTATGTCTTTCCAAGCCTCAAAATGATAGCTAAGCCATCCCCCAAAAAATCCCCACAAATCAATTCATCTTTGTAAAACCTGAGCCCAAGGCTAGGACTCTGAAATAAACAATGTAGAATGTTGCCAAAATATCAACAAATAAAACTAGAATTTTTATGTACAGCAGGCACACATTTAAGACTTTCAGATTTTCTTCTTTTGAAGTTTCTACCATGTATTTCAGTCTCTAAAAGGAAAAAAATGAAACATTATTTTATAACGCATTTAAGTCTTGGTTGTGATTTTCAGTGCAAAAGTTGATCCCTCAACGCAGAGAAAACCTACATGGCAGGAGTGCAGCAGGTACTTGTCTTCCAGGCAAGTTGTTAAAACAAGAAAACTGCAGCAACTTAAGAAAGATTTCAGAACAAAAGATCTGAGCTAGAAATGAACTATTTTAGCAGGATATTAAACAAACCTCAATAAGCTGGACTTGAAAACAAAATAGTCAGAGAGTCACATGTTTAAATTTCTTGATTGAAAGCTATTAGTGATTACAGGGGAAGATGTAAACATCCTCTTCCTCCTATGCACTCCTCATTCCAGCAACATTTGCCCACTTTTCCCACAAGATAAAGCTATAATCCCAGGCAGAGAATGAATGTTTGCAACACAAGACACCTAACTGAAATTTGTTTGTAGCTCCAGGTTTTGACCACCTCAATTTTGGAATATGACTGCTCACAGTAGACATGTTTGCCAATGACCTGGATTCAATTTTTGATGTACTGACAGGAATATACAAGTATAATCTATATATACTCTATGTGTAAGTATCAGAGAAAAGTTCTGAGTTTTAAAATCTGGGTAATGAACTTCTCTACTGTAAACAATATAAATTTGCCTTTCTGGTTGTCTCAATCCATATAAAAGATGCAGAAATGTACATCTGGTATGCTTCTGTCAGGCTGCCATCTGGTTTTCCTCTTGTAGTTAGCTATCAATTTCATATACGTAATGGAATTTTACCCCTGAGTTTCCTATCAAAGCAAGCAGGGGAAAAAAATTATGTACACAAAATAAGTTCTGTGTACAAAAAAATAAGCACGTGAACAAATACAGTTGGTAAAATTTATTGGCTTCTTATTCACTGAGATTAACAGACTCTTCATATATTACAAAAAGTGTAACCTATATCTGAATTCTTTATATGTAGTAAGAAAAGTGTATATGCCCACAAAAAATTTAAAAAAGCATCATGTGGAGAAGGGTTATCTTGGATGAACATTCTCATTTATGACAAGCACTCATTCACTCAAACACTGGTTAACTTTGAGGAAAAGCTTCAAGGAGTTTTTTGTTGTTACTTCACAAACTTCTTCCACTGATACTTGCCTTTCACTGCAGCAATGTGCTGGCAGACAATCCTGATCTCTGGTTCATTTCTTTCCTAAAAAGATAATCAACAAAGCTCTTCTGTGTGAGAGATGGAGTGACATCAACCATACCCATCAAAGACCGGGGGACAGAAGTGACTAGAGAAGCCACACGGATGCAGCCAGCTGTGTCTGAGCAGGTTCTTTTGGTTCGCCTATAGCCAGAGGGTCAGCTAGGCTGCAGTTCATCCCATCTAAAGAGTACACCAGAGAGACATTGCAGGTTTCCACTAACACAACTCATTTA
Source organism: Tringa tobata (assembly GCA_033628505.1). Taxonomy (NCBI): domain Eukaryota; kingdom Metazoa; phylum Chordata; class Aves; order Charadriiformes; family Scolopacidae; genus Tringa; species Tringa tobata. Next base: position 9,230,749 of record JAHREE010000287.1, on the reverse strand, counting down.
TCAACTCATATAAGCATATAAGAATCCAGTAGTGTGAGAAGAATTGCTCCCTAAGAGTTTTCTCTACTGGCTGTAGCGGGATCCCAAGTGACTAACTCAGATACAGCCATCTGTGGATGCACAATGTCCACTGAGAGCTCCCACTCCCTGCTCCGTCTACGATAGGAATATACAGCAATGTTGAAGCAATTAGCTGGTGAAACCACCATTCAGAGCAACAAGGATAAAATGTCCTCTCCACTTCTTGGAGGTGTCAGATAACTTAAGGGTTACAACAATTTAAAGCACTATGCTCATGAAAAAACACCATAATGTAACTTAAATTTTCCGACTCTTTCACTGCCTGATTCATTGCAACTTCCCTGCCTGGTCCATATACACACATCCTTTGAAAATTAAATGGAAGGGACATGTAATTTGCAGCCATTAAGAGCCTAGTACGGAAATGTGCTTGTATTTTAAAGACAGATTGCTCCCCCAAGCTTGAGAAATGTTGCTACTTTTACTATTGAGGAAAACCAAATATTTAGTAACAGCTTGAAGTTCCCAGTTTCTCTCTGAAGAGGTTATCAGCAGGAAGAGAGCCATGTTCTTTAAAGGTCTACATCTATTCGATGGGGAAGATGCTGGCTGATCTCAGCTTAACTAAAAATCAGCAGGAATTTTTTTGTTTAGACTGAATAACAATAAAAGATGCCTGCCCAAGCCTCTGGCTGTGACAGTGCATTATGGAAAATGCATTAACATTCCAGCAGCGTTAATCATTTTAACAGGAACTCAGCCAGACGGACACCAAGAGGGACTCTCCTTTTGGAGCTCCTGTGTCAGGAAAGCACTCCCAGTGTTCTCCAATGACCCTTTTGAAAAGTTATATTTTGCAGCATACGGAGCAAGACACAAACTATTTCAGATTAGCTGAAAAGCCAGAATCTCTCACAGAAAATTCCCTCCCTTTTATCATTGGGGAGACAAACCTACCACCCCTATCAGCCACGCCGCTACTGCCACAGCTGCCAGCCAGCGAGCATCTCCTCTGCTAGGACAACCTCAGAGCATCCAGAGCTTTTTGCGTGTGAAGGACAACATCTACATCATCCAGATGTTTAGAGAGCAGGGGAGAGCCTGGCCTTCTGCTTCCACCTCCTGCCTGCACACTGACCCACTCAACGCTACGCGCAGCTCCTGATGGCACCGCTGGGAACGGAGGACACTCAGCACCTCCGACACTCACCCAACACCTGCCATCCCTGAGGTGTCCAAGAATACATACATCAGTGTGTTTTACTGGAGCAGCAGTCGTATAATGTCAGCCCAATAGCCAAAGTGTTGACTTGCAAATTATTTCTCTGTCTTGGTGAGATCCCTATGGCTCTTACATATATAGAGAATCATAGAATCAGTTATGTTTGAAAAGACACTTAAGATCATCGAATCTAACCGTTAACATCACACTGCCAAGTACACTGCTAAACCATGTCCCTCAGCACCGCACCTACACTTTAAAAACCTCCAGGGATGGTGACTCCACTATTCCCTGGGCAGCCTATTGCAGTGAAGAAATTTTTCCTAATATCCAATCTAAACCTCCCCTGGTGCAACTCGAGGCTGCTTACTCTCGTCCTATCACTTGGTACTTGGGAAAAGAGATCAACACCCATGATACCCACCCATATATATATATATACATATTATTTTAATTTTTTTTTAATAATAAGACCAGGCCAGTAAAAAAGAACATAAGTAAATGTTACATAGCACTAAGGTTCTCAAAGTGCATGAACTTTAGCGAGAATATAGGAAAAGGATTTTAAAGGAGCTTAAATGTAGGGACTAATCTACATGCTTTTGACTATACCTCTTTGTTTACAGCAAGGGAAGCGGAATCAGTCTCCAATCAAATGTTCTCCAGTGAAATCTGCTTAATTAAACTTCTCTCCCTGGTGCAGCCAAGAAAATAAACAAGACAGAGTAACCCATAAGAAGGTCGGTCTCACTACATAAATCAATATAGCAACATGCAAAATCAGTACCAGCTCTGCCAGAATGGTATTCAGACTGTTCACGACTTTGGAGATAATCCTATATTTCCAATGAACTGCAAACACAGGCTGAACAGTATTTATGTCCCTTAAGACCTCAGACAGTACCAACGGCTTATAGCTTTTAGAAACCTTAGGAGGGGAATGAAGAGGAAGTAATTTGGGTCATGAGAATAACTCTGCTTTGGGTACTTCTCTCCACTGGCTCTACAGCAACCTTGGGCTCCTAGGAGCTACAGAAGTGATGTTGGATGCCAGAAAGTAGACTTACAAAGCTGCCGAAAAGGTACAGGTCAATTTAACACACTGGTGAAAGAAGAGCACAGCCACAACTCTGCTGGCAGCTCAGAGCACCGTGCTCAGAAGTGTCCCAGCATCTCTCCTCCCAGCCTAAGTGAACAGAGAGGGAGACCTCATTATTGCCTCCTTTTAGCTAGGCAGATTTAGCACTCTCAGTGACTCTCCTGCCAGCTCAGCTCTTCCCAGGGTAAATGTCTGAGTGCTGGAAGCAAAAGACTTTGTGCCTCCATCAGGCCAGAGGGAGGTGATGGAGCAGCCAGAGCCTGGGGCAAGAGCAGAGCTGGGCAATGTCTGGATGGGTGGTGGTGAAGGCGAAGCTCCCATCACTCCCTGACAAGGGGTTGGCTTGGGAGAGGCTGCGTTTTGAGGAACAAGTTACTTACGCATTTGGGAAACTTCCTTTCATTTATAAACACCAAAGCATTTCAATGTGAATTTCATACTGAGCTTTCAGCGAAGAAGTGTTGAAATACCTGGGAAAGACTAAAAAAAATCAGTCTTATTTCAAAATGGGCAGTTTTGTTCGAAAACAACAGCCTGTGGGAGGCTCAGCTTCAAACTGCTACATGAGGTCTCTTTCTCATGTTTTTTTCCACAATCCAAAAAATCCATGTCTCATTTTCACTCTAAAAGAAAACAAGTTTACAGGGGCATTAGTATTTTTCATGGTGTGGAAGCCACTCCCCAGCCAGCCACAGCCAACCCCTCATCCCTGCTTTTAGGAAGTATCACTTTTCCTTCTGCATTGATTCAGGTACTGGAAAATGATAGCTGGAAGAGAAGGCAAAGGGCCAAGGCTCGTGCAATCCAATTATAACCCTGCTGAAATGGCTTCCAGGAACTCCGCAAGGACCAACCTAATCATGCCTTGTAACAGCTGGAGGAAAAGAAAAATAACGGCCGGCTTGTACCCCTTCCAGAGGGACAGACTGTTAGGGAAAGTTAGGGAGCAGTACGTCCTGGTCATCTAGAGTGTACGTAAGAAACCCAGGGAGCTGGGATCAGGCTGCAGAGTTGAGCAACCCAAACAGTGTGTATCAGGTTTTCTTATGGCAGGACAAGATGACTCCAAGAATATAGTCACTGAAAAATGCAAAGCTTGGATTTGTTAAGCCTGCCCTTCATATGGTGACATGGCGGCTGAGCCTACCTCAGCCCACAGGTAGGTAAGCAAGTACCACCAAATTAACTTCTTATCAGTCACCAGAGGACTGGTAGTGCACACATTTTTCAGTTAGCACCTGCCTCACCCATACTGGGACTTGTAAATACGGGAAAAATCTTTCATATTATTGATCAGCTGCCTCTCTTCCAGGTCCACAGCCCCTTTTTAGTTCCTGTTGTCACCTGCCATGCTTATATTTTAAGGTACGCATAAACCTAATTGTTTTTAAATGACTGAAAGGAATATGTATTTTTCCCCCATTAGGTAAGTAACATTTGGAACATAAACATCTGCTTAAAATTGTCCACAGGGAGGAAAAAACCTCCCAAAATTATACTTTCTTACCCTAATTCAAAAGAACCCACCACAGTAGGTAATGCTGAGGCAGTAGCTGTTTTGGTCTGCTACCTTCACCATTCCCCCAAAAGTTACAGTACTTTCCTTGGTCTCTGTTTCTCTAATTTTCTATCTGACATACCTGTTTGGGTGTACTTTGTGATTATTTATGTTACTAGGTCAGTACCAAGTAGCACCCCTGTGCTTTCCACCCAGCTCTCCTGACATTACTGAGTCTTGAGACGTACATTCCAGGCAGAGATGCATTACCATCACCTCTGTGTAAGCAGAGGCAAGGGGTGCAGTTCTTCTACGTGAGCAGTCATCTCACTTCTAAAAACTAAATTATTTCTAAGCCCAGGTCCTGTACCCAGTGTTAAAAAAAAACCAAACACACACCAACCAAAAAACAACCAGAGCAATGTCTACCTTTGTCCTTCAGGAAGGCAATTGCTTGTCTGGCAGCTGAGCACGGATGCACATTGCTGCTCAATGCAAACATGCCTCAGAAAAGCAGAGTGACACTGGGTGAGTTCATTGGGTTTATCTTAAATATTAGTTTGTTTACTTTTAGAAAGCAGTAGCTCTCCATTAGCAATGAAGAGCAGCTGTGGAGGCGAGCAGAGCACTCGGAGCACGATGGAGAGACCGGTCACTCAGGAAGACAGCTACGTGTGGGTCAGAGGAGGGGTTTGCACCCACTCGCTGTGTGCAGCCACGACAGCTGTGGTACAGCAAGGCAACCTAGTCTTTTTCCTGCTAGTTTTCCTTCAACTTCCACCGGTTTTGGTGGTGGTGCATGTCCACAAACACACACGAAGACGATGGCACCGAACCGTTACTACGGAGGGCACTGCTTGATCTGCATCGTGTTGCTATTAGAAGTGTGAGGGAAAGGACCTCACCGTAGCAGGCAGTCTGGGGGAAGAATAGTGTCCTACAACAATTTCCCAAACCAAACATGGGCAGATCTCCCTTTCCATGGATCTAGATCCCTATTTTTTGTGGATTTAGCAGCTTAAGGCATGTCAGAAGTCACATGCATAAGTACTTTCGAGCCTGCCTTTACACTGACTCTCTCCTGATGCCACTTTGAACAGGTTCTTACAGCCAGAGGGCACAGAATGAGCAGGGGCTACTCTGACTTGCCCTGGAGTGGACAGAGACCAAATGCAGCAGGCTGCAATAAACACTCAACACTTTTTTTCCCAGCCATACCTTTGTATCTGCTATGCCAGTTCCAAAGGGTGTAAGTGGAATAGCTGGCAATGGACTATACCCAAAACACCCTTCCCTAATCACTCAAACTGTCTTATGGCCAGATTACGTGGACAGTGTACAGCAAAGCAATAGTGATCAAAAAATATCTGATCTTTGATTTCCTCCAATTGTTTCTTTCCCAGCAATCACTGCTGGGCACATGTTATTTCACTTCTGTTGCTATTTGCATCCATCTGAAATTTAAGAGAGTCTTTTGCAAGTGTTGTGTTAAATTTAACTCATTTTTATTCTGCCAGTGCCCTGAGCACCTATGCGAATACAGCTTCCCCATGTATATAAACTGCATGCAGCATGCTTATTTATATCAATAAGAAGATATGCTTCTTTGTCCCATCCTCCCTTCTCCATTGCAAGTTACATATATCAAGTGCTGAATCCTGAACTTGCATCAGGAAGCCATTTTTGAGAGTAACTGGACAAGAGGCACATCTACTGCTTCTGGGCAAATCACAGCCAAGGTCCCTGGAGGTAACAACAGGCCCTCTTTCATTGTTTTCCCCTTGTTTCAATTAGAACCTCTCCTCTGCTATGTTACATCGCATGGGAAAGAAAACAAAGCCTTGAGAGTAATTATCAGAAGTCTAAATCCTGAGTGGTCCTTTTAGGGCAGCATAACCCAGTTATCACTGAAAGAATGATGTGGGTACTAACAGAAAAATGTGTAGAATAGTAAAAAGAAGTCTCCTTTGGGAGAAAGGCTAGGAAGTCTCCCACATCCTCAGCAAAAGCACAGCTGGAAAGGAACGTTTTTCTAGTTCACATTTGGCAAAGACATCACGCTCCTAGATGCGAGTGCTTGCAAGTATTGTTATTTTTTCATCCCAAGCCATTGAACACTTGGATAAACTCAAACTTCAAAACAACCAGTGGTGTTCTTTAGAGGATGCCTGTGGAGCTGTGGTGCAGGAAACAGATGTCGAGCCTAGTTAAAGTCCGGTGCATGAAGGAGACACTGTGTGAAAAGTTTCTGGCCCACACCGGCAAGTCCAGTTGTTTTGGTGTGGCCAGCTGCAGTGCAAGAACTGCTGCTCCCCACATTGCTGAGGTGTGGACATGAGCCATGGAGTGAAGTCCAGCCCAACCCGCACAAAGAGCCAGTTAAGACTTCACAAGATGTGATGAACTTCAAACTGCAGGAATGTAATGCCTTCGCTAGCTTAATTTTCTCAGGAGAGTGGCAGAAGCTCTTAGCAATGAAGGAACAGCACCCTCCAAAAGGCAACACACCTGGAAATATAGTAACATATATATAATAAAAATAAAGAAAATGTGACATCAGCTATGAAAATACTCCTGGTAAAGAGCTAAAGTAGCTTCTCTAGCTTCCCTACAATGTCTTCATTGCAGGAAACCAGCATGTCAGACATCTATCAGTACACTCCCTTTGTGGGATTTTGCAACTTTCATTTTACTCCTGCACAGATGGTTAGCCAGGAAAATAAAGTTTTGGGGTTTAATCCCAACTCATTTCACATCTATCCATGCAGAGGAATGTAAGCAGCCAGAGATTACAATGAGTTACATGCACTTTAACACAGTTTGCAGATAGTCAAATCAAGCAAACTCTGGTTATGCAGAAATCGGAGCAGATTACCTCGCCAATCGCCACCAGTTTATCTTTGTATTTCTCAAAGAGCAAGAGGACAGATTCCACATCCTGTTATAAACCATGCCAAGCTGAGCCACAGCAAAAACCACGTTACAAAACCACATGCAACTGTATTATTATGCATCTTCAAATGCAAATCATGAAAATGACGGTCTGGGACAGAGAAGATCAGTCTACTGTGTTACTAACAGCTTCTGAATAACCTAATTACTCAGCTCTTTGAGAAGAAAATGAAAAGAGGGTTGGAGGGATACTAGTCCAGGTAACTTTGCTAATGAGCAGAAGAAGAAAGACTACATTCTTCCTATTTTGGCTGAACTGAGTCTCATCTTCTAAGAGCTGGGAAACTTCCAAGAAAGACATCTTGGTAACTTAATAGGTCCCTGGCAGCCTGGTCCTGCGTGTTGTCCTTCCCAGAAAAAAGGCAGTTGTCAGTGCCAGGGAACAGGTCTCGTTGAACCAACCTACCAGACCAGTCCCACAAAACTCTATCTTTTCAGCCAAGCCCTTCATCACTCTGAGCTATTCAAGAGGGTTGTGTTGCACCAGAAAACAGCATGCAGACACAACAATTTCCCAAGCACCCCGTCCTCAGCTTTGGTAAAACTTCACTGTGGGGCTCTCAGCAATGGGACTCCCATCCGGTGCCAAGTGGAACAGAGGCTAGGAGGGAGGAAGACTTCTCATCCCCAGCAGACGGGGGCAAGACAGCCTCTACCAGCAGGACTCCCACTGAACCTCAAATCTACCTGCTATTGACGGCAACAGGGTCAGCATTTACCCTCCTCGAGCTGTGCCCCAGTGTTCACCCTCCTCTGACACAATCTGCATCCACTAAGACAGCAGGGATGAAGCAAGATCACTGTACGTAGCTGCACCTCTCCAAAACAAGGGCAACCAAATCTTCCTTCCAAGTGGAAGCTCTGATCATCCTGATACCACAGCAGCCTCCACATGCTGGTCAAGAAACAACCTCTTTGGATAAATGATCACCCCCCAGCCACACGCTCACTGGGAGTGCAGAAGGGATTATTTCAGCGAGTGCTGACATCTGCTCATGCACATTATATACCACACCAGCCCACTGCACGTGCACTTGCCATTGCCTCGACTCCACACAGAGGTCTCGTGTAGTACAGAGCTGAGTTTCCACCCTGAATTTTCCAGGCAGGAATAATGACCCCTAAAGAGAAGGGAAGTTATCCAGCAATGCTTTGAATGGAGCTCCCCACATAGTGCTCCATTCAACTTCTTCCCACAGCGCTCCATTTGTTCGCTTCCTCCCACTTTGTTGTGTGTCCAGAAATGTTCTGAGCACAAAAAATGCTCTCTATATGTATTTATAGCAATAAACTGGTGCCAATCAGGACTTCAAAGCTGCCCTCTCCAGGCAGTGCACTTCACAAAGACAGACCTTCCTGCTAGATAATCCCAGGTCTTTTCCATTTCACAGGTTCACCAGTAGCCACGTACTGTGCAGACCTAGAAGATCCCAAGCAGCAGGTCCAATTCCACCTGGGAAATGCAGCATCTGACATACACACATTCCTTTAGAAATCAGTTAACATGGTCATGCTGTCTCCTAGTCCACATCCACAACTCACAGGTTTTGACAACAGTCAACAAAATTTGGCAAACAGACAGAACTCTTGGAAATACAAAGCTCCTATAAGGTTTGTGAGAGTTGGTGGCCATGTAAATGACACTGACCTTCTCCATTCCTCCTTGAGGCTACCCACACACCCACCTGCCGAGTCTGACACCAGCAGTTATCCAAACGTGACCTACCCAGCTCTGGGCTAATCTCAGCACGTGCTGTTTCTTGCCTAAATGGCAATCCAACAGGCGCAAGTAAGCAACGTGGAAGAGAGCTGGGGAATTACAGGGAAGCCACAGGGACACAAAAGAAAGCCGAGGTCCTGTGGTGGGCAGAGCCCAGAGGGTACGTGGAGGAACTGGTGGTACCGTGGCAGGGACCAGGGAGACACACGGGGAGCTGGAAACGGGAGTGCTGGGCCATAATGGGAGCATCAAAGACATGGGTAGGAGACTGGGATTGCTGTGGTGAGGAGGTCATAAACCCCTGGGGGAAACAAAGCTGTATTGGTTGTGCTGCTTGGGAGATAATGTCTTCTATCAATGCAGGACACATGCACTTTATGTAAGCTACACTTGGGCACTGACAAGAAGCCAAGAGTCTGTTTGTACTCTTTGGTGACAGAGCACACAGCCCCGGCACAGCCGAAACAGCAGATGCAAAATCTGAATGTGCGTATTAAAGAAGTTAAACCCAGTGCCCACACCCCGTCACAGAAATAGAAAATACACGTGGGAAGGAGCCAGGCACCTCACCTGGACCACGATGCTGCCCTGCCCATCTGCTCTGCTCCGACTCGGACGAACCCCAGGACGCACAGTGACGGAGTCAGGATGCCTTTGGGGCTGGGAGGAGGTGGGGACACGTCAGATCTTATTCTGCAGCAGCAAGCGTGGCCCAGGTGCTCTAAGTGCCAGCGGCCGCAGGGACCTTGTGGCAGATGGAGAGGACACTTGCCACGGGGCAGAGTTCTGCCGCTGTTTTAGCACTACAGGCTTCGTCGATGGGGACTAAGCAGGGTGAGGGGCACAAACAGCTCTCCCACCCCTGCAGGCAGGCTTTAACAGCAGCCCCAGCCCCACGCGCTGGCCCAGCCTGCCTGGGGACACCTCTGGGGCATCACAGGTTCGATCACACTGCCAATGTTGTGACTTTTCCGTCTCTCACCCCCTCCACTTCCAAAACAGGGGGATGTGGCCCTGCTTCCCCCCATGATGGTGCTGCTTCGTGGTCTTTCAGGCAGACGTACTCACTGAAGGTTTGCCCAGCCACGCTGTGGCGCCGGTGCTCTGCCGTGGCAGGATGGCCTCATCTCTACGCAGCCACCAACCGTGGACACCACGCAGCCACCTCGCCTGCCCTTGAAGGCAGGGTACGTAGACATATTACCTGGCCCAGGCACTGCAGACAAAATCCATATATTTTGATGTCAACTGTCACTTTGGTAGGACATCAGACATATCCCCAAGCAGAAGTAGCTTGCTCTTCAGACCACAGCCCTTCGAAAAACAGGCCAGATCTTCCTGTTCTGTGTCACTTCACTTTTTTCAGCTTTGCCTTGAAGTTCCTTGATGCCACCTGCGCACTCGCCACGTGACAAGCGCTCCACACACCAGGGGCTCGGTGCACCAAAGCCCTCTGGCAGCCAAGCCAGCCAAACGCCGGCACCGCTCGTTATGCTTTTTTCTAGGGCAGAGAGGGACACTACACCTTGCTCCTGCAGACTCCTGGCTGCAGTGCCTCATTGTTTCTGCTTTTTCAGGTGAACCACATCCCCATTTTCCTCAGCAGACCCAAGCACAGTAGTCGTCTCCTGTGTCTGCATTAAGCACCCCCTTGGCAGCATCTCCCTGTGCACAGCACCGAGCATTTGGGCAGACGGGTATCAGTTCTTGCCCCAGGCGTGGGTTCATCAGGGCCATGATCCTCACTATGTTTTCTCACTGTTTTATCATTTGCAACACCCCAAAGAGGAGCATAAAAATTTGCCAGGCCCTGGAGGGTGTACTTTGTACTCACTGCGTGGTGGGGCCACCACGCAGGGCAGTGAGGGCTATCGTACCCCAGCCCATTCACACTGACAGAAAAGCCAGCCCCAGCAGGGGAAATGAACGGATGGATAACCACCTGCTGAAGAGGAAAATGCTGAGACAACTAGGTGCTATTGGCAATTCGTATCCTTTCTTTGATCTCAGCTTTATCTTTTTACTGCATATAGAAAGCAAAGAGAAGAACAATGAGCCTTTCTGCTAAGCCAGTGACTCCCAAATTCATTTTCCTGCTCTGTAACGGGAACAGAGGATTGAACCCCAGCTTGCATTAATGAAAAAACAAACAAAAGCAGGAGTTCATTAGTGATGAAAGTTGCATTTCCCTCCAATTATTTATTTGCTTTTGCCTCTAAAGAGCCTATCTATGCATTGCATAGGAGCCTGTTGGAAGCACCTCCAGTAAAAGTCTTTGGTCAATTTGTTTAAACTCTTATCACAACAAACAGCAGGATTAAACAGCAAGTCATCCACTTGGCCTCATCACCATCTCCTCGCTTGTTCCCATGTCAAAATCTGAAGAAACTCGTCACCCTCACAGTTTGTCTCAGAGTTCAGCAGATTCTCGGCCTGTTAGTCCATGACTAAAAACAAGTTTCAGAAGAAAGGTCACAGGAGGATGATCCACCTGCAGCCCTCCAAAAACTATTTGAGTGAGCACAGATACAGCCCTTAGAAATATTCTTGGCTGTCAGTCCTGAACCCAGAGGGGATTTCCAGGATCTGAGGTGTTCAAGTGACTTACACTGAACCTTTTAGTTCTTCAATACCTACTCCACTCTTGCAAGTCACTTGGCCTTCAGGCAAAATCAGAATCACAGAATGGCAAAATCACATGGGCTTGGAAGGGACCTCTGGAGATCATCTAGTCAAATCCCCCTGCCAAAGCAGGTCCACCTAAAGCAGGCTGGACAGGAACGTATCCAGGTGGGTTTTGAATGTCTCCAGAGGAGACTCCACCACCTCTCTGGGCAGCCTGTTCCAGGGCTCTGCCACCCTCAAAGCAAAGAAGTTCCTCCTCATGTTTAGGTGGAACTTCTTACATTCGAGTTTGTGCCCATTTCCTCGTCCTGTCACTGGGCACCACTGAAAAAAGACCAGCCCCATCCTCTTGACACCCTCCCTATCACTTTGGTCTTGTTCCACGCTAGTCCTGCAAACAGCTTGGCATGGCTGCCAAAGGGGCCATGCCACCAGCCAGCCCGAGGAATTGCAATTTCAGCATCCTTCCAGCCCCTGCTACTGCTTCAGGGTGCTCATTAAACAACGAAGGAGCAAAGTACCTCTGTGTGATTTGGTAGCCATGGACGGCATACACTGGCCTGCTATTCTGTCTCTATCAACAAGACAAATCCACTTTAGAAGCTCTCTAGATCTACAAGCTCTACATCTCTGCCTATGGAAAGTACCTTTGCATTATTACTGTCACCCTGCATCCCCCTCATTATTTATGCCTGGTGATACGCTACGCACTCACTGTAAGCCTTTGCACGTGTGGGAGTCCCAGTGCATCTGTGTGCATTATTTTAGGCCTGGAAAGAACTGAGTGACAACGGCTTTTTTTTTTTTTTTTTTTTCTGGCAGAAGCTGTACCAGGCAGAGCTGCATCATTAACAGAGCACTAACGAGCAAGGCACTCTGAAGGCCCTAATTATGTCAAAGAAATCACAAACCTTTCTTGATTTTTCTATCACATCCTGTCCACCCTGCAAGATGGAGAGACATGAGGAGCCACACAAAGCGCAGTCAGAGCTGCTGTTTGGAGCATCCCAGGGAAAGGTGATGGGTAAAGGTATCGGACGGAGCTTGGGACCTACTGCTTTCCATACTGCTGCAGACCCTCTGTGCCATTCCACCTCTGTGAGAGAGAGGTCACCAGGGTTGTTAGCATCCCCCAAAATTAACGACGTGACTGAAAAGACGACTTGGGTCTCCACTAACTCTGTGCTTTCTCTCTCATTTCCCCTCAGGTTTCCTGAAAGCTAAGCAGGGCAGCCAGCTATATTTGTACTGGGTCTTTCCCCCAATGCATCCCCGTGTCCTGTGCTATGTAGGAGAGGACACGGCTTCTCCGGACAACCTGAGAGGCTGCAACAGGGTTCAGCATACACACCAGTATTGCTAAGGCCAGCCTTTGTGGGGATGGAGGGTTTCATGGTATGCAGCCACACTGCTCCTCCACGAACCACCCCGCTTTCCTGAGCCCCTCCGGACCGGGCATCAGCCCGGGACTGCAGGCAGAAATGCAAACTCTCTGCTAAATTCCCCTTTCAAGGTAGAGACACAGGATGACTGCTGAGGGGTGAACAATGTTTTCCAGCTCAGAAACCACACTTCCTCCCACCGCACATTAGAGCTACCACCATTCCCCAGTGAACACCTTAAAAATTTGGAGTTTCCTGCACAAATCGACCACTTTATCTCTCAGCACCTACCGACCTCCCCCCATGGCACTGACTGCAGGGGGCTGGGGCACAGCTCACCCAGAAAACCAACAGCACCAGGGAAAGGCTGCTGCTTCCGACCCTTGTTTGCTTTCAGGGATGCCAAGGCAGGGTGAGAATGACACTGCACTTTCCTTTTCTGGAGCGACCACGACTTAGCTCAGGCATCACAGGTCTAAGGAGAGGACAAAGTCAGTCTGTTTTGTGGTGGGCACCCAGCCAGGCTCACCCTGCCCACGGCTGCAATGCCAGGCTTCCCTTGCCCAGGGGGATGAAGCTACCCCATGCCTCCTGCCCCAGCCGCACTCCCCAGAGAGAAGGAATTTGAGCAGACTAAATACTTGATATTCCCCTTTTTGCAAGACTGGTGTTTTCATCCAAGGCTAAGAATTTCACAGAGAACAATAATGCAAAAACTTTGCAAACATTTGGACACCGCCTGACTTTTTACCAGGAGGATCTCCATACATAATTGCATTCCCATGCCAGCCTGGGAGCCTTCCCGTCACACAGGCAGCAGGAAACTCAGGTAAGGGTGCCTGGTATCACTTCTTTAGCATCTCTGATGACCACATGATTTTTAATCGCTAATGTCAACCACATTAATATTCCAATACCATTGCACACCTGTTCCCTAGCACCATCTGGAGGCAAACTCTGTCCTTCACCCAATTTAGTGGAAATGGTGCCTGTAGATTGAGAATAACAAATGGCTCCAAGTACTCTGGGTCAAACATTCAGCAAAGATTCAGGTGTTTGCTGTTCTGAATACACCTTGAGAGACAAATAATTTAAGTTTGGTTGTTTTCTGCAGGCCAAAAACTGTTTACGAACATGTGTTTAAACTTTAAAAACTAACTCCAGGCAAAAAGCAGAACACTATAGCTGTTCTGCTAAAGACAGCAAAACAACCCCAAAAAAACTCCTGACAACGTGGTTTTAAGAAACTGAGGAAGAAAATATAGAGGAAACCAAGAGTTTAAGATGGGCGTCGTTTACATTACAAGCTTTTGGTCCCCCACTTCCCTCCCTACCCGTATCTGGGAGCTGATACCTTCTCCATCTACATCCTCCTCAAGACAGGAAAAAAACCCAAACCCTTGCTTTGCACTCCTACACCCCAAAAGGCTGACATGAGATTAATTCAGAATAGGGCATTACAAAGCATTTTCCAAAGGGGCAACCAGTAAGATGCCTTAACTGGGAAGACAGGAGGGAGTCTAATCTGAAAAATCACATAGGCACCTGAGACACAGAAGACACATACATAAATCTTACAGTCAAATGCTCACACCACGGACTGGTATGATGTGTGACTTTGAACCTGAGGTGCCCATGGATTAAGTTAATACTTGTGTATTTTCTTCGCTGAGATAGTAAAACTTCCCCTAAAGAGAAAAAGCGTCCGCTTCCCTCGTGGTCCTCAGAACAACTGAGTGTCATATGGAACTCACCTCATTCATTGCTGGTTTACAGATTCCACAGCAAAACTCCACCTTAAGATGTGTGTTGGTTTTATTTATTATGCTATAAATAATAGCTTCTACAATATTAGAAGTATCAGTTTCTAAGTCTATAGCCGAAGAAAGTTCCGAAGTTTGGGAAATACTTTCAGTGCATTCTGTGTAGTCACTTCTATAACTTCTTCAACTGGAATTCCTTTAATTTTGGCAATATATTCTGCAGCAACGTAAATATTTTTTGGTTCATTTCTCACCTGAAAAAAAAACCACCAGACAAAATTACAGATGCCTGCAGATGACAAGTGTTTCAGACTCAGTATGTACTGACACAACTTCAATCAGTGTGGCATCCCTGACAGAGAAATTACATGTATCTATTCTTCTTGGTTTACAGTTGGACTCAACAATCTTAAGGGTCTTTTCCAACCTAAAGGTTTCTATGATTCTTGGATTATTTTCCCTTTTACCCATTCCTGGAATTTCTTCTCCTTTCCCAGCCTTCAGAACACAGTTCATCTCGAAGTTTTCACTTGGCAACCTCATTCGTCCCTTGTCCGTGCTTACACTAGTCCGCTCTACTGTGCCAGTGTCTACCCTCTGTAAGGGCTGGGTTTGGATATACATTCATACTAGTCCCTTTCCCCCAACATTTACCTGTTTTTCCGGCCCCAGAGCAGGAGAGTCAGTTTCTAAGCACATACTTTCCAGAGGTAACAGTTTCACAAGCTTCTGCTTCTTGAAGAAAATAAGACAGCCATTAAACGCTTTATGCACTTAGACCTGTGAGAAAGAAACGTATGAAGGGATGATATCCCTTGCGTTGAAAGACTTTGCTGCCACTGTCTGCATTTTATCAACAATTTCAGAATGGAAGCAAGAATACCAGGAGCTGCTCAAGAAGTCCCTTCAAATTAGAATTATCCTGTTGAATCCATTGTTATTTATTAAATCATGTAGTTATATTGCACAAAATACCCTATATTTGGAGTTGCCAATGCAATTTTAATTTGCTGTTTTTCTGTATATATATTTGTATATCTTTTTCCCATCTCTGCTTTTACCCCTCAACCTCAGTTTGCTTTCCTTTCTCCAGGTTCCTAACCTCATCCCCATCTACATCCATGCCTTGCACCCCCTCAACTTGATTTATGCCTTTTCCTTTCTTACATTTTCTGAGCTTATCACAGAAAGTGGCGATGGTGCAGGATGGAAACAGACTGCTACCCCAAAATAAGAAGTTAGCATAGCTTGCGGCAGCCCAGGGTAGAAATTTAGAGAGCAGTCTCATCAAATCAATGACTGAACCCAACCAATGCTGTCTTTAAGCAATTTAGCTGGTTCTCTGCTGGGCGTACCTTGTGATAATCACAATTTTTCAAAGGTCTGTAACGTAGCCAATTGTGAGCAGATTTCCTTTTGTATAGAAAGTACCATAGCAGGGAGATAGACCATGTGTCATGTCCCTACTCTAAAACAGTACAGTGAGGGAAGCCTCCAAAGAAGAGTTCACCAGAAACCACATTAAAATGAGAAAAAAAATGCCTATTTTCTTAACCCTTGTTTCTCAGGAATAGCTGAACTGTTTTAGCCAAAATTTCCCCCCAAAAGTCTAGCTAAGGCAAAAGCCCCAGGTAGAAATTTAGCCAAAAAAAAAAAAAAAAAATGCAATGCTATAAGCAACTGAAACTCCTGTCGAGAAGTGTCAGGCGACAGCAACCGTACGCGAGTACTGCTAGTTCCACTTCAAACTGTACAGATTAGAACAGCAGCATATTCTTGAGCTGCACAGTAAAACCAGGCAGGTTTGCCATCGTGATAAGCCGTCAGCTATCACCTGCAACCCACGAGCACCAAGAAGGAGCAAACGCCTTTAAAGGTTACCTGTTCACTCCTTATAATGGAAGGAGGAATGGAGAAGAAGTATCCAGCTTTCACCCCTTCCATCGCCACAGATGGCTTCCCATCAAATGCATGGAGCAACACCTTCGTAGCACCTCAGAGAAAAGAAGCAAACCAAATCATTAGCAGCCCTTACAGTAGGTCCATGGTGTCAGCTTCCAATGAGACCTCGGTCCCATACAGGATGAATTCAGAATCCCTGCACTATTCCTCCCAAGTTTCACGTACACAAACTGACGTGAGGACATGGCACAACTGAAGAAATTCTGTTGACAAAAGCCATGACAGAGAAAATGCCTTAATAACATACCTTGTTCCTTTAAGAGATTAATCGTTGGTCTTCCAGCTGAGCGGGAATGAACATTTCTGCACAGCAAGGAGAAGCCCAACATTAGGAAATTCAGCAAAATTTTTTTTTTTTGAACAGTCTAACAGAAGCGCGCGAAGAAAATAATTAATCTGTATTATATCTTTTATCAGGAAAAAAACCCTCGAGACATATATATTAATAATTTTAGCTACAGTGAAGATATAGCAACAACATAACAAGGACAGGACACAGAAGACCACTGTACTCAAGTGCAAACATAGAGAAAATTCTATAATTAAATCTCAGACTGGAGACTGACGGGACACTAATGCCCGTTTAATCCATGTAAGAAAAGTTCTGTGGACTCTTAGTAACTGTAAATCCGGGGGAGTACTTCCACATACTACTGAGATCTGGCAAATTCTCCTACTAGCATAAACAAAACCTACAAAGGCAAATCCAGTCTTCTTGCTAACTCAATCTGCTTGATCAAAACCTGTCTTTGTCCTTCCTTCTGTTCATCCGTGCCAGCAAATCTGGGAGTGAAATCTAGTCCAACCTACAGTACAAGAAGAGAAGTGAAAAAAATTTTACAGGACTAATGTTTGATTAAACCACAATACCATACATAAAAACAAAAAAAAGGCTTCAAAATTGCACGGCATTCTGAAATATATATATATATTAGAGACTGAATTTAAAATTACCTCAACTGTAGCTTAACTCAGAAGGAATCCATTCTCAACCATAAGCTTTTCAACTATGAAAGCATTTACGGGCAGACAGTTACTAACAAGTGTATTTAACATTTTAATCTGGAACTGCTTTTCTGGGGTTTTATATTCTATTGACTATTATTTCAGAGTAAATCTCAACTCTGGATTTCTAATACAAGACCCGAACCTGTAGCTTTAGTCCTACCTCTAGCAAAAATTACCCATTAATTCTATACTTTTTTGATTTAAATATGCTCAGGCAAAATTTAAAGCTTGTTAAAGCAGCCCCATTCACAGTTACACCAAAGTCCTTGATATACAGTGCAAGAACAACATGGCAAATTTAGCTACAAAGCTCCGCCAATAACTGCTTTTTCTGTGACCAGTGCAGAACCAGCCATAAGTCCCTGCAGTATGAACACACAAAAGAGGCAGACTCTACCCTAAAGCTTCCAAGCTTCGATTAGTTTTTAAACAAATATAACATAGGAGACAACACACGAATACAGACAGATGAGACATCACACGAAAAAAGGACTGTACAAGTCAGTGAGGTGTACTGAAATCGTAACTTAGCCTAACTTTGTCAGGGAAGAAGGCAGGAAGGATTTGAATGAGGGTAACAATGTGACTCGACACTTCACTGTGCCAGAGAATAGGTCAAAAGATGTTGGGGTGTAAGACAATATAGCATAATTATGCAATTCTTCCTACTAAATCCACCAGCATAAATATCATCTATTTCCTAATGATGATAATGAAGAAAAAGGGAGAATCAGGCAAATCTGTGAAGGAAAGCACCTCAAGCGTTCACTAAATTTATTCACTAAGTTTTTGTAATTCTGGTGACATATACTACCGAAACCATAGACGTTTAAACAAGTTACAGAATTCTACTTACTTCTCCTATCCCCACCAATTTATCTTTGTAGAGTTCTATAAGCGGCAACGCAGCATCCAGATCCTGGAAGAACAAATTAAAGATGCAACTCTAGAAGATGGAATGGGTATGAACTTAGCATTATAATTAAATTGGAGCTTCCTTCATCATTCTTGAATCCTGTACCTTAAAACCTGCCATTACTGTGAGTTGTGCGGTCAGACAGGTTA
>JAHREE010000287.1:9196775-9212068 GCA_033628505.1 Tringa tobata | reverse complement strand
GGTGCTGCTCGCGGCGCGGCCTGAGCGAGGTGTTGACGCTCTGCGCCCCCTTTGTGCGGGCCTTGGCCCAGGGGCAGCCGGGCGGGCCCGCCGCCGAGGGAGACGCGCTCTGGGTGAGGCTGAGGGGGGAGCGGGGGGGCTGCGGTGCTGCCGGGACTCGTCTCTGGGCGCTTGTGCCCACAGGCCCGGCCCGAAGCTGAGGCGTCCGGTGGCGTCGGGCCCTGTTTCCCCTGAGGCGGCCGACCCCTGAGGCAGGAGGGGGCCTTTCCAGCTGTAGCCGTGTTGTGCCTACGGCTGAGGGATGGCGGCTCAAGCTCTCCCGTGTCTTGCAGAACTTCGAAACAGCGGTGCGGGAGAACGTTACCATTAACGGGCAGCCCTGGGAGGAGACCTCGGAGGACGCCGAGCTGCAGAGCAGTACGCGTTGGTTTCCATTCCTTTCCTGCCGGGTGGTTTTGTTTTTGTTTCCGCGTGTGGCGTTTTTAATTGGGTTTTTTTTTCGCTCAGCTGTAAGTGGTGGTAAAGATGCTCGCAGAGCAGGTAATGTCAAACTCCAGCTCAGATATGCCCACATAAAGATCTGAAGTGCTGCACTGCAGGGCCGTGATTCTTACAGAGCAGTGTTCATAAAGGAAAAGCAGGGTAACCGAGACGTGTAGGGACTGGTGTCCAAGAGAAAAAGGGAAAGTGCTAGAGTGGTGTGGTCAAGGTAGGTGAGAATCCTGACTGGATCATTGAACTCAGAGGGTAGCATTTAATGGTTCATCCTTTTGCCTCAAGGCTGATTATGAGCAAAATTCCTCAGGTGCCTATTCTGGGACCCATTCTTTTTAATGTCTTTATCCATGACCAAGGAGGAGATGGAAGGTGCCTTCTCCCATTTTGCAGCTAACATCAGCCAGGCTGGCGTGTGGTGAATATGCTCAAGGGCAGGCCCGTTCTGGGGAACATCAACAGGCTGGAGAAGCACGCCTATGGTTATCTCCTGAAATTCAACAAGGATCAAAAGAGAAACCCTAAGTCTTGGAACAGATAACCCCCTGCAGGGGGACAGGATGAAAACAACTTGGGGGTCTTGGCAGGCTAACCCTGAGCCAGCCTAGTATGTTGTGTTAACAGGAGTGTAGTCAGTTGATACAAGGAAGTGATTATTTGCCTTTACTCTGCACTTACTAGAGCACATCTGGAGTAGTGCACTCATTTTTAGAGCATTCAGTAGAGGGAAATTGTTGATAAACTGGAATGAGTTCATCAGAGGCTGCCAAGATGGTCAGGGGAGTGGAGCACTTGCCCTGTGAGTTGAAACTGAAGGAGCTGGGCTTGTTCAGCCCAAAGAAGACAAGCCAGCCTTCCAGTACCTACGAGGAGGTTACTGAGAATATGGAACCAGGCTGTTTATTGAGGCACATGGAGGCAAGGGTCATAAATTAAAAGGGGAGGTTCTGACTTGATGTAAGGAAGTAATAATTCACTATTGGGGTAACTTAGCATTGGAAAAGGTTGCCCAGAGATCTTGTGTAGTCTCCAGCGCTAGAGGCTTCCAAGAACCAACTGGATGAAAGTCCTGAGCAACCTGGTTTGGACTGGGCATTGACCCTGCTGTGAGCAGGAGTCTTGGGTCAGGGGAGACCTCCCGAGGGCCCTCCCAGCCTGAGTGATTTTTAGCTAGGGACATTGGCCAAGGTATCTTCCTATCAAGAGACCCTAGTGGTATGTCTGTTGCTACTATTTAATATAGAAATTAAGTTAATTTTTATAATTATTTCTATGTAGTCATTTATTTATATATAACATATACAATATTTTTATAATTACTGTCTTTTGAATAATAACAGTGGAGATTCTTGGTAGTCTTGGGTGTTCAAAGAAAATTTCAGTGCAATTCGTTACTCTTTGGCTGTAATTTGATGCTTTGTACAGTTGTACGAAGCCAAAAATACAAATACATTGAACTAGTGGTGGAGAAAGAGCTCTTTGAGCTGTTTTTTGGTCAGCAGGGTTCTGCAGTTGTTGTTCTAGAAAGATAAAACTCCAGCTCCTTTGACTACAAAATCAAAAATGCACTGGTCTTGCGATGCAAAATGCTGACCTAATTCAGACTTACTTCACTAGTTCCAGTTTGCTCAAAAATTCTTGAGAGGATTTCTTAACAGCAAAACTTTGTCTAGATAGATGCTATTTTCAGTAAGTTAGCCTTTGTCTGTACAAGTCTAACTATGCCAGCTGAGATACTGTCATCTGCATGCAGCTGGTATAAAGGGGTGTAAGGACTGTATCATGCTTTTTAATTTGAGATTGATTTACTCATTTGCTTACCTCTGATCCAATTTGAATCACCAACTGATGTAGGATTTTGTACCTTTGGTGTTTAGGTCGACTAGTGGCTCAAGTCTTTCATCTCTATACTTAAATGATTTCATAGTGATCCTAAAGCAAACAAACAAGACAGACCCACAGACTCTGAAAACCTTTCTGAGGTTCGTGGTCACCTGATTCTGCACAGATTGGCCAAGAGAGGGTGCTCAAAATCCGTTCTTTACCACTAGATTGAAAAAATTACAGGGCTTGTAAGTTGTGTTCAACACATTAGGGGGGAGGGTGAGTTTAAATGCTAGTGAGTTTGCAAAATTAAATTAAAAACAAAAAGGCAGCGTTTCAAACCTCCACCAGGGGAGAAAAATTATAGAACTGTGCAGATGGAAGAATGTAGAAATATGTACTACCTTTTAGTTACACACAGTTAGGATATAAGATTGAGTGGTTAATTCTGTTTTCTTCTGTAACTCTGAATTTTTATCATTTGTAATGGTGGCATGTGATGTCAGGACAGCGCAGGCATTTACTTGTCTAAATTTTGAAACCAGTTTTAAATTACTATCTCAAGCTTTTAAAATTGTTAAGTTTGATTGCAATCTTGGAGAAGCTGCATACCTGTAGTAGGGCAGCAGTAGTCAAAACACTTCAGTCAAGAGCTGAAAATATGTTCTAGGTATTTAGTCTAATCTTGTAGTTGGAAAAGCAAGCTATGAAAGTTATCTCTTACCACATACAGTTTCTCGGGCCTCATGTTGAAAGCAGACAAGTTTTGGTTTTTTTGCAAACTCCACATGACTAGTAATTGCAGATGTCCTCAGCATGCAGCATATTTCCAGGAACCGGGTTTCATTTAGGTGGCATTATGTGTTCTCAAAAAATTCGTAGATGGATTTTAAAATTAAACTGCAGATCTGTGCTCTACATGATGGGAAATCAGGCTTCAAATCACTGCTTGGACAGTTGGTGTTTGTTGAAGGGTTGTGAATTACACACATTAAACCTGCTGCATCTTGCACTGCTTCTTGTCAGTTGAAAAACAAATTATTGCAAAAGATAACCATTTATTTGTAAGACTTTCTTCATAGATTCAGAGTTCATAGAGAAATAAGTTCTGGATTTTTTTCCCCAGATGGTTCCCTGCCTCCCCCACCCTTACCTCATTTACTTCATAAGTAACTGGCCATTATTGAGTTGCGCTCCAGTTTCTATAGTGCCTTAACAAGGAGATCCAAGGCAGATGTATTTATTTCTTCATTGATAATCATGCATGATTTCTTAGTTCATATCTAAAGCTCTCCTTTTCCTTATACCTTTGTCTCAAATTAAAAAAAAAAAAAATAAAAATTTAGGAGAAATCCTACAATAACTTTGTGTGGTTGTCATTTTTAGGTTCCAGCATCAAAATTCTTGAAGATCAATTTGATGAACTAATAGTAGAGACAGCAACAAAGCGTAAGCAGTGGCCTAGAAAGATACTGGTGCATGCTGTCCAAGCCATGAAAGCAGAGCAAGAGATGTTGGTGAGTAACCTAAGTTTTTCAGAAGACCTTTGCATATAGGAGCTGCTGACTATGTGTAACTTGAGAGAAGTAAATCTTCAAATGTTGACCTTTAAGCTTTAACCATAGTTGCTTTTGATTCCTTGTCATCTAATGAAATTGATTCTTTGCATTAATTTGCTCTTCAGCAAAATGAGTGTTACTACAAAATGTGGTGACTGTGAGTGAATTGAACCTGTGGCACAGTTCAGCAAGTTGCTTAAGCAGATTGCTTCAGCATGATGACTCCTGGTTTGCAAGCCAGTATACACCTATTTATCTTGTCAAATCCAGGTTTCTGAAATCCTTGGCTGAAGGCTGGTTGAAATACTAAATGTTATGATACATACAGAGAGATAATATCATGTGCAGTAGATGACTGTTAAAAAGATGTCTGTGTTTTCCTAAGAACTTCTGTTGAGCTAATGACTACATTGAGTAAGTACTTTCTTTCAGTGATGAAAGAAATAAAAAAGGGGGATTAATGAATAGGTGTGGTAATTTCTCTGTTTTTTTTGACACTGAATGTAAAGTAATTACTGGCATTAAACAACATAGTCATGTCCTTGGTTGGTAAATGTGTTTCCTGCAGTTACATTATGCCTGCCTTTTGCTTACTTGCTGATTAATTATGAGTCAATTTTCTTTTTTTTTTTTTGGGGGGGGGGGAGGAGGGAGAAGGACAAGAGACAATGGGCACAAGTGGAAATACAGCAAATTCCATTTAACCATTTTAAAAAAAAAGAAAAATAACTGTGAGGGTAGTCAAGCACTGCCCAGTCTCCATCCTTAGAGGTACTGATGGAGATGACTGGATGAGGCCCTGAGTAACCTGCTGCAGTTGGCCCTGCTTTCATTGGGGGATTGGACTAGACTGTCTTTAGAGGCCTTCTCCAACTTCAGCTATTCTATGATTCCATACTAAAGATGGGGAACTTTTTTTTACAAAGTCGTTTAAAAGCCTGCATTGCACTTCTGAGGATTAAAATTGGTAAAAGTAACTCTTTAGGTTAGCCAAGCATAGATGATTTACAGTAAGTAAAAGTGTATGAGTGTGTATTTGTCTTAAACCTGG
Source organism: Tringa tobata (assembly GCA_033628505.1). Taxonomy (NCBI): domain Eukaryota; kingdom Metazoa; phylum Chordata; class Aves; order Charadriiformes; family Scolopacidae; genus Tringa; species Tringa tobata. The sequence goes on along the minus strand of JAHREE010000287.1, from coordinate 9,207,139 downwards.
GATATTTACTAACATATATGGCCTTTTGTGATCTCTCTGTTTTGTCAATATATCAAGTATGTAAAACAAAAAAAAATCAACTAAAATAAAATACACTATTACATAACACCAAGATATAACATGACCTTTAGCCTTTCTGCAAAAGGAAAACTATGTTTTATCTGAGTCCCCAAAGTGGATTAGGTATTTAGAATGTCTCTCACGCTTCCTTTCTTCGGTTGCTGATCTCTTCAAATCTTACACTACCACAGGTAGATGATTATTTTAATTAAACATGTCTGCAAAATCATAAACTTTTTAGTTTATCTCTGTCAATGAAGTGGCTTTATTTTTTCCCCTCTCAGCTACTTCTGTGGAGGTACTAGCAGTTTCTCTACTTTTGCTTGAGGAATTTTAATTTTCTTTTTTGATCCCAGCTACTCTTGTGATGCATCTTTTCTGAGGCATAAAGAGCAGCTATGAAGATGCGGTAATTAACTACAGTTTATTTATCTGGAGAGAACCATTCATTTAGTTTGGTTGTCTCCCTATAATTGCCAAAGCAAGAAATCATCCTATAGCCTTTCAGTCAATATGTTTTGTTATGTTTGAGGATAACGCAAGCAATTTTTGTTCTTCTGCTTGGAGCTGTTACTGTAAACTTGCTAAGAAGATGTGTGAACTGTGAAAAAATTACTCTGGTAAAAACTACAGGGAGGAATAATTAACTTTCCTCCTATTTGTTTTGGGGTAAAGAAGGTTGAGGGACAGCTCTTGAAGCGGAGAAAAATACTAACTTGCAGATGATACAATTTAGGTTTCCATGTCTTTGCTTTAGTTTCTCCTTCCACAGTAGTTCTTTCTAATTCCACCTTTAATATTAACAATTAACTGATGCCAAGTCATGAGACTCACAGTAGGACCAAAGAGCCAGAGAGCCCAGTCTGTGAAGGAGAGTGTTCTTATTCATGCATAAATAATTGCAAGGCTAGAATGCAGTCGTTTAAATAGTTTTCTTTTTCTTAGCTTTCTTATACCCTTTGTTCAAGTTTGCCCCTCAGTGACAGTGTACTGTTTTTGTGAATGGCTCCTTAGAAGCCAGAGCAGCTCTTTTTCCTCAGTGGTGCAGCAGGTGGCAATGCTTCTTCCAAAATGCCTGGATTTCAGTTTAGTTCTCATGCTTTAATAATTGCAATCTGCAAACTAAAGCTGATTTTGGAGACATGTTTGCAGTGAACTTTAACTGTATTAACCAGAACGCTATTTCCAGTAATTGAGTATCTATAACTGTGCCTTTAATACATTCTTTTTCTAAATAATTCTGCTGCCATCTCATTATATTAGCCTTTCTCCATTGTTCTGACTGCTGTGCGTATATTAGATATCTATTAAACCAAGAGGGTATTTCAGAATTTTCCTTTTTTTTTTTTTAATATGCAGAAGCTCTACCAGCCTTTTGTAGCACCAGAAGAGATAAGATCACAGCCTTCTCAAGGTAAAGATTTTGCGGGGAGGGCAACTATACTGAGGAAACACTGCCTACGTTACTGCCTAGCTGTAAATGTTTAAGAAGCTTGCTTTAAACTTGTTTAAAATTGACTGTTTAAATAATTAAGTAAAATAGCTAGACGTTTGTCATAACAATGAATTGTGGCATCAGTTTGTTCTACCTGTTTTTCTTCTAAGTGCTGTCTGCTGTTAGGCACTGTTCTTAAAGGCAAAAGCTGGCCGCTGTGTGGTACTGGGTAGAAATTGTCACAGAGCTATCTTCAATAGGTTTCCTTACTTCTTTAATCACCGCTTGTGGAGGCCAGATGGGGAACTGGATGGATCGCTGACATTATACTTTGACCGTTCGTGTGTTCCTTTTACATGAATACTAGAAATGCTTCAGTCTCTCTTCCTAATCCGACAGTTTCTTCAGGGAATTGAAAGCAGTTGTGTAGTACTTAGGAGAGTCAGCACTGCCATCACTAACTTGCAAAGTAGGCATCAGGTTTTGTCCTGCCACTGTCATTTGTAAGGGTTGATGAAGAAACAAAAGTGCAAACAACATTGTAAGTTTGTTATGTATACATTCATGTATACATATATATACAAACTCCTTGGAATGAGGTAGTGTATTTTGCAGTTGGTGATTGGGATGTGCTTTTGTTTGAGGCTGGCCTTAAGAAATTGGAAGTTTTGTCTTGCCTGTTCTTAAGTATTGAAAAAAGACAGAATTTATCAATGCTGTTCTAAGTTGAGAAGCGTAGTTGCAGAACCCTCACTGTGAATTACTGCAGACGCTGTAAAGCTGGTGTAATGAGCAGAGGTGTTAGAGAAGCTGAGCTTAATCTTCCATTTCTCACCCTGCTGATCTGACTTCACCCTAGGCATCGTTTCCTCTTTGTAAACAGGAGACATTGCTTCCAGAAATGCCAGCCTGTGCAGCAAAGCAGCTAACGGGAGCAGTAAACAGTGTCACTTCGTATCTGCCTTTCTTTTGGTTTCTAGTGTTCAGATCCATGTTTTTCTGATGTGAATTAACTGCTTCTTGTAATTAGTAACAGCTTACACCGTGGTACTGCCTTTTAAGGTTTGGTACCGGCAAAGTCCTAGCCAAGATAGCATAGAGTTTGTGCTGAATTTTAGTATTATGTAGTCTTTGGGAAGTTTATGTATCCCAGTTTAGCAAGTACAGTGGCCAGAGACCAAAAATGTTTAGATTACTCAATACCTTTCGTTTCCTTTTTTCGTTTCCCTATGTTTTGGAAAGCCTTGAACACTGAGGAATATAATGCTGTCCGTGTCAAGCTGAAGTACAGGCAAATTTTATTTAACTGCGTGTCAGTCTTTATGTATAACTGGAATAATTCAACTAATTATTTTCACTTTTACTAAACTCCTTCCCTGCCGTTTCATAAGGTCACCAGTCTTCTAATCTCAATATGCTAAGAATGCTTCAGTATAGACATATCCTTCTTTTAGAGCATGTCCATTCATAGGCCTCTGTGGTGTGGTCAAAGAGGCTGCTGTTGGACTGTTTTTTCATTCCAAACTCTGAGTGATTTTGCATTTTAGCATTCACGTTCATACACGGATTGTGCATTCCTAAACCGTGTCTGATCCGCACATTGGAGATGCAGAGAGACAATTTAACAGAACACCATCTCCTGTCGCTTACTATGTTTCAGCAGGGGATCACTGTCACCCTGTGCTCCAATACAGTGACTGACATTGTATCCTACTGCAGGCACTGGTGAAACCCTACAGGAAGATAACAGTAGTGGAGGTGAGGCTGCTCAGTTCCCAGGAGCAGGCTTGCTTATCTGCTGAACTTAAGTTTTTGTTGATGGCATAGCATCGCAGATACAATAACGGTGGAAAACATGCAAAACAGTTTTATAATAACTTAGAGTTTAACTCGAGTACAGAATTGATCATCAAAAATTTATATTGCGTTGAAGATATTGCCACATTGCTACTGCAATCAAATACCTGCCATTTCCCCCCAGTATTCTGCACCTGCCACCTGCTTCACTGTTCCTGAAGGCTTCTTTTTCTTTCTTTTCTTATTAATCCCAAAGAATTAATGCAGTTCATGTTGTTTACACTTGGTTCTTTTTTTTATTCTTGGTGTTAATGCTTGATAAGTTAAGCCAGGAGAAAAATGTAGCCTTTATTGTAAAAGCTGACTTGTTGGAGGTGTAAGATTATTTCTCTCCTACTCCCCAAAGTGAGTTTCCTTCATCTCATTTTGTCCACAGTTGTTTATTCTACTTCTTCTGTGTGTTACCATCAAATGTAATATGAGCTTGAAAGGTTTGAAAACAAGTATTTTCTTTGTTTCTTTTTTTTCTTTACAAGTGTTCTCTTCCTTTATGTCAGATGCTGTCTTTGTGTCTCATGTTTTGTATAAGCTGTAGGTTTTCTAGTGAAGAACTTTGTGGCTTGCTGTAGTTGAGGCTACCACGTTTTGAGTGGTAAAGAGCAATGATAGTAAGATAAAATACACAAGCTGTTGTCCTCAGTGCTTTAATGAAAGGGATGTGTTGTAGGTTTAAGTGTTATAAAGGGACTCTACTGCTTTTCTGTCCAATTTCTAAGAAGTCAATGCCAAGTATTGGGGAGAGGGAGTTACGTTTCAGAAGTTTATTTGGGCTTTGTTTTTCTGTAGATGCTTACATCGCAGATCTGAAGCAGGTGACAGAAATGGCATCCAAAGATATCAGCAGGGCAATGAAGGTGAGATCTCTGTGTGCTGCAAGAGGATACTTTTTATTTTCTTGATCTGGTATGTCGTGAAACAGGAGTTCTAGCTTATCTTGGTTATAGTTTTGTACAAAAAAAAGCCTGCGTGTGTACTTTGGAAGCAAGTACAACTTTAGGTTTGGACTTCTGAAGTTGTATCTGTAAAGCATTCACCCTTACATGGTAGTCAGGAAGATTACCCTGTGGCTGTAGGAACTATTTTTTACAGAGATTTTTAGAACCTGCAGCATCTGGAAAATAAAACATCTTTTGAAGACCTGTACAACCTCGTATAGCATGTGACATTTATTACTTCAGTACCAGTTTAGACATGAACTGCGGTGTTCCCGTGATATTTATTCAGCTTAGAGATGTAATGAAGGAACATTCAAACTTGGTATACTCTTTGCATGGCTTCCGAGTGCGGACCCTGGTCACTGTTGGGCTGGTAGCTCTGAGTTCCCAACCTTCACCTGCCATCCTAAGGATCATCTCTGCTACACTGAAGCTGTTGTGCTTGTCAAATCTAATTAACACATTTCATTCATTGTAACCGTGACTTTTCCCCTGTAACTTGAGGTACTTGGGTTTGTTTTTGCAGTCTCTCCCAGCGCTAATAGAAAGAGCAGAAGGTTTTTCCCAAGCGTTAACTTGGCAACCAACCCTGGAACTCAGCAGGCTGCGGCAAGAAGTCTTTGCTGGGTGCAAGGCAAAGGAGGAAAATAATGTCCAAAATTTCATAGCACCAGGAGAAGTCACACCAACAGACGCTGGTACCAGTAAAATTTCTTCTGTTCTGCTAAAAAGAAAGCAAGCTGCAGGTTCACCAGAAAGAAGACGCTACCCACTGCGGCGGAGGAAAATTGTTCTCAGCGCATGAATTTCTCATATAGTATTTTCAGACTGGAAACTCAGTTGTACTCTTGTTCAGTGTGCTTAGTCTTTTTTTCTTAAACCTTCATGTCCCCTCTAATTTTAGTGCTATACATGGGAGCTCCCTTAATTATCTAGTCTTTGATCCTCTTAAATATTTCTATTTTTACTGTGACGCTGATGGTATATGAAAGCCTAGGCAGAGCAGTAGCATCTGATATGCAACAAGTATATTTGCTGATCAACTCATTTTTTTCTCTTTTATTACAGCATTTAGCAGGAGTCCTTGTGCTTCTCGGAGCTGTGCGCGTGCTTTATGTATGTGGGCAATCTTTCAGTCAACGACTGAATGGTCATTTACATTAAGCATGCACCTTCATTTATTACTGAGTCGGGTGGCTATTTTTTTTTTTAAATAAATGAAAAAGAAATTCACACCGGAGTATATTGAAAACACCAAATTTGACGCAACATTACAGTTTTTAGAAAATCCACACAGGCATGTGAGGTTGGTCCCTGCTATTCTGCCTTTCCTGAATTTAGGTCAACTGGGTTTTATAGTCATGTTTGTTTAAACTTGGATTTTTAGTCATTGTACATGTTTACTTGCACTGTGCTCTTCTGAACAAGGATTCGACCATCCACATCTTACCATCTGATATTTCATTTCATGTAATGCAATTATGCAGTCGGGGGGTTTCCTGGACAATATTTCTGCACATTACAGGATCTTGACTTGGGTCACGTACGCATTTGTGATGTTTGACTGAGCTTTAAGGATCGGTATAGGCTACCAGTAAATGGTATTAAGTTGAGCTAGCTTACTACTTTTTTTTTTTTTTTTTTCTCCTTTACACATTAGTACCTAGAGGATTGCACAAAGTACTAAACTGAGCATTGTGCCTTAACCATTCCTAACTTTTTCTGGTTTATGATTGCATGTGCTTGCAGTAAATACTCGTGTCTAGGATGTAACGTATTTCTCACACAGTAAATGGAGGGTTTTTTTAGAAGCTTTATTAATGAAATGTACTGTGGTAAGAAGATAGGTCCAACTTAACGTCTAAGAGACTGAAAATTTTCAAGAAAACGTGATAGGTTTTAGCATCATTTATTTTGTAAAGGTGAGCATCTGTACTGAAACTTTGTATATTTAATCATATGTAAATATTTGTTTCCCGTCACTCTTCTATATACAAATGCGTGTTTTTATACAAAGTAAATAAAATCAATTAAGGAAGATCAAAGTTTCAGATAATGTTGTCAGTTCTAATCCTGGAATAGATGGTAACTGAACAGTGAGTGTACTTCAGAAGACATCTGTGTTAAATTTTGGCACGAGTAACTGAAGTAGTTCCATTTACCGCCTTTGAACTCACAACTGTTGTTAATCTCGGGGCTACAAAGCATCTAATGTGAGAGGGGACAGGATGTGAGAGGGACGGGAGCACAAAGCTGTGGAACGTGTGACTGGGACGGTTTGTCACACAGCGACTTGCTATTCTGGTGGCTTTGAGTACGCGTGCTCCGTGCTGTGTTGAAAATCCCCATCATGGCTTTCTTAACCGAGATTCACAGATGCTCTTTAATTTGAGTGTTCCTAGACTAAGATGACCCCTGCAAGATTTTGCATGGCTACCATTTAGTATTTAAACATTTTTTGTGTTAATAGGAAGAAGATTCTCTGCTATTCTCTGCGAATAACGATGGGCAAGTGCAGAAATACCTAGGAATAGGCACATCTCTTGGAAGAGGTCCCATCAAAAATGGTCAAGGTAGGACAAATGCCTTAAGAAATAAGGAGGGAGAGCACCGTGGATTAAGACTTAATAAGCGAATTAAGGAATTCACCCCACAGTGCATGTTAGCATTGGATTGCAGGACAGTTGGTGTGCACGGGATTTGGGGTCTGGAGAATAAGTCTTATGAGGAGCGGCTGAGAGAGCTGGGGTTGTTCAGCCTGGAGAAAAGGAGGCTGAGGGGAGAGGAGACCTTATTGCTCTCTACAACTACCTGAAAGGGGATTGTGGAGAGGTGGGGGTCTGTCTCTTCTCCCAGGTCACAGGCGATAGGACAAGAGGAAATGGCCTCAAGTTGCACCAGGGGAAGTTCAGATTGGATATTAGGAAAAATTTTTACACGGAAAGGGTTATTAAGCATTGGAATGGGCTGCCCAGGGAAGTGGTTGAGGCACCATCCCTGGGGGCATTTAAAAGACAGGTTGACACAGTGCTTAGTGACATGGTTTAGTGATGTTTTTTTACGAGAGTTAGGTTGATGGTTGGACTAGATGATCTTAAAGGTCCCTTCCAACCTAGACAATTCTATGATTATATGCCCAGAACAAGGGGAGTTGGGCCTTGTTCCGTGGCCCTGGTTTCAACTGCTGCTGGGTGGAAATAGAAAACCAATGCGTCTGGTAAAGCTGGCCAAATAAATAGTGTAAAGAAGGATAAAGAAAACAGTCAAGATTCCACTTGCAGCATATAAACTGTGAATTTACAAATCTCTGATGGCTAGTTTTGGCCAAGCAGCAATGGAAGGTGTCAGAGAACCTCCTTTTAAATGCAAGTTCTGTCAGGAGCTAAACTCGGCGCTTGAATGTTCAACTGTTTTTCAAGTTATTATTAAAAATTTCTACAACAAGTAATATCTGCAACTAACCATGCCTGGGATCTGTTCTTCCCACTAGATATAAAATACTTAATTTTTTTTTCCCATTCCATTAGCCTTTTGTCCTTCAGTTAACTTTTCATAGAAATCAGCGGCGTTGTGCAAGACAAGCGTCTAACTGGGCTTCTACTGAAATGTCACAACATCCAAACTTCTTATTTTTAACTCGAGGCCAATTGGTATTGCATCAAGAAATGTCTGGTAGTTTTTCTTTATATAGCCTCTGAATTTTGTAAGACAGCTCAATGGTGATGGATGCTTGGGAACGTTTGCAAACTGTGTTTGAATTTCTTGGCTTTTTGGGGTGAGGTGGAACATCTCAGTGTTCGTTAGCGTGTGCTGTGGCTCATGAGGGTGGGCCGTCCCTCCCCCCAAAAAACTTGCAAATTGGAGCGGGATCCACACACAATTTTGCTGCGTGTAATTTCTGAACAAAAGGGACTACAAACAGCGTGCAGGGAGGCTCCTCTTCCAGAAATCTTCATGTGGACACCACGTCTGTTTGGAAGCTTGGGCGTGCTGGTGCTCTGAAACCTGGTTCTGATATGTGCCATTCTTCAGAAGATCCAGGCTGTGCTGTGCTGTGCTCGGTCTGAGTGTGTGTGGGCTGCTTCAGTGCAGACAAAAGGCACTGATAAACTGCCATTATAAAATGTAGACCCAGCTGAGTGGACAGCTTTCTGGGCTTGTTTTCTCTCCTGCGCAGAAATGTTCTGCCTCTACTGCTGTGTTACCTGGAATTACTGTGTAGGCATTTCTGCAGATGTACCAGAGATAGCTTTAATGCTGAGCAGAAACTTGTTCCCACAAGCAAATTTTGACTCTTCATTTCCTTTGCCACTTTGAACAAGAGCAGACTGTACTCAGGCTCAAGGGGACCATCCCGTGACTTGGCGTGTACTCGTGGGATCCTGGAAACTTTACTCTCCAGCTGCCGTGAGTTATTCGGTGAAGTAGATATTTGTTCAGTACTAATAAATTCTTGGTAAGCTGCTCAGGGGGTGCTGTTAGATAGCCTGCTTGTGCAGTTGCCATTAATGGCTGCATCGTTCCTGGAAAAGCACAAGAGCTTTGTGTGGGGTCAGTTTGAAGTCCCTCTGTAGAAGGGGGCTTTCTTTCCCCACGTATCACTCCGAAGAGCTGTTGAGGTAATTTGTCCGCATGGTTCATAGATTTTATTGCAAGAGAATATATCCGTGCCCAAAGTTGATGAAAATACTGGCTTCTGGTCCTGTTTATTTCAACTGTGCTTAAGCTACAAAGGCAGCAAGGAGCCCAGTGCTGTGTTTTTAAGCAACTGCCCCCCAACTAAGTCTCTGCTCACGTCCATCCTTCTACTCCTTTTCTTTTACCTGCGTGATGTGCAGTTAAGACAAGGTGGGACTGTTTCAAAGGAGCGGTTGAGAGCAGTTCACCCTCTAATCGCTGGCTGCTGCCTTCCAAGAGATGAGATCCCCTTGGCTGGAGAACGGCACTGAACTCACACCTTCTGCCACCTCCGTGAGCACCCGCTTGGTGAGCATCCTCGCGCCGGCACGTTGGATGATGGAGGAAGGGAGAAGCAAAGACTGCTTTTAAGGAAACCAGGGGGCTGGGAACATCCTGTAAGATGCTTGGGGGACCCAGCATGGCCTGGGGATGCAGATTATAGGGCACCTCGGCAAGGTTGTCCACCCAAGTTGAGTCCCTGTGGCCATTAGGATGGGGAAGGCTCACAGGTACTTGGTCCTCAGGGGTCAGAGGTGCCCTGAGAAAGCGCAAAAGCAAAGGTGGGGGTAGCCTGGAAGGTGGAGAAACAAGCTGCTTGGAGGTGGAACGGCAGGGAAGTCCTGCTCAGGTTTTCCAGTAATGCTGATGGTCCCGGAGCCTGCCAGGAAAGCTGTGACAGAGCACAGACTTTGGTTTGACTCTCGGATCCCCAGGCAGCGTGGGTCTCTCGCCTTCAGCATGAACCCTGAGCCAGACCTTCCTGAAAGGATAGTCTATATTTACTCAGTTTACAAACTTTGTAACCTCATCTTCATCTCAGCTGGATGACTCAAACTTCTGGGGAAACCAAAAAAATAGGGAAGTATCCGATTTATTAAGATACCTGGGGCTTTATGACTGACTGCCCGGCAGTTTGGAGAGGCTTCACCCTCCTGGCATGGATCTGCCCCCGTTAGGTTGAGGGCAGGCAGGAGCGCTCATTAGTTACCCCATAGAAGCAAGGACCTTGCTGAAGTACCTGGAGGTGCAGACACCTTCCTTTCCTCCAGAGCAGAGGGGCCAAGATAGCGGTTCGATTAACACGTCAGGAAAGCGTTTGGAGCGGTAAAAGAAGCATCGTTGGGTCTGTTAAAATACTCCCCGCGGAACAGCCGCCCGGAGAGATTTTTGTCTGCAGCAGCCGTGTTCTCAGCGACCCGTCTGCCTTCGCCTTTACAAGAAGCCCGTGGCATTTCCTTATTATTTAAAGGAACAGGGCGAGTAGCGAAAGTGAAAATCGCCGCATCCCGGCACCCGTGCCGTGTCCTCCCGGCCGAGCCGGCTGTCACAGCGCCGGGGATCCCGCCGGAGCCGATGTCGCAGCAGCGCGGCGGGCAGGAGCGGCCGGCGGTGAGTGA
>JAHREE010000287.1:9179447-9196511 GCA_033628505.1 Tringa tobata | reverse complement strand
CTCCCCGTTCGCGCCGGGGCCGGGCAGGTGTAAAACGGTGCCCGTCGGGCAGAGCGGGAGCGCAGGTCCCTTCCGTGGGTGACTGGGGCGCCCCAGGTTCCCCCATCAGCGGTATAGCGAGGCTCTGCAGCATCTCTGCCGGCTCCCACCCCTCCGCCTCGGGTCCCACCTGCGCCGCAGGGCAGGGAGAAGCGCTGCCCGCCGCAGGCACCTTGCGGTCGGTGGGGCAGCTGCTGTGAAACTGGGAGTATGTGCTCAGCAGCCCTTACACGCCTGACTTCGGCTGTCTCTGTGTGCACCTTGACGAACAGCGAGACGTTTCTGACTTATGTCTTCCAGAGTCACGAAGAAGATGACAGGAAGGTAAGGAGGAGAGAAAAAAATCGAGTTGCTGCACAGAGGAGCCGGAAGAAGCAAACTCAGAAAGCAGATAAACTTCACGAGGTGAATGGGTACTTGATGTTTTGCAGGCACGGCTTGGGTACCGAGCGTGGGACTTTACAATAAACGGGACTTGTGAAGCAGATGTGGGCCTGTCCTCGTGCTGATCCAGCTCCGAGAGCTGTGGGTGTGAGGCAGAGACAGGCGTGCCGTGGGGTGCCTGGTCGGGAACCCCCGGATGCTGATGGTAATGTTGGATGGTGCAGCTCTGCCATCGGTGACACTGCCCGGGAGAGAGAGACCTGGTCCTGTCCTCGCCTCACCTGCCCTCTTCTGCTATTCCCGTGACCACCCAGTGAACTGGATCACAGGGCTCCCCCCGGGCTAAAACAAACCCATTTTTTTCTGGATTAGTGTTAAGCTTGTCACGTTCGCTGTGGCGGGGGATGGATGCTCGCTGCCTTACGAGGAAGAAGGCGATGGAGGAGGAGGGTACCACGCTGCTCAGTGGCAGTGCTGGCTTAAGTCAATTCTAAAACTGCGGTGTGAGAAAGAAATACCCAGTTGAAAAGGTTTCTCAGGAACTTCAAAACCTCCAAGTGTGAGAGCTCAGTTCAGTTAGCTGTTATACTTGTATGCGCTGATAAATAACAGTGGGTGTTTCCAAAAAAAACATGAAAGTAACTTATTCTTCCAGAAACTCTTGATACTTCTTCTCAATATCACAACGTGGTGTAGTTTTCTTGTGTCCCCAGTGCAAAGGCTGGAGGACAGGAATCCCCTTTCTCTGGTTTTGGATGTTACCTCACACAACAGTGCTCTTGTTGCAGCTGGGGCTGTTGGGGTAAGTGTTAGTTCTGCTGCTGCGATTGTGGCTGAGTCAGTTGTTCAGCTCTGGAGGTTCATCACAGGCTCTACTCTTTCTCAGTGTGGAAGGATCTGTCTATAGTCAGCAGAGGCCAAGAGGGACAGCGTGGGGAGTTTTGGGTTTGGTTTTTCCCAGATCTCGTCTGACTCAGCGCCTGAGAAAGCCAGGTGCAGGGTACTTCTGGAAAGGGGTAACCCCTGGCTTTTGTGGAATCATTTCTGGGCAGAAACAATTTTGTGGAATCGTTTTGTTCTGCAGCCTCTTTGATGTTCCTCCTGGACTTGATCTTCTTCATGCTGGGAATCTTCATTCTCGGGCACGCAGGTTTTCCCAGCTGCAGGCAGATCTGGGTGAATAGTCATTCATTCTTAGCAAGAACAATTTGAGAGTCTCATCCGTGAAAATCGGACAGAGAAATGGGAGAGTAACACTTGCTCCAAAACCAAACCCCATGGGGTCTGGGGCAACAAGAGGCGAGCAGAGCCAGAGCCAGGGGTGGATAACTTTGCTGGAGCTGGCTGCAACAGTGTGGTAGGAGGACTGTGCCTGTTCTGCTCTGTGGGTGAGAAGTGGTGGAAGGGTGTGAGGGAAGGCAAGGGTATCCAAACTCCTGCAGCAAAGGGCAGCAGAGGCAGTGCCAGGCTGCCCAGAGGAGCATTGCACGAGAGACTCTCCATGCTGCCTGGTAAACAGGCCTTTTAAGGCATGAGTAGGCTTTGAAGTTTGGTCTGAAGCTTTCCCAGGGAGGTGAGATTGAGTGGGTGAGTGTTGAGCCCTAGACCAGCAGTGAGGTACAGACACCTGCAGTTTTTCCGTGGGCTGGCTCTCAACCTCTAACTCTCTTCTCTTTGGGATGAGAAATCTTGACAGAAGGGACACTTGAAACATGCAGTTATCAAAAAATGTGACACGCGAGTCTCACATCCATCACAGATGTATGCTGCAGAGCATCTCAAAACTCCCCTGAAGTTAATAGCAGCTTATTCATTGCCAGAAAACCCTTAGCTCAAAAACAGCTTGGGTCAGAGATAACCAAGGCACTGGTCAGGCCTTCTGGTGACAAAGTGGGGTTAGGAACAAGCTGGCATGATGCTCCCCTCCTCCTGCTCTTGAGTTCCTAGGCATCTGAGCAGGTGGCTACAAGACCTGGCTGGGCTGGAGGAGCCCAGCTGGCACCAGGAGCATTGTGCTAGGTGTCCATCTCAGCCAGCGCCTGAGTAAATGGCCTTTCCCTGCACTGGCCTGGGGCTGCCCTTTCCTCACCAGCAATGCCAGGCTCCTGGGTTTCCCGGCACCTGCCTGAGTCAGTGCTTTTATTTTCTCTGCTCTGCTGAGAGCTGCCCTGCTTGATCCTTCCTAGCAGAGGTGGCTCAGGGCTGGAAGAGGTCACCACAGGGACACAACCTCCCCACAGACCCACCCCCTGGGTTCCTGGGGAGCCCCGAGGGCCAGCTGCACCTTCTGGTCTTCAGGGCCACAAAGAGTCATAGCGTGATCAGGGCACAGGTTGTAAAGCGCTTGCCCTGGTCCAGCACCCAGGCTGTGTCTGTCTTTCCTCAGAATTTAGCACATTATAATAAGAAACCACACAGTTTTTCTACAGTTACATGAATATACTCAAGGTGGAAGCACTGAAAAGAATGTTTTGACTATGATGAGCCTTTTTTTTTTTCCTGCCTCTTTCCAGGAATATGAGTCTCTTGAGCAAGAAAATACCTCCCTGAAAAGAGAAATCGGAAAGCTAACAGATGAAATGAAACACTTGAGTGAAGTGTTGAAGGATCATGAAAAGATCTGTCCACTATTGCACTGCACCATGAACTTTGTGACCGTACCAAGGCCTGATGCACTCACCAGCTGCCTGCCAAGATGAGACCTCTCCTTGATCGCCTTTAAATGTGATGTGGGAAAGTGCCATTAACAGCAGAGATCTGAAGAACTGCCTACTTATGGTGCAGGTCTTCCATCGAAGAGGGCTGGACTTGACCACACAGCTCTTCTCCACGTTGAAGTGTTACAGTCTTCTGAATCTCAGGAAAAACACCAGTACGGAAAATAGACAATTTGAAATGCGACTTCTTGTTTGGTAGAATCTTTGAGCCACGATTTTGCATTCAGAAATGTCAAAGCATGGTGCAGCCCACCATCACGCAATGGAATGTAGACAGGGAAAAGTACCAACCTTGGGCTGGGATGCCTTTCTCCCACACGTCCACTGCCAGTAACCCTTTGTCACTTGTCATCCATCTGTATCGCATTCTAGCTGCTGGGTTTTTTTTCTCTAAGCAGGTTTGGTTAATAAAAGAGATGTTCTATGTTTACCATGTTCTCCATCTTCTTCAACAATCAATGCCTTTATAACATCTGTACTTTTTCATTACTGGCAAAATCCAAACTCTAATGCTAATCTTCTCATCAGTTATTCTCTCCTCTTTGGAAGTGTGCATAACAAATGAGTTTTCCCAGTCTTTATTTCTTTAATAACCCAGATCGTCAGCCCTGCTGATTCCTGGAGTGCTTTATATCCTAAAATATGGCTCAGCCAACTTCTAATGGTGATTGTCTGCTGTGGGTGGAAGAAAAGCAAAACAGAGTTTGCTGGTTCTACGTGTTGTTTTATAAAGCAGATTTTAAAACTTACTGTTTTAATACACCTACTGGAAATTATCAAATCTTGATCCTTCATATTGCTTCTGGTAAATTATATCCTTGGATAGAACAAATTGAGTTTAGCTAAGCGTTTTGTTCTATGTCCACACTGAAGAACATTATGTTTTCTTTATTTTTATTTTTTTTTCTCAAAAATGAACAATTATGACAATGTTAGAAATATGCAAAAAAAACAGTGTTTACTTTCTATGAAGATTCAGAGTAGTGTCAAGCTATAGGAAAGTGAATGCTGTAGCCTGGGATCCAGCAAAGAGTGTTTTTCTTGCAGTATTTCCCAGTCAAAGAGCACCTTTAGATAATAAAAAGCTCCATTCCTTTGCCAACTCTGTCACATCAGCATTTGGATTTTTTTTTCAGTTCAACTCTAGGATTAATTTTTCCCCTCACCAGGATTGTAGTAGGTATCAGCAGAATATGATCTGAAATGTCTGAAAGATTTTTTTTTTTTTCCTGTTTTAACTTCTTTAGTAGAATGATGCATTGCTAATCACTGCCAAGATTGGGGAAACCGTGTAGGCAACTCTGCCCTCTAAAGGGCCCTCTCATGCCATCGTCTCAGGCTAGAAACTCAAGATAACAGGCATGAGCTGTTGGCTTCTTAAAAGTTTTTCATTCGGTTGTCCCCGAGAGAATTTTCAGCATTTGCAGAAGCTATCTATGGCCTAAGTTCAGTCTTCAAAGTTTCTCATGGTCCTGTAGGAACTGAGTCATCCCACAAAGAAAATCTGGTGCCAATGAAAATGCAAGTTTCAGGACACTTCAAAATATGCATTTGGGATAATGTCCTTGATACAATTCCCTGTGTCACCCTTAAGAAAGGAAGCTATCTTAAGCATCTTCATCCACCCACCTGCATTCCTTCAGGCCCCGGATGCTGCTGTGTAATTTAGGCAGGGTAGAGGTGTAATGGAGAAGGAGAAGCATAATGGAAATGAACAGCATTCACTCTGGGAAGATTCATTATAACTTGGGTCAGAGGGAGAGTGAGAGAGGACGTCTCGCATCTCTTAACAAGGTATGTGCAACCGAGGTGAGGCTGGGAATGGAAAGCAGCTGCCTGAGGTCAGGGCTGGTGTAAAAGTGTGGTCTCTTCTGTGGAGCACTGCAGACCCTCAAAAATGGGAGGAAAGAACAACCACCTTGTCCAAGACAATCCATCCCAGCAGAATCCTTCTAAAGATTTTTGTCTTACAGATGCTTTGAAAAGTAGAGATCTAGTTCCCTGTGTGAAATCCTCCTCCTTACATAGTTATTCTTCTAAATATGTCTAGATACTGGCTCCAGCTTAACACTTGGTAGTCCAAGTTCTATTGTACACTCACTAAGCACTACTCTTGTTCTGCAATGCAAGCTTTAGTCCATCATTTCTGCATTGGAGTTTACTGGTTTATTAACTGTATAATGCCTATGTAGAGGGGAAGACAGCTGAATTCACAGCAACGTTGTGTGCTGGCAATGCCAACGTAATTCCAAGGTTATGCTGCTACTCCTTGGAAGGGCTGGGAGCCCTGCAGGGGTCCTCACTGCCACCCGTTCCTTCCCACAACCGCAGGATGTAGCTCCAGCCTGTGCATCATGTCCACTAGTAACAGAGGGCTTGGAACCCTCTGGGGCCTGGGCTGCTTCTTCCTCCATCTCTTGCGTCACCTTTGGTTTTTTTCCCCAGCACTATTTCCAAAGGGCCTTATACATCATTCTTCTGCTTAACAGATTAACTGAGGCATCTCTCACAAACAGCATATTGTGTGATTAATGTTCAAAGGCAGCTGGGAACCCTAAGCAAAAAAAGGGAGCAAAATGAGTGTTGTAAGCCAAACAAACCCAACATTCTGATACATTTATGGAATTAATGTCATAGCTGAATCATGGGTCAAAAGGGACAATGAACTATTAAAGCATGGGCTTATGTATCCCTAAGCAAATGGTACACATAGAAACTGATTACTCTCTTTGCAGGAGCTGTTAATAAGGATATTGATTTACAGAGAGTTTCAAAACCCAAAGTGTGTTCTGGAGCCTGGGATAATTGTTACATGAATAGGGAACCAGAAAAGAGAACAGAAAGGAAAAGGCCCATTTGTTAAGGAAGCAACAGAAAGTTCTTTTTCAAATCCAAACCTCTCTCTTTGCTGCAGGGTATTACACCATCCCAAAAAATGTACATAAGAATTGCTAAAATGCCGCTTGATGTATTCTAGCTTCAGAAAGTTTCCAGTTACTTTGACTTGTTCCCTACAAATGTGGTCTGTGTTACATCCACATGATTTTCAGATGCAGGTATATAGGGAAGATCTTTTCTATGTTCAGTTGGTGGTTCACATGAGGAGTACTGTGAATTGCAGTCTTGTTTGTGGATGCGTAATGTAGATGAGTGTTGCCAAGAAAGCTGGATTTTGCCTCTTAGGTTCACAACGAAGGTTACAGTTTGGCTAGATTTGGTTAGTGTGGGTTTCCTTTTTGTATTTTCTGTGACTTTAATGAAGAAGCAAAATGCTCAGTGCAAATTTGCCCACAGATAAAAGTATTCATTCCAGGAGCAGACAGGGTCCAATTCAGCTATTTGTCTATTCATTTCTTTCAGTTGTTGTTGGTCCAGATTTAAATTGATCATATTTTGAAAAGATAATTTTAGCCTTCAAAGGTAAAAAAATTAACAGAAAGACAAAGTCAAGCTTCCCAAAACTGCTAGTGTGAGTATAACAGAGAACAACTATTATACGTCAAGAGAGCTCCTTCCCACTGACGTTTTATATTCACGTCTGTGAGCATTTATAAGCGTCTTCATGTTCTCCTCCAGAAGCATCTTCATGTTCTCATCCAGAGTCTTGCTGAAAATACACCTTTAAAAAAACAGCCTGTTCTACAGACTTTCTGTTTTTTTTCCCTGGCACCTTATACTGTCATCTACTGCTCCTTCTGTAATAGCTACTGATCTCATCTGCATTTGGTGTTTGCAGTAGCCTTTGTATCCTCTCACCGTTCTATTTCAAATGCCACTTTTTTTCCTTCTTCCTGTTTCCTTCTGTTCCTATGTAGCTTGGTGACAACATCACTTCATGTTATTGGTATTAGAGGACCAAGGCTAATCTGTAGGAGCATATAGAAATTGAACTTCACTGGTACACCCTGTGTATGATTAAAGGCTTCTATGTGTGGCTGGTTTTGTCAGTTGAATATTAAAGAAAGTGCCTGTGCAATCTTTTAAAATGTACTTAAAAGTGACATAACGTTTACTCTAGCCTATAAAACCTGTTTCCTGTCCATAGATGAATGCTTTGCTGCATGGCATTTGGGGTTTCCATTTGTGAATCAGTCTAGAATTTCTGCCTCAGTGAAAGTGATAGATAAAGCAACCATTTAAAAAAAATCCCTTTTCTCTTCTTCCCATAAGTGCAGTGATATAATTCCTGTCACAGGAAGGAAGCATGTCTGATAAGCAGGAGAATAGGTGGGCTTATTTACTGTTACAAAGACTACTGTTCTTCTCTTTATAGGAGGGTAGGAGTTTTCTCTTTGTAAACCCTGGGTTACTGTCAAGTGGTCACTGGAGAAACATTTTACAAGTACATACGGCATGTGGTTTGGGCACACAGCCACAGGGGAGTGAAAGAATTTGGATTAATTCTTCGCAGAAACATGGATTTTACACTGATTTCACTAGAAGCAGCAACAGCTGCCTCAGAGGACATGTGGCACTGTGCTCACTAACTTGAGTAATATTTAACCCAAGAGTAACTACAGACTAACTTGAAGTGGGTAGTTCTAAATAAGGAAACCATAGTAACAATCATCCCTGGAATTGCGTGCTCCTTTTCTAGTACTCATTCAGGTTTTTTCCTAGATAGCTCCTATGGAAAAAATCCGTAAGAATAGAGTAGGAATTTCTTCTCCCACTGTAGAATTTGTAAACTATGGCATCAAATGTAAGGGCTTGACTATTCTGGAAATAGGTGGCATAGCTTTTTGCAAATAATCTGTTCGCTACTAGTTATGTGTTTGGTCTGCTCTAGGAGAATCATTATAGCTCTCTTTAGAAGTGGATAAGCTAAACCACAAAGGGCTGTCCTGGTACAGAACGAAAGCATTCATTTGAGGAGTCAGTACTGAAAGACTACTGTGCTTCAATTTCACACCTTATCTCATCCTAAAGCAGCTGCTTCATGTAGCCAAATAGAAAATGATATCTCTAATAGGTGTGTTTGTTTTAAATCTGCATTAGAAGAGGTTTTATTGTATGTGCTTAGTAAGCTTTAAAGATTTCCAGTACAGCTTGCTGCAATTATCCAGGTACTGTCCAATTAAGTGTACCACAGACCACTTCCCTCAGAACTCAGTTCTGGGTAGATGTCTCCCATCAGTAGAGGAACTTTCTCCTTTTAACTGACTTATAATGAACTTGTTGTCACGTTTTCATTATTCAAAATTATTAAAATGTCAAAACTCTTGAGATTCTAAGGAAGGGTCATAAGTAATCTCTCTTGGGATAAGCAAACTCTTATGATTTGTCTTCCCGTTGTAAAGAAAATTTTGAGAATGCTGTTATCTGTCTTAGATAAAATAATTGAGGACAAGCAATAAGCAACAAGACTCTGCTTAAATATTTGATGCAATGCTATACAAGATACAATTACTTCATCTGGAGATGATGTGAAATACTCCAGGAATTGAAAAATAAACAGATAAATAGTTGAATTAAAATGGCAATAGTTTGTTTTGAAAAGGGAGCCATCAGGCTAAAGAAATGTTTATAATTGGAGGTCATGGAGGATTGATTGTAGACCACTCGTTTGGTATCTTTGGTAAGGACTTTGAATACAAAGGAACTATTAGTACAGAAGGAGATTGAAATATCATGAAACTGCATGAGCTTGCAGAAGAGAATAGAAATGCCATGATAATTAATCATAGAATCATAAAATCATAGAACAGTCCAGGTTCAAAGGGACCTCAAAAGTTCCTGTGGTCCTACGTTTTGTGGGAAAGGGAACCTAGATGAGATTATCTAGCACCCTGGCACAATGCAAAGTATACAATCACAAACTTGAAAAACTATTAACAAGAATTTCCGTCACAAGGTGAAGACTCATCAATCGGAAATGACAATGGACTGAACAAGCAAAGGCATATTAGTCAGTAACTGATGCTGAGGCACCAATGCAGTGGGGCACAAAAGAAGTTAAATAGGAACTCCGATGTGTAGTAATGGGGTTATTTCTTTATTTGTGTATTTCTGTTCTTAAAGAGAGAAGCCTCGATGTAATTATGCAAGGGCCTGGTAAAACCTCATCTGGAATTCTGCATGCATTTCTGCTCAACCATGATAAAGAAAGATGAACCAAAACTAGTACGGGTACACGGAAGGGTCACTAGGAAGATTAAGGGAATGAGGAATCTATTTTTTTTTTTGAGACTTCATTTTGGACAAATAAAGTCTGAGAAGTGGTAGGATCACTGTCTATGTCATTACAGTGGAGTAAAGACCATGCAAGGGAAAGAGCTATCGTAGATAAGAAATAGTGTTAATAGGAGAGAAATAAGTATAGTTTGTATGCATTTTTGAGCTATATATGTGAAGAAGTTTCTATCTGTCAGAAGAAAGATGCTCAGGAATAGCCTTTCAACAGAAACTGTACAATGTGAGCAATTTTGTAGGTAGGCATGCATGCATGCAACCTGCTTAGTTTTAGGATGAAGCTTGATTATTTGATGTGAGAACAATTGAATATACTGGTGATCCAAAATATTTCCTCCTGTCCTATGTCCTTATTCTCTTTGGAGGAGGCTTGCAATTCATCTTTAAAAGCAAGATGGTCTTAAAACAAGCAAATCAAAACAAATAAAAGCAACCTCCTGAAGTCCTTGAATCTCACACCATTATCCAGAAGCTCATTTTGACAGGAGAGCTAACACAGCTGTAAGGTTTTGTCAGAGGCAGAGCCTCTTATCAGACTGAAAGCTCTCGTAACATCCAGGTAAGGAAAGCGCAGAAAAGAAAGGGATTTCTTTTTTTTCCTAAATGCTGCCATTGAATCATGGCACATTCCCAGAAAAATCAGAAAACTGTTCAGAGAAACAGAAACAAAATCAATTAGGAATGTGGGGAATTTCCCAAACTGTTTAGTTGTTTATTTTAAAAGTTGAGTTACTCCAACTTTGCGAATATACATTTTACAGAGGATTGCGGGCAAATTTTGTTTCTCTTACACCCAGTTCATTGATTAAATATATAAACAGGATGTCTTTAAGAGCAGAAAGTTTTAAAACAGGATTTGATACTAAGCAAGAGATCTGCTAGTTCCCTTTTAGCTATTTGAGTTTCATCTTTGCTTATCAGAGCTGTTTTAGGGTACAGTAATTTCCAAGTGCACTATTGGGTTGCGAGGTAAATAATCTCTAGAGATGAATATTTTTTCTTTCTTTTTTACTGTAAATGACAATAGTACATAGGCTAGAAATTTCCCTTGTAAATTCTGGTCATCCCATTCGTTTGCTAAGTTCCAGTATGGACTCAGGACCTATTCTGTCAGTGCACTGAGAGGTTATGCACCCTTGCTCATGCCTTTATAGGGGTAGGTGATCCATTAGCTGTGTCTAAGGACTTGATTAATGGCCAAGAGTCATCAAATTTGAAAGAGACTTTTTGATCATACAGGTGAAGACATTGATGACAACAACTTACGTATTGTTTATGTAAGCACAGAAGTCCCTTTTTCCAGGTGAATAAAATGTTGAGGGAGCTTGCCCTGGTTTGAACCTTTGTCCTGCTGGTAGGCACTCCCATGTCTACCAGCACTTCTCCTGTCTGGAGTTTCAGATAACTCAGGGAGTCTTGAGCAGTCGGTGAGATCAGCCCACGCAGAGCAGCTTGCAGCAGGGACAGAATGCAATTCAAGCAGAAGAGCATAAACGGGGATGTGGGTGATTGAGAGCCGTAATATAAAGTTACATGACTACTCAGGCTTTTTATGAGCAATTCTAAACGACACTCATGTGTGAACACATCTGTATTTTTACCATCATGTTAAGAAACTATGTGATCAAGGCTTTTCCCCCCAAAATTATTAGATTATCAGCTTTTTATGTCAATTTGATTGATATTTTTACAAAATTCAAAATATTCTATTTAATTCATATGAAAACCAATTCCTATGGTTTTCATTAATTGGTTTTCCATCATTATTTGTTTCCACTTATTTTCCTTACATTTCCAACTACAAATTCAGGAAACAATGTACAATTGTGGATAATTACTTTGAATTTAAGTTACAGACTTTATAACTACTGGGGGAAAATGAAATTATTTTACTTTTATGTACCAGCTATATACATTCAAAAGAAAAAATGGATTATGTGTTTTCAAGTTCGCTTTTATCGCAATATGTGACATCAGATGCATATGGAGAGACTGTTAGCTGTCATTTTCTTGGTTTGCTCTCTCAGACTTCAAGAATATACTATAACAAATGACAACACAAAGATATTAAACCGTTGCGTTATTTCTTAATAAAAATCCCGTTACATAGTATGCATACTTGTTTAGTAACTAAACAGTAGAGTTTCAAGAGCAGTAATTCAGTTAATGAACGCATATTAAAAATGAGTGAGAAAACAATAATCTATCCCAAGTCAATACGCAGCCTCTACTTCTTTGCTTAGAAACATTTCAATTTCCCTAATAATAGCATTATAATAGTAATAATGATTTTTTTTTTTTTTTTTGCATTATTCTATACATTTTCAAAAGATTGTTTAACCAAGAAATGCTCTTCTTTCAGGGCCATCATGCTTTGCAAGATACGTTGCTGTTTATCATTTATCAGGTAAAATTTATCTCTTTCCAGTGCCATCTGTCCATTTTACCTACTAAGCATACGAGTTCTTGAAGGCAAAGGATTTGTTGCAATAAGTAGCCAATTCAGGGAAATGTTCCAGTACTTTCCAAGTCTTTCCATGCACTGATACACATGAACAAAACTCCTCTACTATTACTCATGCTTTGTTATGCAGTAATGTCAGTTGTGGGAACATCAGGCTGTATCATGTGGCCTGAAATGGTCAGTTCCGTGCCTCACGGGTTGAGACTTCCCAGTAATTCAGTGATGCTCTCCAAAGCCACTTACATTTTCATCAGCCGTATGCCCTGCCCTGTGACAGCTGATCCCTCGTACACTTTGGTTTTTCTTCCCGGCCCCTCACGATACATAGAATCTGTTCATACTTGGCTCAGTTGGGATGTTTGAACCGTAGTAGTTCAGTGTGATTTTGTTTTCACTATATGTGAAATATTTTCTTAACCAGACCAGAACTATGTCAGCGTTACGCGTGTGTATAGTGAATATTTCCTCAGTTTAACTCTGCTCTTACTTGGAGCCCTTTCACCACTGAGTTCCCTGAGACTGCTATCAGCCGCGCGGCACCCAGAAGGCAGGCCATGGGACACGGCAGCCCATGTACAGCCATTACTACATGTTTAAAAAACGTGTCTGGTCTTGCAGCACATTCAAGAAACTCAGGGCGTCCACATGGTGGTCTGTATCGGCAGAATCTACTGCTCCGTTAAAGGAGCGTGGCCTGAAAGGTTATGCCTTAATGTGAGAAATGAAAAACGGCATTTTCTGCTTCAGGGTTCCTTTCTGTAGTTTAGCAGCTAGATTCCTGCATTATATCTGTTCTCTCTAAAATGGTTTTATAACATGCTCTGTTTGCCAGCACAATATTAAATGGTCCCCAGACACTGTTTTAACTCACTTGTCATGTTTTCTACACTATACCTCACTTCGTAATTACTGCCTGCCATTGCCAAATAATTCATGCCCTCCAGAAGGCCCTGTTTAAGACTGAGTAATAAAATACTGAGAGATTAATATTCAGTTGATGACAGATCATTTAATGCAACTCTTACCAAAACTCTCCAGTGCCTAGGAAATTGGCAGAATACTGCTGATGGCTGCTTTCTGATGTCATTCAATTAGCAACCAAGGGTTAGTTCTCTGAGGTTATTCTCCAGAGTTTAATGGAGCAGATTTCTTTTTAATCTTCAGTCCTCTCAGGGAATGGTATGAGGTGAGTTTAATTCATGTATATTTGGCATGAAAGTGGATTTTCTAAGATTGCAAACCAAGACTTGCATTACAATTTCAGCACTGTAGTTAGTAAATCTAAATATTTTCATTTAATTGTGTGCTGATACTCCCAGTGAGAGTACAAGAGCTTTGCGTGCATGGATCCATATTCAGGTTCTGAACTTGCATGTTACAGTCTAGATTTTCTCAAAATCTTACGGGAAATGTGCTGCATGTGCTGCCAAGCACTTGGACAATTTTCCTTACTGGCTTCAAAACTGTAGTCCCAACAACTTAGCTAATATGATAAAACATCACGCTTGTTTCTTTCCCTCTGCCCACCCTTTATACCATCTTGGCAATACAAAAGAATTTTAAAATGGGTGTGGATGACATTTCTCTGATTTACAAGCTGACTTCAGTAGGGGTGTTCATGTGGGTACATTCCAGCTGAGTAAGAGCACTGGTAAATCAGCTCTGGTAAATTTAGCAGCCACAGTTTTCACTGCATGGATATCGCTCTGTTCCTCTGCCATTGCTTACCAGAACTGAGAGTAGGGGACATGCCCCTGCTTAACCTACTTCAGTTCTCACTCAAATGCCTTGGTTCCTTTGAAAGGCCACCGATGCTTTAAGGTAAGACATTGCAGTATGCTTATTTGTGTTTTACTACTGATGGAGTCAAAGAGTGAGAAGTTTTGGTTTTAAACTTGTGAGAAGCGATGGTGTGAAACCTGCTCTTCCCCACCCTCAAGTCAGTGGGATTTGTCATCAGGGACTGCCTTTCTGCCAGGGTTTCAGAACCAAGGTGCTCAGTTCCTACTGAGTGTGAGAAGGGAAAGGATCCTACTGATCAAGGGAAAGGGTAGAGAATTCAGACATCCAGAGGAAAAAATGAACTTTGGTCGTTTCTGAAATCCATATAGGCTAGAATTTTGTGCCATATTAGCACTTTTTGAGTATATTTGCAGGGTGTATGGATGTGTAAAAGCAGTAACAGGAAGATTACGCACAGAGTTTTCTGGGTGGCAACATCAGCTGAAGCAGGTCTTCTACCTGCTTGCCCCCAGCCATCTCCTGTACTGCTGCCCTCTCTGTGGTACCAGCACAATGCTTTCGGGCTGCATAATAAACTCGGTCAGTTTACTGTAGCTGGTTGAAAAGTAATTTTGTGTGAAAAAAGGCCTTTTTTTTATGAGTGCCAGCTGCCTGATCCTGGCCACAGAATGGCTTGACAAACAGCAGGAATGACAGGGTTGAAAGAGGGGAGCTTGCCATGACAGAGAGACAGAAGTAAAGGCAGGGGAATGCCTTGGATTGGTAGGTTGTGCTTGCTACCTGTGAGAAACTGGACATAATGCTACTGAACACTTGTGACATGAACCCTCATTTGGCATCCAACATTTGTATACATAAACAGGACAGATTGTCTGCCATTTGGTAGCTGCATACATAGCTGGTACATAGTTGGCTTGTTAAACATGCTTTAGTAATAGCTGAACTCGGACATTAAAAGGCTTTTGCGATGCTATCACTCATTTCCTGCATTGACCACTTTCATGCAGATGAAGAAGACAAGCTTGGTTACTCAGAACTATGTTCTTAATGGTCATGATTTCTCTGGAACTTTAGTAATTCAGATGTAATAATCTGAAAATATTCCTCTCCTTCTCCACTGTCCTTTGGGACCAAACAACATTGGAAGAATTCATGACTGAGTTTGAAATTTTTCTGTGATGAGAATGATGAGGTTTTGATTTTGTATATGGAGGTATTCCTTCTGGTAGCATCTTCTTTGGTATTTTGTGAACCCGTAGTGTCATGCTTGTCTTTATTTTTTTAAGAAATCCATGCCTTTAACAGAAGAACTTAGAGTGATAAATCATTTTCATTTCTATCCTGGTACTTGCTAAAGCAGTACTGATTGATACCCAGTAAGAGGTTACTCGTCATAATTGGTCTTAGCATTTCAAAACCCTAAACTAAGCCTTCGCAGCAATGTGAGCACGATATGCCCAATTTGAATCCCATGAATCAGGCAAGATAGGCAGTCCATCTATACATCAGTTCATTCTGTGGAAAGGTTTGCCATCACCAATAAAATGGAATAAGGTCATTTGGAAGTGAGTGCTTCTTGTAGTTTTCTCATACTGTTTTTATTGCAGAAAGAGTTGAAAAATATACAGTAGTGGAAAAATGCCTTACACAGCATCTGATGTACATACGAGTGGCTCCCAAGCAATGAAGCAGGACTCCCAGACAAGATATGAGTCCATGATGTGCAGGAATATGTTCCCCAGGACTCCTGTGGGAGCTACAAAACATTAACCATTTTCTTAGGTGAGGTTTAGCTCCCTAAAAGGCCACTCAGAACACTAAGCGTTCTTACTGAATCGTGTACTTTTCTCCTACATAACCCATATTTCCGTTCTTTCTGATTTTCCCAGTGATAATAATGTAAAAAAATTAAAGCAGTTGGCTGGTATCAATTCCTTAAAGATTTGCCCTTTATAGTACTGGTTAAGGGTATGGAACAATCACAGGAAAAGCAGTGCCCAGGGAATCCTTCCTGAATTTACACGAAACTCACTGCCTTAGGGGGACAAGGCTTTGGGTGGTCAGCCCCTGAATGCCAATTATTCTTGCTGAGTAGGCATGATCAGTACTGTCCAGGATTTATGTAGCTCCCTGAGATGACTCCAAGCATTGACCGCAGGAGCAGTGAATGCAGTGCTGGCTACAGATTGGAGAAGTAGCTGTAAAATACTAAAAGCAAGCCTTAAGATAAAGCTGATTAAAAGAGAAATTGCATCTGATCTAAAATACGCTCTGCTTCCAGTTGAGAGAGAATGATTCGGGGTAATGTTTTTCCCAAAGTGCTTACCCATTGTGGTAGTGAGTTTACATACCTGCTTTTGAAAAGCAGTTACACATTCCTTTGCTTAGCGTTTCAAAGACAGTGTGCCTTAAGTTGTGGGGGCCATTCCTGTCAAGATGACCTTGGAAATGTTTGTTACCACCTTTGTGCCAGCAGTTAGCAGTTCTATAGCAGAATCAGGAGAGCAGATTATTCTTGTTCACTAATGATCAACCTATTCCTTGAGGTCTCTCCCCGTCTTTGTACTGAAGTGGCTAGAGAGCCCATCTGATTTGTTATACGTTCTCTCTTCTGAGTTACTTACTTTTTAGATCACCGTAACTTCTTGCTCTCTATAAACCTGAGAGCTTATGCATGTGGTACAATGCAGTGTGCAATAAATGACACAACTCAGTATGGGAAGCAATGCAGATGGATTGGCTGGATGGGATAGTTGGCCTTGCTGAGCAGCACAGCTAATTGTTCGGGTTCCTGTTATTCCAGGCTACACTGGCACAGTGCTGATGGGGAAACCGCACGAATCTGCAGCATTTTCACCGTTACGTGACTTCAGCAAGACTGCTGTGCCGCAATCCTCTTGTGCTATAAAAGCCAGTGGTGGCTAAAATGGCCATCCCGTGGCGGGGGGGTTGAGTTCTGCGTGTGCTCCGAGGACGCACACCAATGGCGTCGGCTCAGGGTTCTTCGACAGCTGTCTGCAACGCCGTGTCCACCGCTTCCCTGCAGTGTTGAGTAGAGCAGAGAAATGCTCGGTATGGCACAAACGGCTACGCTGTCTTGCCCGTTGGGGTGGAACAGGCTCAGTGGACACTGCTGTTAAACGCTGCCGGCCGCCGCCACCCTCTTTATGTTCTGCTCTCCTACAGGCAGCTACACCTGAAAGCCAGCAGAAAATCCCAGTGACCGAATTTCGTTAGTCACGAAACACCGTCTATAAATTGCCTTCGGGGACTCTCCATCCAACCAACCAGCAGGGCCTGAATTTTCATTTACAGGATCTGGGCTTTGCCGACAGGCGGGGAAGTCCCCGCACGTACCATCAGCCCGCGCGGGCTGGAGGTGCCTGGAAGTGACACGCTCCCTGCGGCCGCCGACACCGACCCACTCGCAACCAGCCTTCCCCGGGCCGGGATCTGGACGCGGGCCTGGGGAAAGCACAGCCCAACGCTGCCCCCGGGTCACCGGGCCGGCCTACCCCGCGGCGG
>JAHREE010000287.1:9153320-9174465 GCA_033628505.1 Tringa tobata | reverse complement strand
GTATTGCAGGGAAATCCTCTCTCAGAGTCATCTTCTGGGAATGTTAATTTCTGAGAGGGTGCTGAAATAATTTTTCTTTCTTTTTATATTTTTACTTTGCGTTTTGTCTGTTGATTATGTTGCTGTTTATCTCTGTTCCTATTTAAAAAAACAGATGGATATATTTTCCTCTGCCTTAAATAGTCTCATAGCTTTTTGGCACAATTTCCTATCTTTGCCAACTTGGGATTGTAGGATATAAACCCCAGAGCCAAACTTCAGGATTTTTGTATCATTCTATCTAGTAAGTATTGTTGGCACGCACCCTGCAAGGGATGTTTGCAATCATTTACCCTGTTTTTTACTCTGGTAAAATAATTTTCTGTGTTTTGCTCTATTAAGTAAACAAAGATTCATGGCAAAGAGAATCTTTTTACCTCTCTTTATGAAGGAATGTCTACCTCTCAGCTTTTTATGGAAAATGAATCCAGATTTTCTGAAATGACTGTTCACTTTCAGTCTATGATTTTGGCTCTTTAGCTATCTGTGTAACCATCTAAAACTTACAGGCAGGAGAACATTTCTAATATGTATTAGCAAGAAAAACATACCTACCTCTGGGAAATGGACTAAACCAAAGACTCTCCAGATTAAAGTCCAATTTGGTGAGAATTTGTTTGAAGGTTGAGGGGCATAACTTTGCCTTGGTTTGTTTCTTAGCAGACTGATGAAAGATGAAGCTTTCTCTCTGTTCCGAGGCTTAAGAAGCTGACCTCAAACTCAAGGTGCTGCTTGCTCCTTCCGAAGCCCTACATGACAGGGATTTGTTTGCCCATGTCCAGTGGGAACAGTTATATAGTGGTCACAGTTTACTGAAAATTAAAACTGCTATCGTAAAACAATAGCAATACCTGTGGGGTTTTTTTAGCACCAAGCTGGTGGGGTTTTTTTAGCACCAAGAGTCTGAAACACTCTTTCGCTCATGACACTGTTTTTTTTTTTATTAAGGGATTTTATTTTTTCTGTTTAAAAACAAAGCAGTTCTTGCTCTTAGTAATGAAATGGTCCACTTTATGAGAATGTGTGGAATACTGTAGATCTCCCAGCAAGTTTCATGAACTAGACTTTTCTTCCATGTCAAATAAGAAAACTTTGTGATCAACCTCCCTGGTCCCCACTCAGAAAATGAGAATTGAAGCAACTCTTTCTACCCTGCCTGTCTTCTAGGCAGGATTTTAGCACTTCAAAGAATGGTTCATGACTTCGTATTTTTCTGCTGTTTGGTGGCATAAGAAAGCCACAAATTCATGTGTGGTTTCTAAGCAGTGTTTATTAGGATGTATACTGAGATAAGTTTAACAATGACTTAAATCATGGTCTAAGTTTCTCATTGTATGTAAATTATTCCTAAAAATGCGGTAACTTGAGCTAATTCAGCACTCGGCAAGCATGCAAAACAAGTGCAATGGAGAGGCTAAAGAGGAAGAAATGCAGGAAGATAACCTATATGTTTGGAAAGAACTGTTTAATCTTAAGCTACCCTATTAGTTATTCTTGTTACCACAGGTTGGGCATTAGGTGCTATTGGAATAATTGCCATTAATGATGCACTCAGTCTCTCTGCAGAAGCTATGGGGTGCACGCTGAGTACAGCAGCATTGGGAAGTTTAGCTGAGTTTGAAGGAACTGGTAATGTTCTGGGTTGAGCTGGGAGTCTTGGGAGCTGCAGGAGAGAGAATCCGTTGATAGATGTGCTGGTGATTTGTGTTTTGAGTAGGGAGGTGGGGGCCCAGAGTAGAAAGGGAGGCAAGGACTGAAAAAGAGCCAGAGAGGGAAAACTGTAGTTTTCTAACTTCTCTTACCCTTTATTGTAACACTTCCAAGTTCTGTTCATCCAGAAAGACAGAATGCAAGAGAAATGCTTTATTTCTCTATTTGCCTTCAGCTTTCTCTGTCACAACAGTTTCTGTGACGCTCTTGGGATGAGAGAGTATTTGTTTTTCAGTTTAAAACTGTAGTTTACCTGCTGCAGAGGGTAGATACGTATGATTGAGAGCTTGGAGGGAAAACTTTTAACCCACTGCCTCAATGTTTGTTGCTGAGGCTGCTACTGCCATCTATGTTGTTGCTTTCTGCCGTAAGGCAGATAACACTATATTCATTTTACAAGCCAGTCCGCATTAAATTTGTGCAGGTCGCTCTGCCCAGCACCTATCTGTGAATAGTTTATATTACCTGTAAGTTGATTCTCATCTTACAGACTCTGAAGAATAAGCACTGAAGTCAACAATTTGCTTCTCTTAGATACCGGGATTATAACTTGTATCGCTACTTGGCCACTGTTAAATTTGACCCATAGAGTTTTTGGAGATGTATATGCCTATCCTGCTTCTGGATTTAGCTCACTGCACTCTTACTAAGTAAAAGTTTGGAAGGGAGAAAAAAAGACCTCTCTCTGAAATTTTTTGCAGATCACACATGTAGTACAGTGCAGAGCAAGAGCCACAGGGTCCTCTGCCAGTCCTAGATCTTATAAAATCTAAATGCACCAATAATCACTGAGGTTATTTTTAAATGTTTAACATGAGTCTGGAAGGCACATACACATTTAACATCTGTATCTTTTTAAAGTGTTATTTATTCTACTATATCACATCTCTGGCAGTAGTTTTGTGCTAATTGCTCAGAACATGCTGAACTTTGGGGGATTATAAATTTAGGTATGACATTTACTGTGTTTTTTCAAATTTACACATATTGAATAGCCAACTAACCTGACATCACTGGGAGCTCAAGATGGTTGGTGACTGTCCATTTCACTCCACAAGTCTGGATTTATTACCATGAGTCAGAGAAGTAGAATCACCTTTTCATGAGGTTGGAGTGATCTGTCTTTCCATATAAGAAAGACATTCCATATACTATGGTAATGTTGATCGCGTTACTAGGGTGACCTAAAAACGTTAACTGAGTGTTTTAGACAGAATTCATTTTAAAGGAAACTGGGCATTACCTTCTGTTCCCTTACTAATGCATATGCTTATCCTTACTTAGAAATACTCTTTAGTGTTGAATTTTAGTTCAAGAACTAAAGCACCTTAATGGTGCTTAAATCCCCAAAAGGATTTAAGCATCATTATGGTCACTATAATTCCAGATGTCTGCTGCTGAACCCTAAATTTCTGTTCAGCTGAGCATGCACAAACATCAGGATTCATCATCTTCCGCTTCGTTCTGTGTGGTTGCACAGACCCATAGCTCTAGCAATATGCTCTGAGTGGGAATTTGCTTGCCTGTCCGACCACCAGGATCTAATATGGCATTCATTTGGAGAGCACATATTTGGGAGCCTGTGTGTATTTAGAAAGCTCGCTTAAGGAGCTCGCACTCAAATGGTTTTTACACAATGACTATGCAGATGTTACACAGCAGAGGGTGGGCTGTGGGCTTGAAATCTTTCTTTAAAACCACAGGTTTCTTTATCAATGTTAGCAGGGTCTTTTTTAATAGCAGATGTTGTCCAGTCCTTGCGACATTCATACCCTTTCATTCGCGTGCACAGGAGTAATATGCTTTCCTACTTAAGGAGCAGTCTGAAATGCCAGACATAACTGGATAGCCTCTCAGCAGCTGGGACACTGATTATGTTTGTGAGCAGCAGAACTAGAGGCTTGGCAAAGAGAATAGGATCCTATAGTGTATTCACTGTCTGTGAACACTGAAGAGATCAGTTATGAAAGAATCTAACTTTTCTTATTTTTCCTTATGACAGATGAGCTTTTAGAGAGAATCCAGTTTCCAGAATATAATAATTGCATTGCTGTTTCTGAGTTTGTAGTGTCCAGAATGATCTTCTCTGTGCTTTAGGAGATTGTTATTAAACTGTTCGGACAATCATGAATGCTGGTAGGGCGGTGTGCAAGTAAATTGGATCATGAGACAATTAAATGCATCTTAAAGTGCCTGGGCAAAAAAAATTAAAATACTTCAGATGTCTTTAAATGATGGCACTATATTTTCATGAAGAGATAGAAAATGGCCCTATGGTTCTATGTCCTTCTTCTCTGATGCACTTATTGCTGCCCATGGAAAGTATCGTAGTTACTCTGGAATTGAAATACACGTCCTATGTGCCATAGTGATTAGGCTGGAGTTTCTAGGGTAGAGAAAGATGAGAATCCAAACAAGAGGTTGATTCAGATCTATCCCCCTGCCTAGCCCCTTACCATTTCCTTTACAGTCGTGCCAATCTCTTACATGCTCTTTTCATTGCACAGGTGCTTCTGCTGCTTAGACGTGACCCTGGGTATAGTGATGTCTTAGGCAAATGTAGGATTGTACTGACTCTCCCGTGTCCCTCTGTCTCGGAAAACACTTGTCCCTTGAGTCAGTTCTTCCTCCAAGTGGGCTTTGTGAGGCTTGGTACTCATCTGTCTGAAATTAATGCCTTTGGGTCCCAAGTGCAGCCTGGGAAAGGGTTGCTGCAGCTCGTAGAGCCTGGGATTCAGTGACAGAGTAAAAGAAATCTGCTGTTCCTACCTTAGGGTGGAAGGGGGACGGGCTGATTGGCTGCACCTGAAGGTCTCTTGTACAGAGGTGCTTGAAGTTAAGAGCTTACACTGCTCAGCAGTAGTTTTCTGTCTTGTTTTAGAGATGATGCTAGAAGTAGTCATCATCTTAACTTGTGCTAGCTGCCTTCTGCTGTGGTCAGTGTCCAGGAGGACTGAGGAACCAGAACTGCTTCTTTAGAAAGAAGACACAGTTCTTTGTTTAGTTTACTGTTACCTTTTTCTCAACTATGGTTTCTGCCGCAGTGACCTATTCTGGCCTAAGCAAGATTATTATATCCCCTCTCAAACATTTTTATGGAATTCTCGCCTGCAATGAAGAGGACTTGGATGTGTCTTGCAAAAAAAGACATTAGCTCCCACGCTGATTGAAATTATTACCAATCAAAGCATTCATTTTTCCGAAAGGCATCC
Organism: Tringa tobata; assembly: GCA_033628505.1. Lineage (NCBI taxonomy): Eukaryota > Metazoa > Chordata > Aves > Charadriiformes > Scolopacidae > Tringa > Tringa tobata. The sequence goes on along the minus strand of JAHREE010000287.1, from coordinate 9,169,504 downwards.
GTGGCATTTTTTTGTAATTTAGACATTTACAATTTACAATACAGTTGTTAATTATGTGATGCCTTTGTGCTGCACAGGCTTCTAGGTTTATTGTAGTCCCTTGCAAACCTTTGGAACCCTAGGTGTGTGGATACCTGTTCATCTGAGTTTGTAACTGCGATTTTCTTCAGTAAATAGCTGCTAAATGAAACTATCTGTAAACCATCTGTGCATGGGAGTAAGAATCCTAAGTCTGTTTGTGCATCGTGTATAGACATTTTCTTTAAAGATTCTGTTTGTGCTACATACAGAATTGTACACATGCAAAGAAGGACAAATCTGATATATTATCTTACTTGGAAATACTTAGTCACACAATTAGAAGATATTTCATCATTCATGTGTAAGACAGCAGAGTTGAACTTCTGCTTGCACTCTCAACAATGGCATTTCCTGCTTTTGGATACGTATTTGTGCAATTTAATATTTGCTTTAGTTTCCTGTAAAATAGTTTCTCTTCTCTTTAAGGGAACTGTTATGCTGTGGGCTATAAACCAGCTTTGGAACATTCTGTTCATTTGAGTAACGACTTCTAGAAATATGGGAAGGGAAGGGTCAGTGCACAGAGGGGTAGGAGGGTCAAAAACATTTTGAAGAAATTCAGATGAAAGTAACAACAGATTAATGTAAACCAGAGTGCTTCTCACTGCTTTTTGCTAGAGGCAGAGTGGCATGACATTACTTAAAAGGCAGGTAACTTTTTTTTATTAATCTCTCCTTTCTCTTGATATTAATTCTAAGGATTATTTTTTTCTTTGAATCTACTGTTGGTGACCCTTCAGAATTAGAACTGATAACTGGTTTCTCTAGTGACCCTTTCCTCTGTCCATGGATGGTTTTGCTGTCAGCAGGGAAATGTGATATGGCCAAACCCAGACATCCAAAAATCCTGTTTAAAAAATACCCCCTCCCATGCATGGACAAACAAACAAACCAGAACATTTATTTCTAAACACAAAATGTTAACAGTCTAATGCATTTAATTTATTTTCTCTTGGTTTCTGAACTTCTTAGTACACACAAGTAATTTCTAAGGCTTTCCCTACAGTCATGAGGAACAAGGTTCTCACCCCATCGCATGTATTTCAGATCTGGGGCTTTGAGAAGTTATGATAAAACCACAGGGATTAGCTACAAGTGTGGGAGTTACAAGCCCTACATGATTCACTTTTGATGGTTATAGTAGGTTAAAACAAGAGGGGAAGTTCTCACCATGCCAGTATCGGGGGGCTAGGCTTAGCCAAGCCAGATGAGAAAGGATCCCTGTTGTAGCTGCACTTCATTCAGTAGAGGGACTATCGTGTACTCAGTTTTTTCCAATTAAATTCTCTTGTTCTGATCTCGACTCTTAACCAAGGAATTGTCAACGGACTGAGAATTTTGACTGCAGTAGCTGTTTGGATAAAGGCATCCAAACCACACGTGCTCTTCTGGCACAGAAAAATGTGTCTTCTGGGTGTCCAGGAAAACTCTGACTGAGCTATTTTAGTTCTACATGTGGGTAATTCTGCATATAAAATAAATCCTTTAGAGTCAGGTAATTTTGCCAAATGCTATCTTTTCCACTTGCATTCCAAAATAGCCTGTAACTCTACTGTAACCCAGGTAACTTCAGTTGTATTTGTTTTCTGCAGAGGATTTTTCCTCTATTAATGTATATTTGACTCATGGATTGTTTACACCCATGGTGTCACTATTGCTGTCGAAGGCAAAACGTGCCAAAACAAACAAACAAAAATACCACCTCCCAACAAACTCCCCCCACCAAACGGATTGCTGGGTTTGAGTGGAGTGCCATTTATTACAAGAGTTTTGGACAAATTTACTTGAATGTAAGTGGTAATCACATGGCAAAAAAATTTACCGTTCTGTTTAGTAGCTTTCTAGTGGCTCAGCACAGTTTTTTGAACAAGTCTTGCAAAGATCCACAAAGACACAGTCTTCAAAAGTAAGGTTATTTTATTTTTTTCTTGGGCTGAAAGAATGGCACTGCTATAGCTTTTTATTTGAGATGAACTCTCAAAAAAAAGGTTATTGTTAGATAATTTTTAATATTGTACTACTTTAATTGAGGAAAAAATCATGACACTTTTCCTTTGATGTCAAAATGCTTAGAAAGGAAGGTATCAGTCGTTACTCCTGTCTGCCAGATGGAAAAATCGAGGCATTGGGTGGTTTGTGTGTTTAAGTCACACGGCACGGGAGTGATTAAAATTAGATGTGTACCTGCGTTACAACTCCTTAATGTCACACAAAAGCTAAGAATGGCTGACAGAGACTTGAAAAGTTCCAAATGTGATTGAGGATAATGAAGACCCTGTTGTAGGGCACATTCAGGAGATGGCCCTAGGGCAGAAGCCTGTCAGCAGCAAGCTGAGGGAATAGAGTAGCTAAAGGAATTGAAATAACTGCTAAATAATCCTTCATATATATTAGTAAGAATTAACCTGTTAGAGAGTCTAGTACCATCTGATAATCAGGGTACACAGGCAACACTTGGAGAGCTGAGAAGCTGAAGAAATAGAGGTCATTCTCTAGCCAGAGCCCTCTCCAGGGTGGGGCAATGAGAAGGAAACCAGCAGAGGATCTGACTGAAACTGAAAAAGCAATTATGGGTGGAGTTTTAGAGAAAAATCAGTGCAAACCAATTGAGTTTTCACTCAAAGCTCAAAGAAAACAGAAAGAGAAAATTGCCGAAGTACTAAAAATAATGTGCAACTCTCTCACTGTCACTCTAACTTAATCTTTCTTGGTGTCTGAGGACTGGAGTGTGGCAAATGTGTCACCAACCTTTACAAAAGGTACCAGGAGGATCCAGGGAACTAAACTTGCCTGTCAGATTACAGACCTAAATAGGAATTAAATCAATTGGTACCTAGATAAATATGTTCTGCTTGAAGAGAGTCAGCATGGCTTTCGTAAAATGAAATTCAGGCTTACAGATGGACCTGGAGTTCTTTGAAAGGGTCGACAGGCATGTGGATTAGAGGGGTTCAGTAGAAGCAGTTTAGGGAGACTTCTAAAGAGATTTCAGCAGATCTCTTACTTCAGTAAAGTCCCTCACCAAAGACTTCTGAAGAAACCAAATAGGTAATGAATAGAGAAAATATATATGTCTGCATAAAGACTTGATTAAAAGGTAGAAAAAAGAGTAGGAGTAAATGATGAACTCTCTGACTGGGGGCAGGTCATCCAGTGGAGTTCCACAGGAACCTGTGCCAGCGCTTGCACAGCTCAACACTTTCAGAAATGGTGTGGTAAGATGGTGGGTAGAGTAGCAAGAAAGTTGATGATGGCATAAAATTGCTCAGGATAGTAAGGAGAAGGGCCGTTCAAGATTTGCAGGAAGACTTTATATTTACAGTTTGGAAATTAAAATGGAAGATAAAACTCAATGCAAGTAAACGCAAGGTAATGCATATAGGGAAGATCGATCCTGGCGTCGTATATGTAATGTTGGGCTTGAGTTTACCATTACTACTCAGAAGGGAGATTTTGGTTTTATGGTAGTTGCATTGCATCAGACTTAATGCTTGGCAGTCATCAAAAATGCAACCCAAATTTCTGGAATTATTAGGAAGGGGACAGTGAGCATCAAGATCCCACTGCATGGTTTAACCACACCTTCAATGCTGTGTGTAGGTATGGTCCCTTTATCTTAATCTACTGGAAAAGCCATAGTTTTCCCAGAAAAACTGGGTAAAAGGAATGACCAAGGATGTAAAATGGCTGCCCAACAAAAAATCCAAAGTGAGTGGATAGGCTGGGTCTCTTTATCCCAAAAAAGAAACAACACAGCAAAATATAAAATCATGTGGCGTGGAGAGGATGCACAGGTGTTCACTCTTCCAGTTCAGGAATGAGGGACTGTCAAGTAGAGTTAGAGGGAATGGGGTCAAAAGAAAAGGAACTTCTAAGTGGTGATAGCCCTATGGAACTTGACACCAAAAGGAACTGCAGATGCTGGTACTGTGGATGAGAAACTGGTCAAATACTTGAGAGAAAGTTCTATGGAAGGCTACTACCCAAAGCAATCATGTCAAGCTTGTGTGACTCATGGGCTGAAAATAGTCAGAGTGTGGAAAAGCACCCAGAGGAAACATACGTGCCCTGGTCTTATTCTTCCTTGGGCAGTTGCTTTTAATCACTGCTGTAGAAAGAAAACTGAGCTGGGGGAACCTTTGCTGTGAACTGGTGGAGCTGTTTAGGTGTGGAGGCAGGCAGCTACGTGACATATGTTGACCTGAGGAGCTGAAGGATACCCGAGCTGGCCTTAAACGAGCTACCTCAAATGCCAGTAGCTGCCTGTCCTCTGGCTGCACGGAGAGCTCATCCTCTCAGTGGCAGCAATTAGCCTGTGCTGAGTTTCTTGCTGTCATCACTGGGATGTTCCTAGTAATAAGCTGGCTCACAGAAAAGTAGTGCCATACTACACTCCTCTTTGCTGTGTGGGCATAGCCACCGTCTAAGTGGGCATGGTGGTGCACCAACTATTTTGGCAGTCTACAAATACGAATTTGCTAAATCCTCAGAGGCAGGAAAAAAACCAAAACAAAAAAAAGGATTCCAGCTTCAACTCTCAATTTGTTTCCATTTTATTTATTCATTTCACAGGTCTAATAACTTTCCCAAGTGTCAGCTCTAGTACACTTGGATTTTTATTTTTATTTTTTTTTAGTTCAGGCATCACTGTCAGCAACAGTAGTTATGTAGCCAGAACTGATGCTGTGTCAAGAATGGACTGCAGTGTACTCTCTTTTAACTATGATGGCTTTGAAGATCTAATAGCACTGAAAATTAGTAAATAACTATTTTTATCACTAAAGTCAGCAGTTCTGACTCAGAGTGTCCGCTAAGGAAATAAACTTTGAGTAACAGGATTTTTTAAAAATATTGTCACTCTTTATCTTAACTACACTTTAAAAAGGAATTATGTCTGCTATAGAAATGAAAATATTATATCGGTGTCATTACAAACTAATGAAGAATGTTCCTAAGTACTTATGTAAATTAGTGTTATTGGGCATTATAATCATGTGATTCTCGGGGTCTCCAGTTGGGGGCACTGGGCAAACATAGAAACATGGCAACGGCCAGCATGAACCAGACTTGTAGTCAGTCCAGTATTCTGCTGAAGGGAAAAAACAACCAACCAATTAAAAAAAAAACCACCAAAAGAAAAACGGATGTAAGTTACAGTTGTCATTCTGGATTTGGAAATTTTTTAAAGATTAAGTAGATTTCATTTTCAAAACTCTTCTGCTACTAATGAGCAATTGTACTGTTTTATTTTCATTACCTATAAATCATCCAGTCTTTCTTGTATAACTAAGAATTAGTGATTTTAAAATCAACCTCTTAATCAGTAGTTCCAAATTCCAACAGGCTCATATAGAAAAGTTATTGTAAACTTAAATTTGTTACCATTCAGTTTCATAAAAGGTTTCCAGCCTAGCATAAATCATTGGCTCTACCTACCTTCAATATTGCCATTTATTCATTTACATCAAGGAAAGAGCTAGAAAAAAGTAGAAGATGCTACTTATTAATGTACATTGTAAAGCCGAGGAAGCTTTAAGGTTTGCATGGGTCTGTACACACATAGGGTTACCATCTACCAAAAGACCTAAGGAGAGGATACAAGGTATTATTTTGTTCAAGGAATATCAATTATGCTGTTAAGAATGTCATGGAGACCATGGGTGGTTTCACAGTTTCAACTTATACTTTTTAAAGAAAATACTATAAAAGTAACAATACATGAATTCATAGCCCTGATTTTGTTTATAAGTTTTTCTAAAACGGGACAAGCAGATGACTTATAAATTTACCAAATTAGAAGTGAATCAGGTATTCAGAAGTGGAATTTGATAGCAGTTATAGGAAAATGTGTGAATATTGTGTATATTCACCTATTGTGACTGCACATCTGTAAATGGATGTACTGAGTAAGCATTCAACATTGCCAGGCTCATAGTAACCTAGATCTTCCTTCCAGCTGACACTTAACTAGATTTTGCAATAGGGCAGTGGATTTCCTGGTCCCTGGAGCTCCTGACCTTCTATCTGACCTCTGTATTACAAGTTATGAATGCTTGCAAAGGACTGAAGCCAAAAGTTTTTGTCCACATCCCCGGCTGTCAAAACACAGGGACTTCTGTCTGGGTGTAAATACTTAGTTTTGGAAAGGCAGGATAGAACATTTTGTTCATCTTTCCTCATGCTTCTCCACGCACACACCCACACACATGCACACACACCAACACACAGGGAAACAAACCAAAGCCCTAATCATGCTATACTTCTTTAGCATCTTCTGTGTAACCACAGAAAGCAATCTATAAATATTAAAGCTTCACAGCAGCAAAAGCATTAAACCCATTAGGTAATAAGAAAACTGAAATAACTATCAGCTGGTCGGTTGCAGGGTTAGGAAAGGTTCAGCAGTTCTAATTTTCAGTCCTTTAATTGAAACCCTATGCCACAAATAAGAAATTAGCCTGGAATTCGTGATCAACCTTGAAATAACAAAACTTTGTTTATACCTTGACAAGCAGTGAACAGTACCAATTTTGCTTTATAAGACGCCTGTTCCTGCAAACCTATAAAACGTGTTTGGTTTTTAATCTCAGTGTTGTTTTAAGAAAATGAAGTTGCTCCTGGACCTTGAAACTTAGAATGAATTAAATGACACATGAATAAATATATATTAATTCTTTTTTATTAAAGTATCAAAACAAACTTGAGAATAGAAAACAAACTGCTTTTAATGCATTTTAAAGGCTCTCCTGAATAAAGTATACTTTCAGAAAACTCATGCAACATACTGCTCTGGTCTAGCTGTTTAAACACTCTTTTCCTGGGCACAGCCAAACAAATTTGAGTACCATCATTTCTAGAGTGCAGGAGCACGAATGCACACACACATACAAGCAGTAGAAAGCAGCTATGACTGCACATATAAAGAAATAAAAATAGATTATCTTCTTACAAGTAGTAGTGGTACCATTTTAACATTTGATGTGCTAAGTAAATAACATCGAGCAACAAAAGCATGACGCCTGCGTCACCAGTTATACGGTTAAAAGCAACCATACAAATTTCCTAAGGGAGACACATGAATTCTGTGATTATATGCTAGTCTCTGTGGTAACACTTTATAACGGGATAGGAGGCAAACAGCTTTGTCTGCTGGTATTTGATGCGCAAAAGGCAAAGCCAAGGTGTATGATACCGCGATGATGCCTCGATTTTGAATTTCCACATTACAGAGATCAAATACCAATGGACATCGTTTGACAAGTTTATTGCAACACACTTCATGTGTATCCATTTTCTGATAAACAGCTGGCCAATTCCCCATGGAACTTGCCCTCTAAGCCAAGGAAGTCACAGCATAGGCTCCAAACTCTGCCTACAGGGCGTGAATGAAACTCTCATTGAAGTCATTGGAAGCTCCTCCCAACATGCAGAAAGACAATGGATTCTCAGGACAGAATCCCATATGTCATCTCTGTAATACAGTCACTTTTCAGACACAGGAAGTACGTATCTTTAAAATGTGATATAGGACATTACAATATATCCAGATCTTAGGAAAGTGTACTAAGAAGTTCTGTTGCAGAATATAACGATCATATAAGGATCAGGTATGATATCTGATAGACTCATCTAGGACTTGTAGGGCAAGAAGCTTATGGCTGAGGTATCTTTTATTCTAGCCTTGAGAGCAAAAACACAATTTCAACACTGTGTAACTGGTGTAAAATATTATGTACTGTAAGTTCTATTCTTACTGCCTGCTTCACTTAAATTGTGACATTGAGCAGCTAGACACCACTGATGGAGGTACAGAATTTTGGAAGGTATAATCTCTGCACTCATTCATTCAATATATTCAGTGCCTCATCTATGGAAAAGATGAAGGATAAGTGTTTTCAATAGTGGTGTCTCAAATACAACAAGTTTAGGAATATATAATATTAAACACCAACAGATAAAAGTAAAGAGACAGCACAACACTTGTGTTTTCAGTTTTATCTTGCTCGCAGTATTTATTAACTTTACTCATGATGATATTAGTGATAAATTAGGATAATATTTTCTTTTACAAAAAATTGTAAGGATATATTTTATAGGATTAAACAATCTGAGAATTTCACAAAAACATCAGAGTTTAAACACTCATAGCTCCAACTGTTTTGTCCAGCAGCTCTTCTACCAACCAGTTCAAAAACATCTATGGTTAGTATTTAGTAAAAAAATAAAAACAATTATTCACTACGTCAAAACTCTTGCCTCCTTTAGATTCTAAGTAACACTTTTGATTGACTATAGTTACCACCCAAACGTAAAACAAAAGTAGCTGCAATCATAGTTTTTCCTTCTGAATCACCTGGCAAAAGGAAGCAATCCTGACCAGAATGGAAAAAGCTTTGTCAAGCTCTTAGGCTTATAAGAGCTACCTGCATAAGCAGACCCACTGAAGTCCACAGAACCTCTTCTGTGAGTAAGGATTAAGAGCATGAATTAAGGCTTGTAGGATTAGATCCTAGATGAATTTTTTTTAAAAAAACTTTTCATGACTCATGAGCCTGGAATTCAGTGCTGCAGTACTTTACTCAGACAAAACCTGTATCAATATCCCTCCATAGCTAGTCTCCCCTTTTTGGTGGGTCCAATTCACTGAGTCACCAAGTGGTGGTTCAAGCTGCTGTTCAGCAATTCAAGGAAAAAATGTAGTCCCCAATGGATAGTATGTGGGATTCCAGCTCATAAAATAAAACTTAGCTACACAGACCTTTTGCAAGAAACATTTCTTTGTCACACCTACTAGGCTTTTCAAATTCAGTCTCTGAGATGGGTCATTGAAAGAAACCACACAAGTGTTGTGAAAAAAAATGACAAAGCTGAGTTGGAACTAAAGGCTTTTTATGTGTTTGTGTATGTGTGTGTTTGGTTAGAATGCAACATTAAGCATTGGTACATTCTGCCAGAAAACATCCCCCTGGAAACTTAGAAACTTTAAAAATACTCTCAGTCTGCTTTCCCTACCAGCAACAAGGAAAAGTAGTGTCCATCCAGCACAGTTGTCTGTACCATGTGCATCATCGGAAGTCATAGTGTTCTAGCACAAACGTCGTGAGTGCAGATACTGTATACTAGCAGAGAGCTAAAACTTCTGAAGCTGTTGTCTGTAGCTCCTAGGAACAGCAAGTATGACAGGTGCAAAACCTATATTTGAGGCAGAAGACTCTCCAATTTGATTGAGACCAGATCTTCCAAGGGGAAGAATCGCTGTCAAGCCAAAATGATTCTTTCCGCTTAAGAAAGTGATCTGCCCTTCCTAAAGGCTCTTGACTAATAGAATCCTACACGTTATGTCAGATTCTCCATGGATTCTGGTAGTTGTTAAAAACACTATAAATATTTCCATCTTTGCCAGGTCACTTAACCTTGTAACGTGCCTTCTTTGATCTGTTGAATAAAAAGATTCCTTTCATCTTCAGGTGTCCTTCCATTTTGTGCCCGAACTATACAAGTGGGCCTGTGAAGGTTTAGCATGTATATCAAATGCTGCTTCTCGTTCTTTAGCTCTTCGATCTGGGCTTTTAATTCTGCATTGATAGTTTCCAGCTTTTCTGATTCCTAGTCACAAAGGACAGACACAACTATTAGACTGAGCAGTACAAATAGTTAATTGCAATGTTTATCTAATAGTTGCAGTATTTTATTGGTGGGGAAGCATATAACTTAGCTCTGAAAGAACTTGCATGTTCTTAGTATCCTGTAGTGGTGAAACTATAAATCCCCCAGTTGATAATACTCTAAAAAATCAGATTGACAGTTACCTTCTGAACTGACTGTAACAAAAGTTGAAAGGCCAAATTCAGATTTGTATTGACTTACAAGAGCAGGCATCCAAATCACTGTTGCTACCTCCTGCAAAATTATTCTTGACTTTTTGGATCAAAAATTTGCCCAAAGTTATCTGCACTTCTTGTTAACTCCTTGGAACACCATGTCACATATCTGTAAACCCATGTAAGCTAACAAAGTAAGGACAGAGCTTTTTTCCCCCCAACCCTGGATATAGGAACAAAGACAGGCCTGCTGCTGCTGTAGTAGAGTTTTGTATCATGGCAGAGCAGGTGAAGACACTGCTGGGGTCTTAGGCCAGAGACTTCAGGGCTAACCTACTATTCCACTCCTTTTGTAATGAAATCAGAGAGTAATTGTCGGTGTTTGTAGGCTTTTGATCTCCACAATGGGTATTATATGAAATGAGCTTTTAGTTCTTTTTGTGTTCAAGGTACAGATTTAAATTCATATTATCCCCATAGACAATACTGGTCATTGAAACAGTAATCTCTTTTCACTCCTACCATGCTTTCACATTTTCCCAATTTTAGTCGAGTTTGATTTAATATATAGCATGTTCATTTTTTTTTGGTAACTAATATATTGATGGGTTTACGGAGTTTTGGGTGACACCTTTATTTCCTACTATGACAGTGCTCCTGTGCTGTCTGTTCAGATCCCGGTAGGATGACAGATTATGAACAATTCACGGCAGTCACTTACTTTCTGCAAACATTCTGTTTTTTCCTTCTTTTTGTTTCGGCACTTTGCAGCAGCAATTTTGTTTCTTTCCCTTCTTCGCTTTTTCCTTTCATCCTCTTCAGGAGAAAACTATCCCATAAAAACAGATATACACAATCCGTAAGATTGTTGTAAATACCCAACTTGTATTTTCATAACTTCTGCATTTTTAAAAGCAACGTGGGTAGTGTTGTCAGAGCTCACATCATGAGTTACGTAAGGAGGCAATTCTGACCTTGCTTGCCATACAGTAAAATGGTAGCAACTCCATTAGAATTGTCAATAAAAACCTGACTGGAGTTCGGATGGATGTAATCCATGTGATGGCTCCTTTTAAATCAATGGTACTTGAAAAACTTGCCAAGCATCTCCCCAGGCTGAGTCCCACACCTCCATCTCTTCTCCACTTCCCAAGGAGGAAAAGGAGCCAGGGGAATGAAGGAGGCAGTGAACTAAAGGCAGGTCCGAAAAGGAGATATTGACACACTCCCTCAAGCTTTGTTTTGTTTCCTGTGGAGGCTCAGGCTGAGGTGTGGCTATTTCCCTAACTGAAGCTATTTCTCCACTTTATAAGAGAAAAAAGTTTTTCACAGAGACTATTATCTTAAAGTCTAAACCTAGCGTGGACATAGGATGGCTGTGTCTACCTCAGTGCAGTCCCCTGTGTTCACTGCACTGTCTTCACTCAAGTAAACCCGCAGTGACTTATTCCAAGTTCAGCCATAAGCAGCAGGGGAAACCAGATTAGCACTCGCTCTAATATCTGTAAAACATTGTCCTTAGTTCATAATCAAAACCAAAATACTCAACTAGAGGCCTCAATGGAAATGAGAAATACCAGAGAGTTTCCCAGAAGCACTTATCAGAAAGCCAAGCAGCAGGCCTGAAAGGATCAAGCATGGCGGAGAGGGTTGTCTGATAGAATTAGTGGTCTTGTGGTGAAATTTTATTAGAGAATTAATCATTCGCACTGAAACGCTGTTTAAAAAGTCCTACCTCTGTTTTCATGATTGATGTTTCAATTGGCCTTTCAGAAACTGTCACCGTGTCCAATGTAGAAGACATCCTGTGGGACTGACGCTTATTCTGAATGGCGAACCGCAGTTCCTCTTTCACCAGTGGGGTTAAATTTGTGAAATCATCAAACCCCAGTGACCCTGCAGGGGACAAAGTGGGAACAATTGCGGAGGCGCTGACTTCTAAGGCAGATACCTGGCCTGAGTGTTGGACCATCATTTTGCTGAAAGGTAAAAAGAGATAATAACAGTCTTTCAACAACTTTAGAAAGGCAAATAATATCTCCTAGCCGTATATTTTATAATGTGAAATAATACTGTATTTCTTGCATTGCTTCAGCCCCTATTCCCCGTCAACCTCAATCTCTCACTAGAGTCAAGCAGTTAAGAATTTGGTCACTAGTTAAATCTTCTACTTTAGGTTAACTTCAAGTTGGTATTTAAACAAAAAAACAAAAAGTGCATCACACAATATCTATCTAGGTCTTTCTGAAGCTTAGTATGGAAAAAAAAAATTATATGTATATATATATGTACACTTTGAAGTTTTTAAGTGGTAATATGTGGCAAATGAGAATTGAGTGAACAGGAGGAAAAGAATAAGGAACAAAAATCAGGCAGCAAAGAAATACTATTATTCTTTAAAGCACAGGAGTTTAAGAGTATCTCCATCTTCAGAGATATACCACCACAGCTTCAAATGGACAGAGCGCACCTTGATCTTACTACATTTAGGCACAGCTCAAAGAGTTCTGCCAGAAGCTGAAGTTTGCTAACCAGGACAGAATCTGTCACAAAATGATCATGCTCAGTTTTACACAAAGTTGTGGATCTGGTTATGAACTCCTGAAAAATGGTTAACAATGAGAGCCAGCACAAAAGTAAAAGTCTATACATGCTCTGGGGCTTCAAAGCACAGGCTGAGTTGGAGGGATTGAATCATGAAAAACGTGAAGCCATTTGTTTCGTTCCTTTGCTCTTGTAAAATCTGAAACTGTCCTCATGTGCCCTCAATGAGAGGTTTGAAATTCTTAAATATTTATGGTTGGATCTCCTGCTGATATAAAACAGTGTGACTGAAGAGACTTCAGGGGAATTATGCAAATGGACACCCGTGGAGGAACCTCATTTCTCGTAGTTTTCCTAAGAAAATGAAGCTACCCAATAGTTCTCTCTACTTTCCTCTTTTTAGTCATTCTTATTATTTTTTTAGCCAGTTTTGGAGGGTGAGAGGCCCTCGATGTGCTTTGTGAAAAATGGTGATCCCACTGAGGGACAAAGAGGCAAAACTCAGCAGGCAGCCATCCTAACATTGTGGGCAACCTAGCTAGCAGATGCACACAGCTCTGCATGAGACACAAACTGTCTCTTGCCCAGAAAAGGTGAGATGAGAGGTCTGGAAGAAAACTGAGCAATTTTTGTGGGTGGCCCAAGGGACAAAAGGTGCAAATGCATAGGAAAACAGATTATATCCCTTATTCATAAAGTGGCTTGTGTTAAATTGGATTTTACCATGTTGGTTTTCCAGCTTTCTTTGGTGTGTAGGTTTTATGGGGTTTTTTAATAGCTGTACAGGTAATTACAGTATGTGTTATCTACTCTTGATTAGAACTGTAATAATTATAGCAAAGTCAATTGTAATTAACAGCGCAGGTAAGCAAATAGTTGCCTCAGGGTAGCAGTGTGGGTAAGTTAAACTTCCACACGGTCAACCCAGGATTGCAGAGTTCCCTGTAAGCTACTTCTGTAACCCAGCAAGAGATGTGTGGGGTCACATGCCTAGACAAGAAGATAGATTTTACCCAGAGATATCTAAAAATACACTGTATGTCCACGCTGGTGCAAATGAGACTAGAATCTGGTTCATTGCTAAATGAGGTAAATATAAAAATGTGAGGACAGCGAATTGCCAGGTGGTAGTAAACGCCGTGTCTGGCTGCAGAGACTTCCTCACTTCTTCCTCACCCAGTCACCACAAAAGAGCTGGAGATTTCCCAGAGTCTGGGGGTGAAATCCTGAACACACTGAAATCAAGCGGACTTCTTCTGTTGACCTCAGTGGGGCCAGGATTTCACCTGAAGTTATTAAAGATGAGGAAATTATTTGGAACAACTTGTTATTCAGAAAGACCTTGGGAAATTTATGTAATTCTCTTCAGAAAGCCCCTGCTCATGAGTCACATTTAAAGTACTGATACTGTTTAATCCTGTAATCTCAGAAAGCTAAGAGTTACTCTTTTCCAACAAGTCAGAAACAGCCCTATAATTTCCAGCTAAAATCCTCCCAGCATTATTTATCATCTATCAACATTCAACCATTCAATTCATTTAAACAGGCTAATTCCAGATGACGCTAAACCCCTCATGACTAGCAGAAATTTTAGCTATTTTCACTGAATGTCAGTCTCCTTGGCTCCCAGTGATCGCTTCATTCAACAAAGTTAATTCTGTATATTTCAATCAAACCAGGAGTCTTAAAGTAACAGTAAAGCCATTTCTCCAGAAATGTAGAATAATTTGTAGAATTCTCCAGAAATTTGTAGAATAATTAATTATTCTACAAAATAATTAATTGGGCTAATAATTTTCCAGCACTGGTGGTTTAATCAATTACTTTTCGGTTTAGGTGAACTTTTAATTAGGGACAGCAGCAGCACCAGAGGAAAACAAGAAGGTTCATGTTTTTAGTAACGTGTCTGAGAAATTGTGTTAATTGTGGATTTCTACTAGTCAGTGCTAAGAGCACCACAAGCACCAACAAAACCCTACTATAATGTCCTCAGGTTCTCTCATCTGTCTGTCACTAGGGTAAAAAAAAGGAATGGGAGTGTGTCCACAGGGAGGGGAAACACAGAGGGGGAAATGTCCTTGACCACAGAAACTTGCACCTCTCCTGCCTTAACAGCTCACTGACCTTCCAGACATCCTGAAAGGGATCTCTATTTATTCAGACTTTAGGGAAGGGGGCCTACCAGGGTGCTGAGGCTTGTGTAAGGATTTCTGCCACGAGCCCAGTCCCATTTTGCAGAGCTGTTTGCCAATGGTTTGCTTTTGTGGGGCTCTTTCTTGGGGCAGGGCTTCTGGACAGTGCCTAGGAGGGTAGGGTTCCAGTCTGCCACTGAGATCCTTAGAAGCCACCGTGAAACAAGTAACAAAAATAATCAGCCCTATGTCAAATGTACTCAGTAAGCTGAATAGATTCCCTTTTCATAATAACAAGGTACATGTTTTCCAGTTTTTGAGGAACAAATCTGCTTTTAGAAATGTTTTACAGGAATGAAAATTAAATTTTGCTATTGAAAAAAAAAAAAAAGAAGAAACAGGTTGCCCTTTCTGTTTCTCCAATTTTTGTTCAAATTGTACCTCCATTTATAAGCCATTAAAAGCAGTGTCTCATTTTCTCTGGGTTTGTAAAGGCTGGGGAAACAGTAGGAATAAGAATATCAAACCTTAAAGTGTGATTACATCTGGGCCTTTCTGATACGATCTCTGTTTACTTTGTCAGACCACGCACATGGACCTCAGCTCCAGGCTGGTTTGACTCCTTCTGAAGTTACTGACACTGAAGGTGCTGAACATTTCACAGACCTGCACTGGAAAGGCACAGCTTGTTCCCCGTGTGAGTTAATGCTTCATTACTTTATCCTTACTTTTGGAATTCTTCTAAGAGAACAGCTTTTCTATTAATGGTACTCTCCCAATTTAGGTAGATTCAAACAGCTTTATTCATTTCTTCTCCCCCTACTTTTTGTTTGTTCATTTGCTAATGATTCTTTCCATCTACAGTGAACTTTTACATATCATCTGACAATATTTTAATTTCAGGACATACTTCCTAGCTGTGCATTTCTATTATTTAAGGGTATTCTTTTTTTATATTAATGTTGAAAGTGACTACTTTCAGTCTTGTCTTTTTTGCTTAACTGCAGATGGCTAGACTGTGCCTCTTGCTTTTATTTCTTCATATGAATTCCTTTTCCTGCGGTGCTGATGCAATAAACCCCGATAACATTGAGGTTAATCTTAAACAGCATTAAGAGCAATTACAGTTCACAACCTCTGTGCACGCTGGTTGACCTTAAGCTTTCTGACATCCCACATCATTCCCGAACTGTTTTCTGTTGCCTTCCAGCTTCTTAAATGCTGTCACTGGGAGGAAAATCGTTTTTCCAACAGGAAACTCCTTCTCTGAAACAAGTTTGCTGTTGTGTCACGCCTGACTTGATTAGGCAACGGTTTAGTAACTGATCTCCTTCGTGTCGAGACACGGGGACAGAAGGAAAAGCGAATGTCCCTGCCTCGCACCGGGAGTTCCCACGCGTTCCGCGTACAGGGAACGGACAGACACACACCCGGCGCTGCGGGGTCACTCATGCCCCGGCCGGTCCCTCTACAGCTCCTCTCTCCCTGCGGGGCTGGCGGTGCCGCCGCCGGCTGCCTCCACCGCCCGGCAGCGCTCCCGCATCCCCGCCGGTCCCGGTCCCGGTCCCTGTCCCGGGGCCGCCGCCGCCGCCGTCCCTCCTCCGAG
>JAHREE010000287.1:9068835-9152969 GCA_033628505.1 Tringa tobata | reverse complement strand
CTAAAAGTTCGCTTTACATGAAGAGGAAGGCTTCAGTCTTTCCTCTGAAGGGGAAAGACCCGTCTGATGAAATGATAGAAAGCTAAAAATAATATTGCGGCGTTTTGGTTGGTTTTTTGTTTGTGTCGTTTGGGGGTTTGTTTGTTTGTTTGTTTGTTTGTTTGTTTTGCTGCGTTTTTTTGTTTGGGGGATTTTAAAAATCTTTTCTTAAAACACAACAGCACACGATTTCCTTATGATTTCAGGGAAACCAGGGAGTCCCTATAGGAGAGAGGGAAATATGGTGATGCCTGTGGTGAAGGGGGGTTTGTTTTGTTCTTTTGTTTGTTTGTTTGTTTCCATAGTTTTCTGGTTTGTTAAACGACAGAAATTGCCTTCTAACAGCCCCCAAAGTGCTGGGAAATAAAATGTATCAAAAAAGCGTTTACCCAGGAGAGACACAGAAGGCTTGCACAGAGAGATGAGCAGAGCTATCCAGTATGAAAACATTCCATAAACAATACAGACAAACTTGTCATTGAGAGAGTCTTCAAGTCTCTGTACCAGGCATGGAAAGATCAGGACATTTCATGCTTGAGGATATTCTAACCAAACCAATATAAAATGTATATCTTCCTATATAAAATGTACACCCTGATCAAGCACTCCAACTGGTTAATTAATTTCATAATGTTCAATGTGGCTGTATTTTGATAGTAGGCAACATGTCTCAAGTGATATATTCTGGGATGTATTAATTGCTTGGAGCATTTTATCAAGGATATCGGTACTAGTTTGAAGGTCCCTCTGTGTCTCCTCCCTGTGTGTCACTGCGTGAGCATATATATATATATATATATACACACACACAAATGTACACATTTGCCACACAGGCAGGAGTAGTAATCTTAGCTTTTAGAATGTCCCAGTGCTATCATGCTCAACTTCACAAACTTAACACTCCTATTTTACATTTTATTTTCTGCTTTTGAAAAAAAAAAATCCGGTGGGGAAGAGAAGGATTCTGAAGTAGTGACGTTGGCTTTCCTCCTGTGGAAGGTGCAGTCGCTCCCTGTTCTCCTCAAACAATGAAGTGCACTTAGCAGAAGGCAGGAGTGAGCTCCTCTGACCTACCTGGCAGCTCTCTGTTTACAGCTTGTGCAAGCAGCAACCTTTTCTTTTTCACTCACCTATAGATAAATCATTTTGAGCTCTTTCAAAACATATTTATTGCCTTATCTTTGTTAATCTAGCTAAATCAATGTCAAGTATAATGCCAGGCAAAAACTTTGCTCTTCAGAAGGGTCTAGAGCAAGTTTTACAGTTTTACCTTTCAGTTTGGTGCAGCCTGTGAAGTGCTTTTTACTTCAGAGGCATGATTTTATAATTCATGCCGTGTTCAAGAACAGCTGGCATCGTTTTTCTCTAGCCTAGAAGAAAAGAAAAAAAACAAACTCTCAAGCAGAGGCCAAATGTGGAAAATTTCTTCCCAAAAGATAATTGGTTGGAAAGTTCTGAGCATGAAGTTATTGTGGAAACGTGTTAGCAACATCGGTTTTAGTGGCCATGACCAGGTGCCTGCTGTAATTCTGACAGAGATTTAGCAACTGTCCGTTCTTATTTAGCTAGCTGCACCAGAATTTAGAGTGTTTTCAGCTAAGCAGAGCACTGTCACAGATAACGAAGAAGGGAAAAAAGCAACTGTCTCCTTCAATGTGGGTAGCTTGGAAATCCAATTGTTGTTATCCTGTTGTTAAGGGTCACTGACATCTACTCAACAATCACAACACTTCACCAAGTAGGCAGATGATTATTTTGTTCTGAAATCATACTACATTATACAAAACTAACGCCAAGAGATTTGTTTGCTATACAATGCTGTTTCACCACTGCTGGTACCATTGCTGGTACTAAAAACTGACAGCAAACCAGTTGTGGTCATTCTTGAGCTACTCCTGAAGGGAGCCAGCTCCTCCCTGCAAAGCAAACAGAGAGACTGTTCCTGTGCGCATTTAAGATTAGGCCACTGAAACATGTCCTGGCTTGAAATTATCCAGTGAAAAAAGAAAATGAAACCACAGTGAAAAATAAACCCAGTTCCACTGTGTCACATAGGTTTTATTCTGCTCCCCTTTAAAACCAAAGCTAACTTGATCTCAGTAAAGACATAGGATCACACTCCGGTGTAAAAAACAAACAAACAAACAAAAAATTAATAATTAAGACTAGCAGGAAGTCAAAGCAAAACCCAGTACAGCCACCAGATGCTCTGATGTTCTTTGCCAGTTTCATTTTCCATCTCATAAAATATCTTTCATTTGCCTCCCTCTGAACATTTACTGATCCTTTTCCACTTCATTTCTCTCTTTCATCACAAACTTCAGGAGACAAGTCCCCCCAGAACAGCACTCATTTTACAGAGACGTTCATTATTTCTACTTTCCCTTAAGCCAGGTACAGCAGCTCATCACCAGAAGACCGACACATATTCACCCTCTTCTCAGACATTAGGCTGAATACCACCCTACGGTGTGGTCCTTGCAGCCCTCCAGGAGTCTCCAGGGTAGAGGAAAGAATTCTTTCCTTTATCTTTTCCTGACCAAATCCTGCCTCCACATCCCTTGACGCTATTCATACGCTGTGACTATTTGATTAAAACTAAAATATGTCTGTTTCCTTGCTAAACAGAGCTATAGGCATCATTATACAGGGGAAGAGACTCCCATCCTTAAAGCAAAAGCTTTCTGCTGTCTCCCATCTTAATAGTTTTGCAACTGTAGGATGTTAATCAGAGTAACACAATTAAAATGCCCACGTCCCGTCCAGATCCTATGTTGGTTTATGGTCATGCAGTTCCATTAAACCTATTTGGTCTGGTAAAATATCATGAGATGTAAATAAACAAAATGTGTAGTAATATCTTCAGTAAAACCTGTCACCTGTGTGCTTTGCGGTTTTAATTGTATTGTTTTGAAATTACCTTAACCTTGATGGGTCCAATTTTTCCCTGCGTGGCATATACAAGAGAAAGTCTTCCAGTACTCAGAGTTGTCATGTGGTAAAATCAGCACAGAATCAGGTTTTTTGAGTCTGCCTTAAAAAGTATTCTCTGTTTCTGTGGTGGGAATTAACCTTCACTATGATTTTTGCTACGTGGTACGTTCAGGTCTGAATCTATGTGGTAAGACACCCAAAACACGAACTAGTTTTGAGACTATCTTCCCATCTGACTGGACGAACATCAGAGCTGAAACTTGGAACTACTTTTTCCAAGGTTTAGATTGCTACTTGCTTGAACCATGGATGTAATCTGCAGCAGAAGTAGCATCAGCCATCTCCACCCAGCCCAAAGCTTTTCAGCTGCCATCTGGGGACCCCTTGGGCATCTGTGGGCTACTTCCAAGAGTTTCTCCAAAAAGAGACTAAAAAAACCCCTAGGCATACAGTAGTGAGGATCAAATTCACTCTGGAAGGTTTGGGTCTCTACGGGGGTTTCCATCGCTATCTGATAATCCCTCCAGATCCATTCATTCTCTTTTTATTATCTCCTTTTTGGATGCTCTTGTTTCCTTTGCTCTTTTGCTTTGTTTCAGTAATAGCCCCCTTTCCCATTTCCTCAAAACAGCAGCTTCTCATTTTCTTTTGTCACTTCCCTGTTTCTCCTCCTCTCACTTCTCTCTTTTCCCTCCCTGTATCCCTGGATTCCATGATTCCTCTTTCTGTTCCCTTTTTCCAGCAATTTTTCTCCCACAGGTCCTTCTGCTCCTGCCCCAGCAGCTTCCTAAGTTTAAATTAGTCATTTCAATTTTCTCTTTCACTTTCTGTCATTTTACTTTTTGTTTCTCTGCTGATAAGATGGAGACACTGATAACAAAATTATCAAGGGATGCAACAAGATGCACGTTTCAGGACCAGATTCCATTGCCCAAAATTAGTATGAACTTTAATGAAACCTTAGTAAATAAAATGTTCCACAAGACCATCGGTCATTATTACACACAGTGCTTTGGGAGTTCAGAGTGGGAGGGGGGAAGTTGCACAAACATCCCTTCTCTTTAGCTGAGATAGCCCTGACGCGGGCCCAGTCAAGTGTATCTTTAGTTCCCTCCTGCTGAAGCCTTTCAAGGTTGTTTTTTTTTTATCAGATGGACTTTGTGCACTGGCATAGGAGCTGGCTAAGCACAATAGTCTGTAATTACAATTTCTGACCTCTTGGGATACATCCAGATAGTAACCAACAAGGAGAAGTTATCCCACATATGAAGGAATCACATCTTAAACTAGACTGAATAAAGCAAACTTACACGTTTCACTGAACAAGCAAAATGATATATTAATTGCTCTCCATGCAAGTGTAAATTATATCTCCTTTATGGTGCCTTTATAGTCCCATCCATTTAATAGCAAGAAAAGCTCCATCTTCACAGATCCTCCCCTTCACTTCCCCCTCCCTGTCCTTTCCACCTTGTAAAAGCATGCCAGATTTTGTTTGAGAGCAGTTAGCAATTCATAATGAACTTCATCAATGGCTTTACATGTAAAAAAACCCAATGATCACCAATTAAAGTACTAAGACCTGATCAACTGTTACTGAAGTCTATGGAAAGGTTCCCATTGACTTCAATGAGAGATAAATTTAGCCCGCAGGGACTATGAAAAATCAGCATTTCGTCACACTGGTTCTCAGCGTACTAAACTCTCCTCTTGAGATCACTTGAAAGTAATGCTAGAAATTATTCACTGAAGGTGTATGTTTCCCTTAGGCGGACTAATGTGGCTACAGTTTGTATGGCAGGTAAACATAGAGGGCGAGAGAAAGAGACAGAGTATATGTCTATTTGTACTGGGCTGAGTTACAAATATTTGGGATAGATTATGGAAACCATCATGCCGCTACACACAAATACACACACACACACATAAACACATACTCCCTATAAAAATTACCTGTTCCCATTCATTGCCCTTGGAACCGTGCACGTATAAAAGATACTCTGGGACTTGATATCATGAATGATACTTTAAACAGCTCTTCTTATCTGCCTGGTAAACATGTAAATTACAGTTTGCCATAATAATTATTACAAATGCACTTTTCTAATTATTAAACATTGATTTCTACATAAATACCATTTCAGATACCAACAATATATGACACAGATTTGCAATCTACACAAGATTCAAAACCAAGGCTGCCATTGCAGCTTTCGTTCTGCTTATCGCTGGTCCTCTCACCTATTTTGCATGTGCCTTGCCATGAAAGGAACACATGAATGATCTTAACTTGCAGCCTCTTATCTTCCCTGGTTTATTTTTTTGGCCTTAACTGTACAGTAATTTGCCCAGATAATAAGAACAAAGTGTAAGTAAAATGAAACCAACAGAGCTGCGCGCAGTTATAAAATTAGACTGCCTTAATTGCAATCATAGAGGCATTCCATGAGCCCAAATCCTGACTGCTCCGTGGGCACAGGAGGCTGCCAATGAGGCCACCTCAGCAAGGGGAGAAGATGCAGGGTGTCACTGCACCCACCTGGAGTCCCCCTGTGACTGTCAGCCCAGTGGGGTCACCACCCACTGTGGGGTAGGGTCCATCTTCTGTCCAGTGACTCTTTGAAGCAAAATAGCTTCATAGAAAAGTGGACTGCAGGATGAGCCTTGTCCAGGGACACGTCCTTACCATGAGGCTGTAAAGTCAGGCACCATCTGGTTTACTGCCTAACTGGCTCATAACTTCATAAGAGGACAGATTGAGCAGAAGTCGAGAGCAAGATTCCCCAAAAAGCACATCTGAAAGGTTTGTGGTTAGATCATTTCTTCTCAGGGCATGACTTTCACCCCTCTCAGCCAGAAGTGAGAACCCAACTCAGGTCTTTTCCTGACTGGGAGTCAGGAAATGAGAAGGCTCTTCATTCACCAGCTTTGCGATTTCCTATAGTCTGATGGGCTTCCTTTGGTTCTGTTTCCCAGTCTGGTGAAACGGATCATGGTATTTTACATTCTAGGGTTAAGTAGCTGAGATTCCCAAATGGAAATCACTGATACAGCTAGTGTATGTGAATGTGAGTAGATGTTGAATTATTAAAAGAAACAAAAACCTAATAACTTTAAAGAGACATAAAGCACAAAAGCAAACTTTGTCAGAGAACAAAAGCAGTGTGTTTTGTCCATGTGTTACACTGAAGTCTGCGTTATTAGCAGACTTCAGAAGAGCGCCTAGTTAGTAAAAGTCTCTAAAGTAGTCTCTAAAGTAGATTGTCTTTTTATTATTCTTTTTCACTCTAATTATAATGTTTGGGATTTATCAAATCATTTAAGCCTACTTTTTCAGCAAGTTATTTAGAGGTAAACATTTCCTGCACTGAAGTAGGAGTGCACAGGATTACTCTCTGGCCACTCGCACCATCCCACATGCCCAGATGAACTCCCGTGCATTTGAGGCCATAGGCTTTGCTGGCTGAAGGGTTCTTGGAAGCCTTCCACTCTGAACTGAGTCTCCCCGCAGCAGCAGGAATAGCTAATGTGTGTCGTGTATAAGCAATGATGACTGGTAAGAAAAGCATTTTCTGGGAGTTTAACGATCAGTTGGAAGAGTTTTCATCCCCATATCTGTGCTCAGCTTGGCATTTACTGACAAGAAAAGCCTTTCCCATCAGGCATTTTTACTGTTATACTTCATGAGAAAAATGTAAAATACAAAGAAGAAAAAAGGATCAGCTCTACTTTACTAGTAAAAGTTAAACACCAAATGCAGCAAATAAGAAATAGTAGTAAAAGCAGAAATAGGACTGGATCCCAGGCCTGGGGACTGCAGGGACCAGAACTGGGAGGTAGGAGAGCTGTTGAATATAAAGAGATTTTGCAAGCTAAAGAAAGAGAGGAGAGAAGCAAGAAAACTCATCAGGGCAGCTGCAGGATGAAAAGACTTTTTGGTTGGTTGGTTCTGATCAGGTTTGTATGAATTGCTATTTGTTATTAATGGGATATTTTGTCCCATGTTCTACAGAACCATTTCAGGCTCTTTACAGCATATGAGCAATTGGAAGAGTTAGGCAGACTTAGAAATATGATGCAGTTATTAAACTACTCCAAAGAATCAATATTAAATGGATGATTTTCTAAGTTAGGTATCCTTCTAAATTAGTCTGTACCTTATAACTTCCCTATATTTTTTTGACATTGCTTCCTGGGGCTATTCAAATCGTAGTTTGTACAAGGATGTGTAAGATGCTTGTAAGATGCTTTAATGATCAGGAAAATCAGAGAAAACCCTGTCGACCAGAGGGGATCAGCAAGGTGAAGCAGAATATCGGTTATTGCATAACAGGGCACTTTGGTGGCTGTTTCTAGAGACAGAAAGTTGTTCTTGTGAAAGCAGTCTCTAACAGGTACAGATGGAGCTAGTTAGAGTAGGCACTTTCTTATTGTCAGGACTTATCAAGACATTTAAGAACCAATGTGGGAGTTTCTCCTCAGATACCACTCCTGTCAAGTTCAGCACAAGGTCAGCCCCAATTAATTTTGCAGGGCTGTACCCATAATGAGAGAGGACTGCTTCTCTGGATTTGCTGATTATCCTTTCAAGAGTCTGCCTGCTTTTGCAGGCAGATAAATATTGAAGGATTTTTAGTGGTACTTCACACATGAACATACACACTACTTTAAAACTGCAAGGACCTAGTTAACCGAAGACAGTATTCTCCCCTTATATACAGAAAAAAGACTGTGATACGCAAGCAGCCATCAGTCAGCATGAAAGAGAAAGTAAAGATATAAAAATAAAATACTCCTGTAAAGGGTTGTTAGGAGCATTCAGCAGATTTCACCATGACTTCATGGTGTTCTCTACAGGAATTCAATACTGTATTGCTCCACATTAAGGGAGGGATTTACCATTTTTAAGGGCTCAGTTTCCCATAAAGGGAAAGGGTAGTTCAAGTCTATTTAAATTTATCATTTTTTCCCATAAATGAAAGCTGATCAAAGTAAACCATGCTTTACCATCCCATTTTAAAGAGACAGATTCCTGTCATGTTCTGGAGGGGAAAGTAGTTTCCTTGCTAATGCAGAAGTGTTTCTTGCCCTTGCATAAACCAGAATGTTCCACATTGTATCAGAAAAATTGTGAAATGTTTAGTTAAGTCTGCTTCCAAATGACA
The DNA here is from genome assembly GCA_033628505.1 of Tringa tobata. Classification (NCBI taxonomy): domain Eukaryota; kingdom Metazoa; phylum Chordata; class Aves; order Charadriiformes; family Scolopacidae; genus Tringa; species Tringa tobata. The sequence continues at coordinate 9,144,831 of JAHREE010000287.1, read as the reverse complement.
TCCGTGTTGTGGCAGAGGTATCTATCAGGCAGCCCCCAGCCCAGCCTCGTGCTCCATTTTGAGTTTATAGCCGTGCCCAGCACTTGAGGAGGAGTTTTGTTCAAATTGGGATTGCGGAGTCAGTCCTACAACTTGTTTGGAAACCATAAATTAGGCTGAGTGTTTCGCTTCCTGGCTTTAGTGAGGCTGTGTCTGTTAGTACCATTTATACACTACTCCATTTCAACCGGTCAGATAAATCATCAGCTTCGTGGTTGGAGCAAAACTGACAGGTATGACAGAGTACCCAAAACAAGCCATGAACTCCCCACAGATATAAATTGGCATACATGCTTTCATTTCATCACCCAAGGATTTTGCTTGGGATGGTTTAGCTTGATATTTTATGCTGATTATTTATTTTGTGTTTAAAGCATCTATATGAAGCAGAGAGAATATGTGACCTACCAGGCAATATTTAAATTCAGCAGGTCTGTTTTTACTGGTTTGTGTAAAAGTTGCACTTTGTGCAAAAGTGGCTGTTTGGGCTTCAAAGTTTTCTCAACAATTTCCTTACTGGTCTGTACAGTCTCTTGAACTCAGTTGTAAATCAGCCACATGTTAGGCTGAGAGTGCTTGCAGTGAAAAAAGGCTCTCATGGCAAGTGAGATGGGCACACTGATTTCTTTGCAGAGTGTGGGGGTTAAACATGTACTCAAGTTGTTGGGGTTTGGTTTACAATTATTACAGGTCACTATAATTTTTATTTTAAAATAATAATATATAATATAATACAAAATTCATTTTTCCATGAATGCTCTGTATCCTTAAAATATCCATGCAGATGTCTAAGTATTTGTAGCTTTCATCACCAACTTGAATATATGTTTAAACACTACCCGTTTTTCCCTTTTTAAAATGACCAATGTACATATTTTTGCAAGCAGTGTTGTAAAAGCAGAGTTCCTGGCGGCAGCTCGGCTCCTCAAGAGGTCACCAGCACACTCATGGAGCTTCTACCCCATCATGGGTGTTCCTGTCACAGGGTATTGGTAGCGCAGAGCCATGGGCCTTCTCTCTAAACTCATTCCTGTAACAGAGGAACTTCAGCATCCTTTGGCTTCCTGATATAATCAGTTCATTGAATCTTACTTATTTGTGAATGCGCCTGCCCCAAATGGACTGCTTACAAAACCTGGGGGGGTACAATCACCCTTCTTCTATTACCCTAGTCCGAGACCTGTCCTTGTCTTTCATGGCACCTGCCACATGTCTTCCAGAGAGCAACAGAAGGGTTATTGGGTAAAATTTAGCAGACACAGGAGATGAGATCGAATGAGTTAACAGTCATCAGCTATTATCATCATGGTGACCATTAGCAGCACCACGATCGCCTACCAGCATAGTCATCACCTATTTTCCAAATCCTCTCTGATTGCTACAGGAGTCTTTGCTCTTAACCCTTGATCTCAGTTCATTTTGGTCCCATTTCTGCTTTCACTTCCCCATGTGACTTCATAGACTCCAGTTCAGCTGCATTTCATTTACACTAATGAAAAGCAAGTTGAGCTTTGAGTCCAAGTTCTTCAAGACCTTTGGCCTAACATCCATTTACACTTATGTGATAAAACACCTAAATATCTTGCAAGGGAGGAGAGGCAAGCATTCACTCTTGGCTATCGTTCCTTCTACTACAGCATGGATTATTTTAGACTTTACATGTATGCCTTATTCTCACTATTTGCGAGGCCACATTTCCATTGATGTAAGCATTAAACCAGTGGCAGGGTTACAGCAGACCCTAATTATATTACAGTTTAATAGGGAAACAGATTATGTCAAGTGGGAGGTCAGCAACATATTTTTGGAGCACATCTCAAAGTTCACCCGGTGAACTGGAAACTTCCTTTTACTGGAATATTTATAGTTTGTTTGGTTTAAACTGGAAATATCTTTTCTGTGAGCTTCTCCTGAGCACCGTTTGGGACAAAGACAGTGTGCAGAACATCAGCCCCAGCCATTAGCTGCAGGAGATCTGGATCTTCCTCCTTTTCAAACTCTCCTGTGATGGATTAAGATGGCAGCTTTAAAGTGGACAAGCTGCAGTAACCTAAAGCAAGCAAATCCCAAGTATCTTTAGAGAAAACCCTTGCCCAGGGCTACAGACACCCTGGCACCCAGATCCCATATGCGCTGCAGTCAGAAACCTTTGTATTTCTATGCACCTCAAAGTTTCATTTCTGCATAAGTGCTCAAATACATCTGCTACCCAACTAGGCCGTGTCCAGTGGGTTCCTGATACTCAATCTTCCCCTAGGTCCTCTAAGGTATATGTTTTCTGATCATGCCTATCCTCCGCGGGCAGTGAGTGCCTGCACAGGGTAGTCATGCCTTTCTTTCAGAGACTTGCTTCAAAGAAGTGAAAACAGGACTCCATTTCTGCTCCAAAAAAATGCTTGCATAAAATCTTTGATCAGCCCTGGGAGGGAGGACCAGAAACAGACTCTTCTCCTGAGCCATTTTCTGTATTTTCTCTGCCCTTTCTCTATTTTCTGCATGGCCTCAGCAAGGAGCATGGAGGGTGCTTCTCTCCCTGTCTACAGCCTGATAGCTCAGGCAACGTCCCAGATCAAAAGAAATACAAAATTAAACCTCGTTAGACAGTCAGTGGAACTGAACCTGGCTCTTACATATCCCTACTGAAAGCTTAAAGGAAGCAGCACTACCTCATCCTTCCACCAGTGTTTAAAACAAAGGAGTGATGCCTCACTAAACTAAAAATAAGAGACGAAAGCACAGGCAGAGATCTCAGGTTTGTGGCTCTCAAGAGACCAGAGGTGCCTCCCTACAGCCCCGGGGGAAAGTGGTCCCTCATCTCCTGCTGGGGAGGCTGAGCTGTTCCCTGCACACCTTGGTGGCTGATTTGGGAGCTACTTCAAGGGGCTGAAGTCTTCCAGCTGAGAATCAAGACACATAGGACAGGGGACCTATGAGTCAGGTGTATTTGTGACTAGAATTTGGGTGGCTGAAGTTTTATGGGAACTCTGTTGGCTCCTGAATCTCTTCAATAAGTTTTCATTGTACAGTAAGGACAGCAATTATTGACAAGGTATGAGAAACCACTTTGTTTTCTCCTGTGATGATCGAAGTGCACCACTACCAAGGACAACTCTCTTTTAGAAAGCAGTGGGGAAATGTTTAAACAGAAGAAAGCCTCAACACCTCCATAAACATTTAATTTGAACTTGCAATGTGACAGAACTATCGTGTGAACATTTTTATGAGTGATTTAGCAAAGTTCAGTACACCTTGTAAACAAAAAGCATATTTCCATCCCAAAGTAAAATACTGTTTAGTTTTGATTTTTTTCTGGAAACATCAAACTTGTATTGATAGAAAAACGAAATGAACATATTACTTTGAAACATGCCACCTTATTCTAAAATAAACATATTCATCCCAGCTGATAGTCAAGATATTAAAGTAAGAATTTCTCTTTCCTACTAGAAAATGCAGCCACTTGGGCAGGCAATCACAGCATTGGAGTGTTTCATTTTGTTAAGTTTTATATAAACTTGTTTTATAATATACTTTACCTATCAAATGACAGGAAGCCCCTTAACATAAACACCACTGCAATTTTATTACGTGAATGAGTGGTTAGTAGTTTGGTAGGTTTTTTTTTTACTCTAAACAAGTGAAGGAATTTGGAAATCCTGACCTTGAAACACTTTCACGCATACTTAAGTTTAATTGTGCACATAATCTCAGTGAGTCCAGTACTACTCATATGTTTAAATTTAAGCACATACATAGGTGTGAGCATGTAATCTCGGTGAGTCCAGTACTACTCATATGTTTAAATTTAAGCACATACATCGGTTAAGCACATACATAGGGCTTCAATATAGCACAAAATCTAATGTCTAGTTTTTCAGTGTTAAAATGAATACCTTGTTAAATTCAGTTTTCTAAGAGAAGTAATTATATGCATTTATAATAATTAATCTGTATCTAACAAATATTTTAACTGATATATATATTACAATAGATAATATTTCTAAATATATATATAATATGATATATAATATCTCTAAAAAGTACTGAGAGTCATATGGGGGACCTGACACCTTGTAGAAGAAACCCTTAGAGAGAGGGCTACTGAGGCAGGAAAAATTTGGAAAACTCTTTTCTGGCAGCTTCTCCCCTGATGCAGAAGCTTCCCCTCATGTATCAGAACAAAGTCTCAGCTGCAGTATTTGTTGACTTTGGTGAGTTTCCTGCAGAACAAATCTCTCCATGGAGGCATTTAACCTCCCCACGCTGTCTGTCCTCCCGCTATCTCAGCCCTTCTCAGCCTGTAAGCAAGTGCTGGGGAGCCATTGCCATCCCAAACATCCAAATTTGCCATTCATCTGAGGGTTTCCTCGAGTATTTCCTAATAGAGCTCCTGTTCCCAGCAGGTCTGCTCTCCTTTGCCGTGGTGGTGGTCTGACACTAACAGCCATGCTCCCAGATCCCTTGGCAGCCGTGGGATACAGCAGCAGCCCGGACTGCACTATCCAGACCGAGGGAAGACACCACCACCAGGTCTTATCCAGGTAAGGAATGGGATGAAATTATTTTCATTGCTGTTGGCATGGGTATGCACTCCAAATTCTGTTTTCTGCTGCTAATTCGGAGTAACATGTTATCGGTTATCACTAAGACAGATATTTTTATTATAGAATCTCTGGGCCTTGTTACAAGATATATATTCTCTGAAAACCCAAAAAATTAATACCAGCTAATTATTCTTTAATTCACAAAATAAGCTACATCTTCATGGATCTGTTTACTTTTATTTTCTTTCTAAAATCATAACGATTTTCCATACTGAATAATTGTCTGTGAACATTTTGTTTGGGAGCTCAGCTTGAAAAACAAGCTAACAACAACAAAACCCAACCAACCAGTAAGGGCAAGCAGTGCTCACAAGATTTTATCAGTTACTTCCAGCAAACGCCCCTCAGTGCCTATTTCACTCTGCTATTTTAATTTGCAAAGCTCCGGCAAGGAACAAAGGTTAAATACTTGGAATTTGCACAGGTTGTACATAAACGCAGAATGCTAAATAAATGTTACAAGTAAATGGTAGTTCAACCAAGAGGGGAAAAGAAGGGGGCATGGGCTGCCGCTGCCCTGAAAATCATTATAAGGAGAAAATTCCTCTGGAGCCAAGTGGGAAATCAGGAGGTGGGAATGCAGAGCATTGCAGAGGTACTACTTTCAAGACCACTTCATTCGGGGAGTCCAGGCAGGTATGAAGCTGAGCAAAACAATTTTACAAACATCTCCTATTATGTTTTACTACAAGGAATAACGTAAAATACACCTGTAGTACAGGAATCTGCTCTGGTAATTTTGGAGTACATTTTAGCAACCTCAGCTGAGGGTTGAGCTTTGGTAGTTAGGGATATTGGTAATTAAAAGCAGTGAAAATAGAGGCAAACCCAATGGCACGGCATGCTGCAGAGGTGGATAGTTGTAGTTATAAAACTGCAGTCCTGGACGAGTTTATAGTAAATCGGATTAAATTTAAGACTGCTAAATTGTGCTGTGGGAATGTCTTTCTGTTGATGGGGCTCCGATTGTTCTGTTTATGTTTGGTTTGGGTTCTGCTGGGTGATTTTATCAACGTGTGTTAAATACGTTGATGCTGGTCATTGTGGTAGCAGCTGCCGTCCAAAGCCGTCTCTGCACAGCAGGTTCATCACATCTCCTAGTCAGTTAGAGGTGGGCAAACTGAAGGAAACAGAACTAGAGTTTGCCCGCCACTACGAGGTTTGTCGTGTCTCATGAAACCCATAGCAGAGAAAACAGAAAACCTCCAAGTCTTGACTCTCCTGGCAAACGGGGAGTGTTATCAATGCAAGGTACCGTGGAAACCTTTCCTTCTCCAGCCCTCCTCCACCATGAACAACTTTTTTACAAGTTCTGGTCCTCATCCAGCTCTGAGAGTCAGTGACGATAATTTCAGCGTGCCAAATGTCTGGCCTCAGCAGATTTTCTCATGAATTAAAAAAACGGGGTGTGATGTGGAATTTTTCTCTGACTCCTTTGAACACGTCTCCTGGAAAACATCCTCTCAACAGTTCTGCTATCGGCATCTATTTTATGTATTTCACTCTCTTTTCCACTTGTATTATTGTGGTATTTTACAGGGAACTTGTTAAATGGTTGTTTTCAGTTCTAGTGCCCTAGGGAATCATAGCTAGTCTGTGTTGTATTTCAAAATTAGACTTCTACCTTCACGGGCTAATCTTGGGAGAAACTAAGTGTCCTCAGCTCTTATGAAACCAGTGATGTTCTGTGCGCTCAGCAGATTACGGAATAAGGCCTCATCGGAAAGATATCCAGCCAAAATTGTCAAACTTCTAAAGAGAAAGTGCCCCGCGCTACTCATAAACAAAAAAGTCAGAAAAAATTAACCTATTTCTCAAATTACTTATAATAATCCCGAGAAGTCAGTAATTTCTAAAAATTTCAGGGAAGACTTGAAACAAATCATCACCGCTAAGATTTTATTTTAATATTTTTCTTCTTATCACTTATACATTTTGTAATTACTCTTTCTGCTATTTACTCAGAACATATTCATTGTAATTCTTCTTTGTACCATTATCACTAGTCTGCAGTTAGGTATTTTTATCACAGAGAAAAGATATCTCATCGTGGTAACAGCACTCCATTTTGCTTTATCCTTATCAGTTTTCTGCTTTTGTGTTATTCACACACACACGGCTCAAAATATTTGCGAGATGACCTCATTTTTTTTTTGTTGTTGTTTCATTTTGATCTTGTTTTCCTGGCTGAGAGGATGTGTGTCACTTGTGTTTTGAAATGAACTCTGGTAAATACAGCCACTTCTTGAAAAGATCACTGCGCTCGTTTGAGCACGACTTTGCCATAAATATGCAAGTGGGAAGAAAACTATGAAGACTTCTTGTGCGAACTACCCACGGGCTCAGTCTTCTCTCCGTTACGGCACCGTGCCGCTTCTGGATCCTTCCTCGCAGAGCACACAACCTACCTCACAGCCGTACATGACACCCAGTGCCAAAGAAGGCTTAATTGTATTATAAGACTTTTTAATTCCCCCAACTTACTTCAGCTGTTATCAGCAGCTGGTTACTTCAGCTAGCTGATATGCCTCGGTGTCTTGTAAACATTCGCTCTAGTATTGTGCATTACTCATAGTTGGAAAATCACTTTGACTCCTGTAACATAATTATGTTAATGTCAAATGAGTCACAGGGAAACAGAAAACGTGTATCAGAGCTGCACCTTAGTGCCAGTTTCTGAATGCTCCTGTTGGCACAGTAGAAGTAGGTTAGGGGATTTAGGGGGAAAAACAACTTTCCTTTAATGAGTGATGTGAAATTATGATAATGACTCATAAGGAAGCTTGCCTGACAATCAAATTCAGATTCACCGAAACATAAAATCGGTAAGAGAATAGCCTGCCTGATTATTTATAAGAGCGAGAATGAAAAATACTGAATTTTTAAAGAATCGCTTTCCCAGGAAAATTGCACAGATACCTTTTGCACATAAACAGCTTTTGACATTCATTATTTAGTTCCGATGGCAGCAAGTGATTTATTTAAATTGACACCTTAATTAGATTACATTTCAGAGTCGATCATCTCCAATGTTTCATTAATTCTATCTCTTTCTTGGTTTAGTTAATGCAAGTGATCATTTTGGGAGGGCAAAAAGCCGGAAGCTCTTCAACAAGCTAAAAGTTCTTGTAACATACCTTGTCCTAACTTAAAGCAGCCAAAAGAGCAGCAAGAGCAGAACTCGTTCCAGAGTTAAAAGATACGGGGACATACATCTGTGACACACTGGCTACCTCAGGGCTAAGATACAGCATTTTTTTTTCTTTTTTACTGTAATACACGGAGGCAAGTTACTCTGGTATTTGCCTACCAGGATTTTACATGCTCAAACATATATCAATATTCCCACATGCCAGCCTGATGAATAAGATATACCCACTGAACGTAAACGGAGGCAATTTTTTTTGTTTCAGNGGCGCTCCCGCCGTTGGGCGAGGTGACGTAATGCGGGGGCTGCCGTCACGTCGTACGGAGCCGTGCGTGCTACGTCACGTGCGTGGCGGTGTTTACAGCGGCGGTTGCCTGGCGCCCGGGCGGAGCCGGACCGGGCCGGCGGGCCCAGGTGAGGAGGCCGGGGGGGCAGAGCGGGGCCGCTGCCCGCAGCCGCTGAGGGCAGGGAGGGTGGGAGAAGAGCCCCGGCCCGGTCCAGCCCTGCCCGCCCCGTGGCGCTGAGCGCTGCGGGTAGTCACGGCTCGAGTCGTGGGGGGCCAGCAGCGCTGGCGGGGCTTAGAGCTGTTGGAGGGAGAGAGGCTTCTCTGTGCGGTGCCGTCGGCCTTCCTTTATTTGGCATTGGCGAGGGAGGCTGCGGCGTTGCTTGGCCCCCTCCTGCGAGGGGTTGTGTGAAAGAAGAACTCTGCCACGCCGAGGGCAGGAGCAAACCGTGGGGCTCCTCTTCTTCCAGTGCTGCGCTCTCCCAGCAGAGAAAAGCAACGTGTTACCCAGGGGGATAGTTCCTACGCTGGCTGGAACACGGCTTTCTCTGTAATTAATTATTACATAAATGCCACGTCAAGGATGCCATTTGTGTTACAGTCTTTCTCTTAACTATAGCAATGACAGCAGTGGCGTATGTCTAGAACCCTATCAGGATGCTGTTTCATTTCTGTTACAGTTGCCAAGTCCATCTCTGTCAAGAACAGCCGGAGGATGTTCTGTAGCCTCTGTGGCCGTGTACTCTTTGTGTGAAAGACCAAAGTCTAGGAGTGTTTGCACTCCCCTGCAGGAGATGGCCTTGGCTCTTGCCTTTTTTCTAAGAATCAGATCATCCTATGTTAAAAAAAAAAAAAAGTATTACAATGATTGTACATTTGAAAGGATATTGGGCCACCTGTACAAGCTTTTAATAGTAGTGTTTGGTAGACAAGGTTTACCCATTATTATAAATTTTTGTACTTCAAAATATGGTATTATAGAGCTTCTTGGTCCTTTTGATCCCTCCTGCATGTGGCTTTTTTGAGAAATTGTGCGTAAAAGTCAGTAACTGTATGTCTGTCTCACAAAGCTGTTGCTTTCTGTAGACAGACCAGGCAGAAAATCGATCTTTGTCTTGGGATGGCATCTTCTTAGATTGTTTGAGCTCGAGGAAAATGTGGGTTCCAAACAAGGAACTTGAACTTACACCATCAGCAAGTAGCTTCTGGTCAGCTGGTGACTGTAAGAAGGTAACGGACCTTGAAAAATTCACCAAGAGTTATGCAATAAGTACCAAATAAAAGTCTCTGTAAAGAGCTGTGAAGTAGGTTAAAATTGCTTGAAGCCAAATGAGTGTGCCAGTTTCTGTCCCCATATGGTTGATGTGTCCGCATCAGAGTGCGCAAGCTCTTAAGCTAATCTTTTTTTGTATTTGAAACACAAAGGTGTTGAACTAAATCTAGACTAATCTAAATTAATTGGAACTAATCTAGACTAACCTGAAAATCTAAAATGGGAATATTTCCAGTCCACAATTTAATGAAGTAGTTCACTTGAGATTATTTCCAAATGGTTTTGGATAGGCTTAACTGAAGTCTTGACTGGAAAACTGAAGAAAGTAGAGATTCTGCCATTTGTGTGTGGCACTGCACTAGAAAAGGTAGTTGAATAGTTCCTCTCAATGCTTCTTTTTCAGTCTTTCATTGTGATAAAGTGGCCTGTTTTTGCAGAGGTTGCATATCCAATTTGAAGGGCTCTGTGGAGTGCATGGTGCAGCACAAACTTAAGCTAAATACTGCTGTCACAGAGCATTCCAAGGGAAAGTGCTATGGTCACTAAAGAGGGGCTATGCCTTTTATTAGATCAAATCTTACAGAGGAGGAGCGAAGTGAACAAGCTTTCAGGAATACAAGCTTTTTTCCCATGGCCGTTTTAAAAAAGAAGTTCCAGAAACCTGTATCAACAAATTTGTGTTGTTCCTAAAATCAGGATGATAAAGCTGTTCATATAAAAAACCTGGATTACTTCATTGGCTTCTAGAAATTTAATAGCTGCTACTTTTTCACTAACTTGTTTCTGATTACATGCTACTATGATCACAGCTGTCAAACTGAGTGGTGTTTTGACCAATATGCACGTAGTTGCACAATTAATTGCTCTAAGTGCAACAAACAACCCCAGGATATATTGTCAGTTCTGGAGATAACACTGCATCCCCTCTGAAGGGGACTTTTACAATGCTTACTTCACTGTGATAAGGATGACTGTATGCTGACAAGAAGGCAGTCCTTTGAATGAGCTACCAGAATACCCTTGCAAAGCTTACTGTAACTCTCAAAAAAAGGAAAGAAAAAAAATCTGTACTGATTGTACATCTCTGCCTGTGATGTACTATCCTATACTAGAACCTCCCGGGAAAATAATTGAATAATCCCCTTATCCTGAAGAAAATCCTATGCTTTGAAATGAAGCTTTCCCAGAATTTTCCATTTGCCCTTGGTAGCTCTCAGGTGGTGCTCTGTCAGAAACCTTCCTGGAAGTTGGTGAGTACTGAGCAGAATCAGACTACACGTGAGTTTTGCATAATAAATGCCCTCTACAGCATAGTTCTGCTATCTATGGATCCTGCTCATTCCCATCCCAGAATGTGGTGTACTAGATCAATATACTGAATGTCCTCATGGAAGTTACTTGGGATGAGCCCAGACAGCTTCCAGGAGTTAGAGTGGCTCTCACAAGCTGAAGGGTGGAAATGGCCACTCAGCAGCTGGAGAGTTTTTTTGCAGAGTGGTCCAGGTGGACTGGTGGAGTGCCTCCATAACATAAGCCCAAAGCTTAACGTTTCAAACCCGGGTGGACACTTAAAAACTGTGTTTTCAACAGAAACATAAATTTGGTACTTCATTTTGACATTATTCCCGTCAGCCCTTTGCTTTCCCACAGGCAATAACTAGCAGCTGTTCTTTAAGTTCCATGATGATTAAGGCCCCGCCTCACTTCTAAGTGCTAATTACTCTTTTCTCTAAAAACATCTAATTTTTAATGTGATCAGGGTATTTTAATCCTTGTGAGATTTATGAAGGTCCACATTCTTTTAACAACTTAGATGTATTGATCTGATTAAAAAAAAGATACGTTTTTCTATTGCCTTCTGTGTCCTTGCCTTCTATGTTTGGAAGCCATTTTCAAGGCAGACTGGAAGGAGTTTCTGATTGAAGTTAAGAAAGAGGCATGTATTCTCTGACTCAACAGGGCTCTTTGTTTTCAAGCAATAGAAATAAAGAGGATCTCTTTTGAGTTTCCTTTAATTATGAGCCTGAGGGTAGAGGGAAAGGAGGAGTGATTTTTGTTTCTCAATATGATGTTTGTGATTTAGTTCTGCCTGGAGGAGTTGCTGTTTTGTTGCTAAATTATAATTGCACCTTTCCTGTGGCTATGGAGAAGATTTGGCTGGGTTACACTTCTGATTTGTGGCTGTCTTCCTTTTTATGTGGGAGCTCTCCAAAAAGGTAAATGGGAGTTATATCTGTGACTTAAATGTCCTACTTTTTCTCCTTCACAATCATGAGGATTTCCTCTCGGTATGAACCAGAGCTGAATGTCAAGTCAGTTCTTGCAGTCTGCCTTTTTATTCTAGAGAAAACATGATACATTTGAAATGTATTTGAAATACCATTTTCTCATTAGATCGTTAGGTTATGCAAGGTGGAGGATGGCAGTTACCCTTAAAGCTATTTATTACATTGTGGTTGTGAATCTAATGAGGGAGGATGGGATTCAAGAAGGGACATGATAAAAGTTTTTGTAGAAGTGAGTATAGTCTGGATGATGAAGGTAGATGAGAAAATTAGTGTTTAAAAAAAGTTTACAAATCCCTTAGTGTTTACAGTTCTGCTGTTACTTCTGAACGCTCCTTGATCAAGCGTAGGCACAAAGTCAGTATCCTGTAGCTTTCTGCTTTGTGGGTATCTCCTGTTTTTCTAGAAGTGCCAAAGTCAACAATTCATGTCTTTTTGAGAAATGAAATTATTTTGTTTGATTCCTTAGGTAATAACTTCCTTTCTCTGAGCAAGTCAAAGCAGAATTATTAGTGATTCTGAGCATTTTTATTTTCAGGTAGAAAAGAGTAGTTAAGATGTGAGCAAGAAACTTAGGAAATAGACAGTCTACCACGGGGTGCTGTAGGTAAGTCGTTTAATGCTTTTTGACAAATAGAGATCATACGTTTTGTACCTCACAGCAATGTAGTGAGCATAGTATTAAGACTGTTTATCATGTGAATACCTAAGATAAGTAGAAATTGCACATTAAAGGCAACATTACCTTTTTCTTTTGACCTTTTGCTACTTTCTGCAGAACAGTTATTACAGTATCAGTATTAACTGAAGCAATACTGGTATTCATTAAATCTGCTGTAGTCTAATAGTGTTAAAAGTCAATTTATTCCATTTGTGACATTCGTTACTTTACTGAAAATTTGAATAACTTATATAAAAAGTCTCTCTTTTATTTCTGTCCTCAAATCCTGGTAAGATTTCACAGCATTCAGCTCTAACAAATTTTGTGATAGTTACCTGTGAATTTATCATTAACCTTAATTCATATCGTAAGGTTATCATAGCTTTTCATTTAACAATCTGTTTCATAAATCTGTTCATTTCTAATTGACATTTTGTCAACTAGTCCATTCATGGGGTCACTGCAGGATTGTTACCTGGTAGTGTTTGTCATGACACAATGAATTACAAAATTTATGAACTTTCTGTTGTTGCTACCGCTGTTTACCACCAGTGCAACTTGAAAGTTTACGTTACATGTGACTCACAAAGTTCAGAATTAGATTAAGCCCTATTGCTGTGTTCTTCTTCTAATCCTTCCTGCCCTCACCTCCCTTTCCACCCCCAAATCAAAGTTTCCAAGACTGTAAAGTCAAAATGTTTCACATAAATCTTCTTGATTCAGCTCAGGCTCTTTGAAACTTTTGTTCTATTCTGTTTGTTTCTTCCAAAACTTCCTGGCACTTCTGCCATATCCACTGATTCTTTTTTTTTGTTTGCTCGTGCATGATACTTGCCTTTATTTTGGACTGCCAGTGTTCTGGAACTTTCAACTGTTATTAAAAAATAATAATAATTTGATGACTATATTAAATTTGCAAAGAAACAACTGTAGTAGGCTGTAAATCACAATGCAAAATATATTTTGCTAAGCAGGAACAGTTGTGTAAAGAAGTTTTAAAAAGTTAAAAAAACCCACATTATTTTCCCCAAGGGTTCCTGCTTTTATGACTGCTTAGATTCATACATTCTTTGGTTGGAATGCCTTACTAAATGTGAGAAGTTGAAAATGGACTCAGTAGATCATGACTACCATTTTGAAACTTCCATAAACAACAGGGCACTGTGTGCTGTGGAACATTTATCTTAGGTGAGCACAATACTTAGAAGTCCTTTATTACTTACTTGGTTGAAGCAAAACCATGCATGAGCACATGTTGAAGCAATATATTTAAACATTATCAGCCAAAATGCACCCTACAGCTTACAGTGAAGTAGAGAATTGTTGCTTTGTGAGAATTTAATCTTTCATTTCTTTGACTTTTCTGCATGTTTAAATCTATTTTTTTTTTGTTTGTTTTTTTTTTAATTGAATGATTCTGAGATGGTATCTTCTTTCTGCCCCGCATTTAAAAGTAATGCAAATAGGATAAAGCTGATTTCCAAATGGTCCTGTCCCTGCTGAGCTCAGTGGCAGTTTTCACTAACTGAAGTGATTCAGGGCTGGATGTGTAGGTTCTTGGATGGGAGAGTTTGCTTGTTCTTGGTTTCCTTTCTTCATATGGATTGATGTATGACCAAAATCCACCGGCTTGGCTGCTAAAACACACAACGTACACAATGTTAAAGGTGAAGATCCCTTAAAAATTTGTTTCATTCCCATTCAGTGACTACTTTTAAGATTATTTCAACGTCATGATTTTGTTTGTAGTCTGCTCCTTTTCTCCCTAGTACCAAGTATGTAAATTGCATTTCTGGTAATTGATTTGTGTTTGAACTCAGATAACTTCTTATATCTTGTAAGATATATCTTGTTGTAAGCAAACTTTTCTAGGCTTTCTAATTTTGCATACTTTCTGGAACTGAGAGATATCCCACAAAAGCTTGGTTCCTCCGTCCTCTCAGTAAAATCACTAACTTATTTTTTTTTTTAAGCTTTTAAATTTGATTTATGTTATAAATAATGAAATGTTTTTTAAGGGCTGAGTTGCATACTGCTTGAATGCTATTCAAGACTCTACTGAGAATATATTTTTATTTCATTTTCACCTAATCTATCATTGTTTTATTCACGTTTTAGAAAAAATGAATCACAATAATTTGTCATGGTAGCTTATGTCCTAGAGCCCTTTGTAATCCAGAAAAAAATAATGATTTTTAATCTTTGTGCTATACTAAATACAGTACTTAAAGATAAGACTGGTTTTGCTTTAACTTTAGTAATTCGGATTGCTTTTAATAACTGTGATTACTGTGTAGTATTCTGCCTGCCTCCTGGGCAGCTAAGCTGACTTTAGTGCAATCTTTGGCTTGAAAATGCAGGTGAAGAAATTCAGGTTTTATTCTTTTGCTACTTCATAACTGCTGTAGGGTTTTGTTGCTTTGTGATTGCTGTTCTGCTGAAAGGCTAAGTTATTTAGCACTGAAAAGAAACAGTCTTCTGCTGTTGAAAATAAGAGTACATCTGTAATAAAGGTTATTATGATTAATTTTTATGCTTGTCATTTCTTTGAAAAAACATAATTTCAAATCTAACAAAGGCATATGCTTGTTTATGTAATGATCTCTTAGAATATGTTCCTGTGCCACTGAGATCAGTGATAATGGGTTGAGCTAAGAATTTATTATTAAAAGGTAAGATTTTTAAGTTCATTGAGAGTTTTATCACTAGTGGGTAATATTCTGCACCTAATAAAGTAGAAATTATCACTCATTTCAGAAGGAATTAGGGTGAGGTTGAATTTGCTGAAAAGGGCTGTTTTCACTTGGACTTGAAATATGAGTAGTATCTGTTGACATATGTATTTAAACCAAACTGGTGTGAATACAAACCAGATGTTTCTTGGGAACCTTTTTATAGTACATTTGAACCATAAAACAAGGTGACACATTTTTTTTAATCAGTATTTCTGATTTTGCAATGAGAAAATGTGTATTCTAATTGTTACTTTGCAGATTCTTATCCAGTTACAAATAGCAATCTTATACAATATTAAGTGCTGCAATGAAAATCTGGATACAAAATAGAATGGCCGTCTGCATAAAAGAAAATAAATCATGTTGAGCCAAAGCAAATAAGTTCTCTTTTAAAATAAATTCCAGCAATCATTTTAAAGACTAGGTTAAATCTCAATTTCCGTACCTGTTCTCACTGAGCACAAGAGAGGCTAGCAGCTGGTATTTGACCATGTCTAACGAAGAATCTAGTACCAAAAAACACTTTAGCATTGTTTAACTCTATTTACAACACACAGTTGCACTGATTTGGGGGTACCTTGTTATAAAACTTCCACTGTGCTGTTCATTCTCTTCCTGTAAACCACTGTCCGAGACAAGTGGAAGTAACGTGTGTCCCCAGTCTGACAGTTTCTTCTCCCCTCATGAACGTGTTTCACAAGGCCAAGAAAGTGGTGGGACAGTGCTGCTTTGAACACTTTCCATGTGAGAGTGGCTTAGCTGTGCCCACAGACATAGGTCTGGTATTGGAATGCATAGTGCTGTAGGGGTTGATTTATATTATTTCTCATAACAGGAGCAGGGGAAGTTACTTGGAGTTGGTTTTATTCCCCCCCCCAATGCCCCGCTTAATGTTTCTTGAAGATGAGCTTGACAGTTTCTGGTTTATTATAGTGGTCTAGCGTTTATAACATTTTATTGTGATGATACTCTTATTAAAAATGAGACTTACAGTCTGGACAATTAATTACTATAAACTGTCCCTTTAATCTGTTGTAGAGTTAACTCTTGATTAATTTAGTCACAGGAGTTTTGCTGTTAATATGATTGAGAAGATGAGTCTCTAATGGTCTTTGCCTGGTTTTGTTAAATACTTAGATCTATAGAAAACATTTATTTCTCAAAATATTGGGTTATCATTTTATAACAATGCAGTAAATTAAAGGAGAGCAGTCGCACAGAGGAGGAAATGGTTTTTTACCCTTTCTTTGCAGTCTCCTTTTGTTTTCATTGTATGATACAATATGTAGAGAACATGCTGAAAGCAACTTGTGTCCTCCTTTTGGGTAGCTGTGGATACCTTTTCTTCAAAGCTTAATGGTTTGTGAAGAAGTCTTAAAACATCTGACAATGGGGATGACCTGAGGTTTTGCAAGTTACACTGGCAATTGTGCTAGTGAAGTATTGCATAACCTTCACATATGACAGAATGTCCTTTCTGCTTGTATCTGCTTGCTGAAAAACTCCATTTTAGGATGTTGGATACTAGTTCACTTTCTGATAATTGGCGTTCTGATAACAGGGAGTATGAGTTGTACGTAGTGCTTCCCTGTGTACAGATGGGTGCAGATTGGAACCAACTCAACAGAGATCAGGTGGGTCCTTTACAGAAATGCACTGTGGATGTCTATGCCATGTCGGGCACATACAGAGATACCCAAGTTCTGAACGAGCTCGTGGGAGCCATACTTCATGGTACAGTGTCCAGTTTGAGTCTATGGTGTGGCACAGTGCTGCTGTGGTTAGTTGAGTTCATGTTGGAACTACGGCTGAGACAATGTATAAGGTCATATTGCATATTATAAAGTTATCTTTAAAATTTCTGAAACTGGGAAATACTGGTTTAGAAGAGGATAGAGGCAAAGAACATGCTGTGCAATATGCTTATACTGTTCAATTAAGATAAATTTGGTAAGAACGTAAACTGGCCATAAAAGTGTAATAATAACTTGACCCTATGCCCTGAACTATAGGTATGTAACATGTAATACAAAAATGTGGTTAGGCATTCACGTGGTTTTGTAGCTTTGTCAATATGGTTCAGCTATGAAAAGGATATATTCATTTAGCAAACAGTTGAGGCTGCTTTTTGTTTAGGTCTGCTTGTACATTTTTTTTTCCTCTGCATGGTGATGTTAACCCCTTGCAGAAGGACAAGAGTGTCTTAAATAACATCAGCTTGTTGGTGACTTAGCCATAGGCATTAGCAGATGCACTAACATATTCAGGTCTCTAACATTGACAAGGGTTTTTAGCATTGTTTGTGAAGCCTGGGTATATAAATTCTAACCATTATGAAGCTGAAACAGCTGTCCCATTTACTGGCAGTTGACTGTATTTGTGAATGTGCAGAAGTCTGGGAATCTGACTATTCACAGGCAATGTGTCAGTTTGGGAACTTCAGTCAACCGTATTTATCATGTACCCAAGGGTTTGATATCAGCTGGTTTGGGGTTGGGTTGTTTTTGCATCATGGCTTATTTGATCCAAACGCTATTGAAAGCAGCACAAGTCTCTCCATTGACTTCAATTAGTTGATCACCATATGACATAATAAACGTGTGTTGATTAATTCTCTGGAGTTCCTAATATGTAGCCACACATAATGGAGGACCATTAGTGGCCATTGTCACTGTTACGTAGCTTCCCCTAAGTAATATCTCACTTTAACTTTTTTGTATGAAACCCCCAATCCTATACAGTAATGCAAATAAACCATGTAAAAATTTTCCTACCCCATAATTGGAATAGTAGGAGAAACATTTTCTAAACTTGTAACTTTCCCAAAATCATGTTCACAGATCCATGTGACATATTACAAAAGTTGCTGATTTCATTGTTTGGTTTTTGAACGTGACTTTCAACTTGCGGAGAGCTGGAGGTTGCTGCAGCCTGTAAGCAGAAGGGCACAGAGGGCAGGGTGTTGCATAGTGAAATGTAACTGTGACTCAGCTGTTGCTGAAAGTAACACTCATTTCTCCCACTTCCTCCTGATTATCAAGAAATGCCCTACAGCACTGGAATAAAGGAACACTGCTCATTTAAAAAATACATTAAAAACTTCCTAGAAATAATGAGCTGCAGAAAAATAAAGCAGTAACTAACAGCGTTCCTTTCTTAGCTGTGAAATTTGTGGGAAGTACTCAGGCTACAGTGCTATTTCTAATTTTAGGAGAAAATGTCTATCACTTCTTGTACATAGATGTCATAAAACATTGGACAAAGGTGAAAACTTTCTGTTAAGATGTGCCCTGATAGAATTCAGCTTTGCTGTAAAGATACTGGACTGTAATAGTAGTGCAAGTGTTTTGGGGAGACCTAGCAGAAATTCTTCCACTGATAGCACACGTCTTCATGCTTGGTATGTGTGTATCTCAGACTGCTAGAGATGGAAAAATTAGTAGCATCAGGACAGGATGGGAAATCTTCTCATGCAGAGCTTTGATGTAGATGAGAATTGATGCTCTTACATTCCTTGAACAACTGTCTG
The DNA here is from genome assembly GCA_033628505.1 of Tringa tobata. Lineage (NCBI taxonomy): Eukaryota > Metazoa > Chordata > Aves > Charadriiformes > Scolopacidae > Tringa > Tringa tobata. Next base: position 9,126,274 of record JAHREE010000287.1, on the reverse strand, counting down.
TAATGCAAATAGCATGGCATTAAATAGGCAGGTTTGAGAGAACACTTTTCTTCATTAAGTTCGTCTCTAATTTCTTTATATTACTGTGGACCGTGATTTCTACTTTGCCCTTCATACCACAAGAATTCCAAGACTTTCATGGCTGCAGCCCCTACACCTCTCTTCCAGATTTGCCATAAGACGACAGAGTGGGGGTAAACATAGCACATGCCTGTTTAAGAACCGGCTTCAAAAGTAACCAGAGGTACACTAACAGGATTGTTTTCTTGAATCTTTGTCCTGTCTTCTGTTTCTGACAAGAGGAATGGTCAAGAATCACAGGATTATATAGGTCGGAAGGGATCTCTGGAGTTTATCTAATTCAAACTACTGCTGAAAGCACAGTCTACTTTTTTTGGCCTTTGCTCAAAGCCGTGTCCAGTCAGGTTTTGAGCATTTTCAAGGACGGAAATTCTACATCTTCTCTTAGTAACTTGTTCCAAGGTTTGACTGCCTTCATGGTGAATAATTTCTTAATAGCTAATCAAAGTTTCCCTTGTTGCAACTTGTGTCCATTGCCTCATCTAATGCAGTCCTTTCACTGTGTGTTTTTGAAAAGTTTGACTTTATCTTCTCTACAGCCTTCTATTACGTCATGGAAGACAGCAATAGAATTCCTCATGACCTTCTCTTCTTAAGGCTTGGCAAGCCTATTCCTGTCAAGAGTGCTGCTTTAGTGCTATTTAACTCTCCTCTGTAAGGTTGAAGATACATGTCTTTGGATAAGAGAAGTTTGTTCTGTCTTCGAGGCATTTTTATAAGATTCCCAGAGTAGTAGCTGAAGGATCACTAAAAAGTATCAAGACAGGAAATTATCTTAGATAAGTGTCTGACCTTTACATTGGGGAATAAGAAAGAGCCAAGGCTTGATGCTTTCCACAAACAAGACTGGTCCTGTTGTCTGTCATTACAGCCAGACACAATGACGTCACAAAATTGCTTGAAACTCTACACATCTACCCGTCCATCTCCCTTTTTGTTAATCTCTAGGACCTTCCTGTTGTCATCCCTGCTAGAGAATTATGTCACAGCATTTGTTCTATGGATGAAATTTTTTTCCTTATTTCTTTTGTCTCCTTTGTTTTTTATCACAGTATTCTTCCCACTACTGAGAGCTTTAGCATGTTTAGTAATTCTTACCTGGGTATTCCTTTCCCTCCTTTGATTTCAATGCCACTACAGATTGAAGTGTAGGCTAGAAACCTCTAGTGTCATTTTTCTTTGAGACAGGCACCCTCATTGGTGTTGTAAATTTTACTGATGTTAGAAGCAACATCAGATTGGCAAACACCATCCTGGTTTTACTCCTCTCCATATAACCTCACCTATGCCAATACACTGCTTATACCCACAGCTGAGGAAACATGAGGTAGATCCAGGAGCAGTTCTCACATGTTTTCTTGGCCATTCCTTGCCCTTCCTCTCAGCTGGATACATGTTTTCTTGAGGTAGGGGAACAGAACATGATAAGATAACAGATCGGAGGTTATTCTAGATTGTGCTCTGGAGAATTGCCATTACAGGTACCTCTCCCTGCTACAGGACAAGGGTGGCTGCTGGGGGCTGCAGTTCTGCCACTCCAGCCCCACAATATGAACTATATTGACACCATATCTTCAGGGAAAGGAAGGTGTCAAAATGGTGGCTTTGGTTGTTATTCCTTACTCAGTGTCAATGAGAAAGATCACATCTTTTACTGCTACTTCATAGGGAGGCTTCATGCTCTTCTCCTCACCCCAGGAACACTTTCAGCAACTCCTGCCAGTAGCTATTAACTGCCCACAGAAGCTCAGGGTTGCAATCAACTTGCTGAGCCAAGCCCTAAATGACTTAAAAAGCAGAAGCTGCTGCTTTGAGTAGCTTCTGCTGGAGACTGATGCTTGCTACTCCTTTGTTTCCCTCCCAGATGCACAATTCCTGGTTTGTGAACTGCTCTTACAGACTGCTCATCCAGATTATGTCTAAGAAATCTGTTTTCACAGAGAATGAAAGGCCATAGAGCCACAGACAGGTCCCTGGAACTTGTAGCAGTAGTCCTCTTTGCTGTGAATTGGTCTGGGTTGTACCTGTTTCTTTCTATAGATGGTCCTGCTTTACTAATTTTTTGAAATATGGGTCATCTCTTCCATCATCTCCAAGGATTGTAGTCAGCTCTGTTTCTCATTTGTGCAGGGTTATCTTCCATGTGTGAGCACATGTCTTACAAGGTAGGGTTTAGAAAATTTACCATCGTGTAGTCTAGTCATAGTATTTTTCTCATCGTCACAGGATGAAATTCTGAAGTAGTCTTTTCCTACATCAGATGATGTTGATGGTTGCTAGAGTGTTGCAGATGTTTCAGTGCTTCAGGATGGCTCGTCTTCAGTCCCTGGTGCTAGGTGAGGTCAAGTCTGTTTGGCAGTGGTCTGATTATTATGGAATACCTCATTAACTCTTAATAACTCCAAACTAATGTACTTATCACTAGTACCAGGGCCTTTTTTTGTCTCTTTCCACAAGGGCAAAGACTTCTGAGGTTTTATTCAAATTTTTGACAAAAGTAAGTATTGAGTTTCACTTCATTGATATTATTTATCTTCCATTTTAATTCCTGAGCTTCACAGGTACGTGTTTGTCTAACCCTCTGTCTTACTCTAAACTGAAGCCTTGGCATTATCTTCTTTATTCCACATATAGAAAAAATAAATTGTCTACCTGCCTCTCCATAGATTATTTCTAACAGGCATTTGCTACATACTGTTACCTTACTGAGGAGCTAGTGTCAGCTGCTTGTAAGTTTTTCTTGGATTACCTTACTGTTACAGTATGTAGGTTATCTTATGATTTTGAAATAGCGCACACAATATAGTAGGGAAGTCAGGGGTTTTTCTTTGTAATTCTGTAAACTAATTACTTGGTCGCTCATTTGTATCATTGCAAAGTGCTTTGTCACTTTGAGGTCTGATGCAGACTTGGTGATATTGTTCATGTCTTCCAAATAGCCTGTGATTCTTACGATCTATGAAGTACATTTTGAAGGTCATATAAAGAAGAATTATAAACACAAACAAAGCATTAATTTTCCTTTTTTAGAATTGCCTGCTCTCTTTGAGATGTGTTCTGCCTTTTCTTCTATTTCACAATGTGTATCCATCAGTAATTTCACGTGATGGGAGTGCAAAACAAGGCAGAGTGGTATCTACTCTGGTCAAAAGCACACAAAAGTGCTCATTCCACTCATTGCCAAGAAAAATATGGCTCTAGTGCCCAGGAGATGCCTCAACCAAGAGTGGAAGAGATGTATCTGTTCTGAGAACAAGATATGAAAAGGTTAGTAACTGTTTTTCCCTTCTACGTAGTACACATCTCTGGCCACATGGTGTTCCTCACAATGGAAATGGCTATTGCTGTCTTTGAGAATTATATACAGATAAAAGTCAGTATAAGGAAACATTATATTGCTTTTTAAATATGAATGTGCATCTATTTGGGGGGATGGGCTACTTTCTCTGTAGTAGCAATACTTGTCTCTTTGATTAACGTTGCTGTTGTCTTCAAGGCTAGGAAAAGGAATGTATTGAAGTAGATTGTAGAGCGTATTTTTGTTCTGTGCAGCAATGTTGCTTTATTTCTTCATGAGTCAATTAGAGAACAAAGCACATTGTAGAATATTGTAGTGTCATCTCTCCTCACAAATTAAGTTTTTAGAGAGAAAATTTTCTGATGGAACTTCATTAATCTTCGTAGGTATTACTGGTTGTTGTTAGTTTTTTGTGACTGAGAAGTCTCGTTTCCTACCTGAGAAAAAAGAAATGGGCAATAGCTGTAACAGGAAAAAAAAAAAAGGTGGTTTTTTTCACTAACATCTCAGCATGGTCATGTACTGATTCTACATTCAGGAGTCATTTTTTGCTCTGCCTTACCCCATGTGCAGATATCAGGGGACAAGAAAGCAAAAAGGTCCTGTCTTCCTCCCTGTGCACTGGTTCTCTGTCTCTTATAGCCACTACAGCATCCTGCCTCCGCGTTCCTGGCCCCTGTACACAGTCTGAGCACAGAAGCCATTCGAGGGGAGGGAGCAGTCAGAATGCTTTCTGTGTATGGGTAGCCAGCTTCCTTGTAATAATTTATAAGGACTACATTGGGAGCACAGACTGGGGAATCTGGAGAACTGCCTGGAGTTGTGCTGATGGTTATACATAGCGCTGACTCTCACTGAGGAAGGTGCAAGCCAACTCGCTTACATCCCTGTACCACTGCTGGCATAAGATCAGTGATGAATCTGAGTTGATGTGGGCAATCTGTAGGTATTGAGAGAAACCACACGGTAATGACAGCCACTGTCAATTTGTTGTTTCCAGACAATGGGCTTTTTTTTTTTTTCTGCTGTGTAACTCATGTCCTCAAGTTAGCCTAAACAGGGAGCACGATGCAAAATGATGTATGTGTCCGTAGAAGAAATCCACTCATTTTTGGGTACTAGGATGAATTCGGGTGCATATTCCCTGCATTGTTTTATTACAGTGTATTTTGCTGCTCTCTGAATTATTAGTGGATTGCTTGTTCTGGAGACATGGAAGTAGTTGTGAACATCTGTGAAACGCTAGTAGCATATAAGCATTGTAAGCAAGTATCCACACTATGAAGTGGCGGTGTGAGCAACTGGTGGGTCATGTAAATTGACAATTACCTGTATTTTAATTTTCCAGTGCCGTATCAAGCTAGGGAGGTTTTTTAATGTATAGATAGGACTTAAATTAAGGTCAATATTTAACTTGCAACTTGAGCTAAGATTACAGCAAAACCGAATCTAATATCAAATTTCAAAGAAGGCTGCAGGAGTGGCTCTTAGATCAAAACGTAATAGTTGATCTGACGTGCCAGTCTCACTCATGTATGGGCCTTTTGAAGAATGATAGTACTAATTCTTTTAAGTGAGGGCATTTATCAGCCAAGCATGTAGTCTGAACTAAAGACTATAGGGAGGCGTAGTTATAAATTTGATGAGCAAATCTTGTGTGAGAATTGCAAACTGTATTGCGATTATAAAGCTTTCAGTTCCATTGAGCTTCTGAGTGCCTGAAGCAGACCATTTTGCTGCCCATTGCCGAGCTCTGTGCTGCTCCACCTAGATCTCTACAAGTATCCCAGCAAATTATTCTCAAACTAGAGCAGGCATGTCTAGATTATACTGCAGCCAATGTAATGACTGCATTTTTAATTACTGTGCTTTAACATAATTTTTTCCTTTATGAGGACAGCTCTTGGAGATGCTTCTCTTTTTATTTGATTGTATTGTTTTTGTTGGTCTAAGATAAAAAGCCACTCAAACTCAAAGAGTATGGAAGCTCTTTTTCTTATGAAAAAACCAATATGCCAGTGTGAACACATCTTACGTGAAAATAATAGTATGTCAGTCACACTTTCAAATATTGTATTACAGAATTATTTTTATACATATGCAGATTTAGTCACGTGTAGACCAACTATAGCTAGCTATGTAGATATTTTTTGGTACAGAAGTGATATAACAAGCAGTATAGAATATAGAACTGGAATGGGTCACATTGAATTAATCTTCAGTGTTTAACTAAAATTCATAAATGATTTAGTTAAATCCTTAAATTCACTCATTCTCAACAGGTAAGAATTAGAACATTGCTGTTCATGGTAGCAAAGAATGTGTTGCTAAAATACTACATTATCTGAAGTTTTCTAGTCTAAATATCTAAATATACTTGCGGCTAAAAAATTTTTACATTATATAAAACTGCATAGTCAAAAATCACTTGACTGAGACACAATATGTTTAGTGAATAGCCTATCTAAGACCAATATGAACAACCACCAAAGCAATTGTTCGATGAGGACAGCAGTTGTGCTTTATAAGAATGCTTTTCTGGTAGCTAGCGGTATGTGGAATTTCCATTAGTTTCCCATGTTAAAGTGACCTTTCTCTTTCCTTCATAGCTGCACATCTATATCCAACTGCCACCTTCATGAATCTTAGTTTACCTCTTGGCTGCATGCACTGGGGAGGCCCCACTGGTATAAGGGGAATATAACTATGCCCTGGAAAAATAGGATTTCTGGATCCTCATTTGTTCCCTGTACTGGATGTGTGGTGCCTGTTCTTTTGTTGCTCTGAATGCTGAGCAGACATTGCACTCAAATATTAATTCTGCATAGATGACTCTTCCTCCCAGATCAGCGGGACTGTTCATGGAAAGGCTCAGTACAATTCTGCATTTCCATTTTCTGTCATTGTTGAAATAGCCATCTCTTTTACCTGATAATGTGAGTTTTTCACATGAAATCAGGCAATTCTCTTTGATGTTATCAGTTTCAAATTTAAATGTTTTTCTTAATGCATTTCCAGATACATTATTCATAATTATAAAGGATAATTACTTAATTAATCAGGTACATTTCACAATACATACAGAACTGTTTAGGATAACCACCCAGAGTAACACATCCTGTGTGCCTATACTAATCTATAACCTTAACTCTTCTGCCAGGTTTTTCACAAAGTAATGTCAAACTCACTGTATTTTGCATAACAAGTTATTTGGGTTTTTTTAATGCATAAAATATGGCTAGCATTGTTTTAATGTATATATGGAAGTGACTCTCCATACAACAGGGGAATATTGGTGGGAGTACTGTTGTTAGAATAGGATCAGATGCTCTGTTCCATATGGTAAGTATGATACTTGTATTTAAGATAGGTTGGGTACAAATTCCAGATTCTAACCACTACATTTCAATGTACATATATATTAGTATACCTTGGTGTACAAACCACTGTATTCATATACATTCTTTCCCAAGCTGGTGCTCTAGATGAGCACCAATCATACGGTTTGGTAACAAGTAATTTCTTTTATCCATATGTATGAATACATATAAAAATACCATTAATGTCTAACTATAATTTACTGCTATTCCAATGGATTTTATATTTAAACTTTTTTATTGGTTGTAAATTAGATTAATTTGTCTAGTTTACTGTTTTCTGTATGAATTTGTAATGAAGAAGAAACCAATGAATATCTCTGGCACAGATAGAGTATTTAAATTTCCTTCTAGTGGATGTTGCCCCATATTGTCACATGCAAATTAAACCTTTATACAACTGATTGATTATTAGAATTGGAAAACATATTACAAAACCAGCAGTCATTTACAATAAATCTTTACTTTTCAATCTTGTGTTCTAGTAAGACTGCTTGGAAAGAAACCAAGTATTGGGATTTTGTGTGACTCACTGTGGTAGGTAATTCTTAATCTCTGAAGAATATGCATTCTACAGTACTTGGAAAGTACACTGTTGATTGTATAGGAGGTATTTGAATTACTTAATGTATTACCAAACTCTTGATTAGTAAATAATGCTTCACCTAATTAAGTTTTGCTTACAGAGAAATTCCATGCTAGATAAGGTATACCACAGACTTAAAAGTAAAGGAGAATGTGTTTTGTTTTTCTTAAATCTGTGGTCTGGAATGGCAGCATAGGAGGGAGTTAGGCTGTGCCAGAAGCTCTTGGTAAAATCCAAACCCCCCACAAAATACATCTAGTTTCATATTTTGCTATGTAGTCAGTATGTAAACAAGGCTCATCCATGCTTGCAAATCTTTTAGAAATATGTTACTATTATTACTGATGTGGATGTCTAGAAAATGTGTGCTAACTAATGTATACAAAAATGCAGAATACCTATTTCTGATCTTGAGATAGTACAGAGTTAGTGAAATTGCATGATTTTGTGGCAAGACCAGCAAAATTGTAATTATTCAGTGGTAACGTTGTGAATTATTTTGGTTGGTTTTGGGCATTAAACTTAGTGAAGTTAATTTTATTTCAAAAGTGTGTTTTTGGAATGAGATATATGTTAGATTATATAAACTTGTTCACAGTATTTTCTCTCACTACTAATAATTCTTGTAGCAACTGTTCTAAACTAAACAGTCTAGATTCCAGATGAATGTTGATGTCTACAGTATAAACATCTGTTTTATCATCCTTTAGTACTGGTGAGTTATTTCCTCTGTTCAAGTCCAAGTAATCTGTGGAAAAATTACCCACCTATGGCTTAATCAGGTCTCATTATCCCCAGTTACTGTGGCTTCACCATATAAGATTCAATGTGGGTATTATTTTAAACCAGGCCTCGCTCTGTTAATACCATTTATAGTTGTGACTGTTCTTTACAGATATGTTTTAGTTTTTTCATAGGTGAATGTATGTATTAAATAGATTCTTATAAACTACTTTACCTTATTTAACCTTTTTTTTTAATTTGCTATGGTTTTGCCTTTTCTGGGTTATTCTTTCTCCTATATATTTGAAAGTTAGTTGTAGAAACCTTTTCTAAACTTCTCATAGCATGACTGTCTTCATGGAAGTCACATCTCATATTTAGTTGCTTACTTCATTGGGATTACTTGCTTAAATGCCCTGCTATATCAGGGTTTAAGGATTTAATTCTTTACCACACTTAAGTATCGCATCACATATATAAGATTAAGAAAGCCAGTGAGCAGGCTGGATAATACTAGGAACCTGATTTCTGTATTAATCTGATGAGAACTGTCAGTAAACGGTAGTTTTGTCAGACGAGTTAATTTTCCCTCCCTGTTTCATTTCTGCTCTGGGCCTTTGAGAGTTTGGATTTTTCTCAAGGGAGCTGAAAACCAGGGTATTTCTCTGAAGTACATTAAGAAGGCAGGATCAAAGTCTGTAAATAAAAGTCCTGCATAAATCAATTGCAAGAATTGTATTAGAATATTTGTTGGAGTTTTGTATTACAATTGTGAGATTTAATTCACTCTATCAAATAAGAAACAAATCAGTCTCCTTCATGCAAGGATTTGTCATCCTTATGCAAGCATAGATTCAGGTCTTTCTCTAAGTCCATATCCAGTGGTTTTTATCACACTTTCTGCTTTCTGCCCTTTCCCCTGTATGTATCAGGAACGTTATTGTTACACAGGCTTTCTAAAAGCTTTCCTTGTTGCAATAAGCCTGCTGCCAGGCCCCTGACAAAATTAAAGAAAATGTAATCAGCCATATTTATTAATTCAAGAGAATGATATCAGTGATACTGGCTGAGCAAAGTCAAGTCTAACGCTCAAGACATTAACGTTTCTCTGACTACAGCACCTTAATTTTTCATGAAGCGACACTGTTTATTCCAAAACTTCAAGGAATGTCCTTAGTATTGTTTTGAAATTTCCAACTGACTGAGATTATGTATGAAAGATCTAGTTTCTGTTAAGTTTATTTGATGTTACTTCATGTCTCTTAGCCCCTTGGAGCATTTCTAGGTGGCCAAGCAAAGAAAGTCAGAAGCCCCCAGTTAGAACAGAAAAATGGGAGCTTGTGGTTTGGGGGGAAGGAATAGTGAAAGTCAAGGGAAGTTATAGTTGGTGAAATGTATGAAATTATGACTGGTGAAATGAGGATTCTGGTAGGAATTTTTTGTGGTCAGAAAATACAATTTTTCAAATGCAAAACTTTATCTTAGAATGAAAAGAATTCTCATCATCTTGTTGAGAAGCAGATGAACTGCTCCATTTTATCCCAGTTTTCCAGCCAAGCAAGCAAGAGTCCGAGGGAAGCATGGCAATATACTGTTATTTCATTTGCTAAAATGCAGGTATTATTTCTTTATTTTCAAGGCCTCCCTGTGCAGGAAGCTTCCAGATCGGAAGATTGATATTCCCTGCTTCACATGTCCCAAACTGAAAAATATTCCACATATGAAGTCTTGTAACATCTTGCAGTAAGAGATTTGAAGCCAATTTGCACATTGCTCCATGTGCAGGGTTTCATTTTGCCACTGAACTGTGGAAAGAACATTGCTGGAACTATAAGCTCTGTTTGGATCAGGACGGCACTTAGAAATACATCTCGCTGCTTGCAATTTAGTCAAGAATTGTGGAGCTGTATAGCTTGTCAATAGTATTCTGCTATTCTGGTGGTCTTTTTATTCCTTCTTGGGTTAGGTCTTTTTTTTTTTCCCTAACACAAATGGCTTTATGTGGACTGGTTTAGCAGTAAGAGGCAGTTATATCAGACATGTTTCATATGTCACGTTATTGTCTGCTGTTGGAAATGATCCACTTCTGACTTCTTGGGTGAAATGAATAGCGTTGTTGAAAAATGTAAACTGCCTCTGGCTTTGTTATAATAGGCTTGTATGACCATGATCATAATGACACCTACAGTTTATTATTAATCTCCAGCAATTTGAAAAAGGAATTCTGAGGCTTGGTAAATTGGAAAATTAAATATGCCTTTCTTGGTCCTTCTAGATGTAACCAGTTTCCCACTTCCAGAATCCACCACTTCTTAAGAATGGCTTATTAATTATGTGGAGTTTAAAAGCATTATATAATAAGAGAGTTATATAATTCCTTCCTAATTCAACATTTCACAGTATGGTAGTAACATACAGACTATTGACAGAAATATTATAGTAAATTAATGGTATAATTATTCCTTAATGTGTATGTTTTCAGGAGTTAAAAAGAACAAATAAGTCTGTCAGCTTCACACTTGAAATAGGGGCTCATGGTACATATGATTAACTGATATGGCTCACACCGTTTTTATCACTGTGCTTTGATTTTTATCACATTTTGTGAGTCAGGGTTCATTAGCTTCAATAAAAACTTGGATTAGAAACATCTACTGACCGTGTCTGTGTTCTAGGAATTGGTATTAAAAATTCAGTATTTGGAATTCATGCCTCTAGGAAGGTGTAGTGGAATGCTGTGATACAGAGGTGTCTTTTGGAAAGAAGCCATTTGTGGTCAGTAAGGATTCTTTCCAAGGTTATTAACCTCTGTATCTTAAAATTATATTTATATAGCTGCCTAAATTATTTCTGCAGTTTCAGTTGGAATATATTCCCCAACCAAAACAATTGTGTAATATAGCTGTTACCTTTTGCCCCATAGGTGCCTACCTTTCAGTTATGGCTGAAGTCATCTCTGGGTAACTTCTAAGACAGTTGCACTGGTTAAAATTTTTCATGTGCATGTGTTTGAATGTTAATTAGGTATTTAGGCTTATTAACATTATTATTACTGCATTTTGTCAAGGCACAGGACTGTCATCCAGAAAGTCTATTTTTAGGCTTACAATCTTGCCTAAGGCATATTGGCTCAACACCTGTTTTGATAGAATTTGGAGCGTGTTTGTTGTATTCATCTATTGTTGGTAAAATGTTTAATTCTGTAATGTAAATGCAATGGAAGGCTATGATAAATGCATGGTTTCTATTATAATTATTTAAATTTTGGTCTTTCTTGCATGCCATGTGCAACTGAAGATGTATAATAATATCTTGTTCAATTTAATTTTCTCTTGACAGTGCTTGTCTGTTTTCTTCCTCTTTTATCATGGTTTCTGCATCAGAATGGCATGTTCACATTTGAAAAGTTTTTCACCAGCGACTTGCATCTTTTTTTCAGAATACTTGTATCTTACCGAAAACTTGTCTGGTAGCTCCAGAGAACACTAGTGTATGAGCTAAGATAGCATAGTATAGTTTAAATCTTTTCAAAGCCCATGTTCATCACTGAGGAACCGTGTCATGATGAAGTATTTTGAGGTTAGCATGAAACTTGAAGGCTGATTTTTCTGATAAATACCAGATCCAGATTTGTACAGCCAATATGCCTCAGAGAAATCTGGGTCAGCTCATCTTGTCTGTGTTTTTGCTGTTATCACAACTCAGGCATAAGAATCTAGGGACTGACTTTTATCATGTAAGATACAGAATGCGTCATGTGAATTAGGGTAGTATCATTTTACTTCTCCAAATATGTATACTTTGGTGGAGGGACTTGGGAGAACAATGGTAGAAGTTTCCTGCTGAGCACAAGAGGAGGTAAGTACTCAACTAAGTGCCCAAGCCAACAGCATAAAAGAAAAGGGGGCACTTCGGTTTCCTAAAGCTCAAATTATCTTTTAAAGAGCAAATTCCAAACTCTGAACCACTGGTGTTTGTGTAGGAAGTGTCACATTGACATTTTGTACCGCCCATAATGAGATGAACTAACAACTTAGAGCATTAACTAAATCTAGCTGTCCTGGAAGTGTCTTTCTGTGGGACTTTTTTAATGCGGGAAAATGTCAGTCTTAGTTTTGGTACTCTGCATAGGCTGCCCGTCCTTTCACAGTCATATGGATAGTGGACATGATGTCATATTGATAGTTTTGCCATGATGTTTCTAGGAGGTGTAACATCTGTGGGACTGGAAGGCGTTCACCATGTTGCCTGAGGCAGTAGCGGGGAGGTTACCTTACGTCAGCGTGCACTGCGCGTGTCACTTTTCCATATTCCTCATCAAAACTTGCTAATTTAGCCAGAATAGTTTTTAAGCTGCATAAGTAACGGCATTTCCGCAGTGTGCATTTTTAAGTTCCCTGCTAATGGAGAGTTGTTTTGTCCTTTGCTAGGCCTTCTTATTTTAATGGTTGCAGAGGTTAATGGGATGTCTTGTCTTCAGATTTTAATGTTGTCTTTACATGTCTGCAGAAAATAGCTTAGTGATAGAACCCTCGTGCTTGCAAGCCTGAGGATCCCTGGAAGTATAGGTCTGTTGCAGTATGTTAAGAGGCTTCTTCACTCAGCGCCACTGAAGTTCTAACCTTTACTTTTGCATGCAAATAATGGTGCATTGTTAGAGTTGCACATTTCCCAGCTTTCCCGCCCCCCAAGCCTTGTTGTGATGTGCCGTTGAGCTGAAAATAAGAACCTACATCCCCCTCTTGGGCTCTGTTCCAGCAGTGCTGAGGTACTCGGGAACAGAGGCTTCTTTCTCCTACTGTCTGCTCTTTACTTGGAGTTGCTACTCAGTTCCTTTAAATCATGGCACTGAGAGGCAGCAATCCAGATACCAGAGATTCTGCTTCACTTCTGCCCTAAAGAAATCTGATTTGGCAGTTTTCTATTCTTTGACTGGAACTTCTTAAGACACCTTAATTTTATATCTTTCGGCTTTCTGTAAAATACTTCATGTGCTGTAAACGAAGATGTATCATCTCAGAATTGAGAGTCACATGTCTAATTGCAAATGACTTGAGCTTACTGCATTTTGGTGTAATTCCGTGATGTCCTCACCCAAGAAACAGCACATGATTATTTGTAAGCTTGCCATATCTAGGAGGAAATTTGATAAGGCTTTCAGAATCTGCGTTGTAAGGCCAGTAATTGCTGTGATCCAATAAGGGAGCCCTCTGTGGTGGCATCACTCGAGAGAGTAAGCGTGGTGTGACTGCTGCTGGCTTCTCGGATCATGCTGTCAAATGAAAGATTAATGAGGAGGTGATGCTTTGTAACAAACATCTAATACTGCCACCAGGTCACAAGTTTGATTTGAGCCAATCAATATAATTCATTCTCCTAAAGGTAGCTAATGATAGCATGCTTATGAGAAATGAAATGGCCTGCAATCTAAGACAGCCTGCTGCTTCTTACTGCATCAGCTTTAAAGAAACAGGATTTATTTTATAATGTCATCTAAACCTCGGAAAGAAAGAGTTTAAATCCTGGGGGAAAATGTTAAGAAAACTTTTTTTAAAAAATGAAACTTAAGAAAACTGAACTAAGGGAATGCTTATATTAAAAATAAACTAGAATTAGAACTCATTGAAAAATAAGGGCATGGGGGGAAGTCTCATATTCTCAGAGTTAATAATATCTGAAAAAGAAAAGAGAGTTTGATTTGACCTTGAGGTTTAAGGATCAGATGTACATTAATCCTAGCAGTGACTCAGTTGCCTGTGAAAAGCAGGGGTCAAATCCCCACCTATGTCTTCTTGACCCATCTGAGGAGAGAGGGACAGAGATTGGACCACCATTTTTCTTCTCTTCTTATACTAACAGAGGGCCAGATAAGTTTTTGGTGTAACCTAGATGATGTTTTTTAATTATGCCAGCTATATTAATTCCAGAAAGCAAGTATAGAACACAGAGGAGGGTATGAATTCAGGTATTTCCCATCAGAGATAATCCTACAAGAGACTGAACAATCTGAGAATTACAGGGCAGAATGAGGAAACACAAAGGCAAGATTTTCTTCTGAACTTCTCACTAAAATCTTTGAGCTAGATTTTTTGCATTCTTGATTCTAAGTAATATTGTGCTGTGAAAGTGTTGGCAGTGAGTTGCTGTAGCTACACATGGAATAAGATACTGTAAAATACAGCTAATGGAGCTTGATTTTTGAGCTCTTGATTATGAGGCTTCAGTTTTCCAAGCTGCAGAGTGGGAAATACCCACTTTTCACTTAAAAAAAAAAAAAAAAGTTAAAATTCTGTCATGAAGATTGATTTTCATAGCAAAATAGTATTGAATAGTATTGCTGCCTTCTAGGTATATTTAGGACCATACTGACCTGGCTTCACTTATTTCTTAGGCACAAAATAATATTTTCAAAAATCATGACAATTTATTTCCTAAATGAAACTAGTATTTGTTTAATATTTAGAATACTTGCCTCTGTGGTACTTTCTGTCTAGATCAGTGGAAATATAAACTTTGAAAATGTTAGCATTTTCATTAACAATGTTACTTTCCTACCACCTGAAACAAATGGAAATTGCCACCAAAAATATCAATTAATCATCAAAATATCAATACCAGATCTAGAAAACACATCAGAAGCCAGCAGAATTTTCATGCTAACATCATTTTCCAGGAGCCCAGGTGCACCAAAACACTCTCTTGCAGTGAGTAAGCAGTCTATTTGGTGAGTAAGCCACTTCTAAAGCACTGAATAGCAATTCTGATAGCAATTCCAGACTCATATTTCGCTACCTTTACACAGTTGTATGAAAGATTTATATTTTCAGTAGATGACATTTCTTAATGTTTAGCTTTCTAGTTTTCATTGTACAGTAGCGGGGGGGAACAAGTTAATCACCCCTAGCTGCAATTTGAGGATCTTTGCTTCAGTCACTGAAGCAGTATCTTTTTTATTTGATTTCTTCCCCTCTATATTGATTGCGTTTTCCTTCCAGACTGCACTGTGATCAATTGCTATCGTGTTTCTTGGATTAACTTGGATTTCTCATCTCTTCTATTTCCGTTTCCTTTTCTCTCTTCCCGTAAGTGCTTTAAAGTTTTAAATGTTTAAATACAAACGCTTTCCCATAAAGCTTGGAATTTGCCAGGATCCCTTCCTAGAAGAGGAGCGTGGTGTAATGGTCAACATACATCTGGGAGATGGACGTTGTTGTGTTCTTATCCTAGTTGATGTATTTTTGGGGCCTTAGGTGGGTCTGTAAACTACCTACCAGGAGAGCCATGAGGATTAACTGAACAGGCAAAGTACCATGTAGTGCTTAACATTATGTCTGACTTTAAGAATACTGAACATTTACTGCCACCTTGGAAACAAAGTCTGTGATGTTAGGGGGGAAAATTGTGTTTTTTCAGTCATCTGTCCTGAAGGATGACTATAAGATTCCTATTTCCAGCAATATGAATTCATAATTGCACAGCCTTTCTTTTCATGATGAAATCACTGTCATTTCTGTTTCTCCTTGGTAACTGGCATTTCTGCTAAAATTTCCTGTAACTCTTAGAGAATAACAGAAGTTTATCTATATTTGTGAGGATCCATGTTCAAATAAATTTCAGAGTTGTTGCTACCTATAGTCCTGGAACAGAAGATGGAAAGAAGAGATATCCAGAAGAAAAATATGCTAAGAGAAACAAAGCAGTACATAATGCTGGTCATTTTAAATTGTAATTATTTACACATGAAGGATATTGTAAAGGAAATATTCAAAGTAGTGAATTTTGTCAGCTTTTTAATAGATTGATCAGACTTTTCTTTCGTAAGATATTTTATCTACACCTTTAGCATTTATCTTATTTTTATTACTGTGTTGCCTGGGAGCTCAAGTCAGACTTTTCTCTAATTGCTCTGTTTTAATTTAACTCATCTTGGATATGAGTGGCAAGACCTTACATGTAATGTGTTTCACTCTGATTAGCACTTTGTATCCTGACATTAATATTTCTCCATCTTTCCTGGCAAGATCTCACCCAGAATATCTTAGTGTTATCTGTGCCACATCATAGTGATTGCTCATAGTCATCCTCTGATGGACTAATACACCCTCTTCTTTCTCCTCGTTTGTTATTTCCAACTTGTCACAGGAATTTTTACTACTATGTGTATGACCATGCACTTTATTTTATCTAATTTTGTTTCTGTTATTGTGGAGTTACCTGTTCTCCTTTGGTGTGGACCACAGTCTTTCTTTGTACTAACAGTTAATCACAGGCCTAATTTCTGTGCCAAAGTCATAGGGGAAAACATTAAGTATGTCCCAAGACAGATACCTGAGGAATTACCCTAAGTTTTCCTTCACTCTGATACTTCCAATTGTTTTCTCTTCACAATTGTTTTCTCTTTAGCCAGTGGTATAGAAATACAAGGACATACATTCCAAATTTTCCTGTTAAGTTTATATGTGAATCTTAGATTGTATAAATCATACTGAAGTGTGAGAATGGATCTCCCAACAGTGATCAGAGAAGCCTCTAAGAGGTTCCAGGCATTCTTCAGGTCAGGTATTGCAAAGCAGCTCCACTCAGGCTACTGTGCCAGCACTAAAATTTCTAAACTGAGCATCACATTTAAGAAAGCATCCATGAAATTGTTACTTGCTCTGACTCTCCCCTTATGTAACCAGGGCTGTCCTTTTGTCCTTCTGCCATGCAGTGCTGAGAAGAGCTTGGCTCCATCTTATTGGTAACCTCTTCACAGGTATTGAAAACCTGCCATTAGGTCCTCCCAAAGCCACCTCTTCTACAGGCTGAACAAGCCCACTGCCCTCAGGATCTCCTCACCCAGACTCTGCTCTAGCCCCCTGACAGTTGTGGTGGCACTTCTGTGAACTCACTGTGGTTTATCAACATCTTGGAGGCCCAAAACTGCAGTTTTCATGATGCAATATTCTTGATGCGGTTGAAAGTGTGCTGAGTAAAGGGGGTTAATCACTTCTAATGACCTACTGGCTATGTGCCTGGTAGTATAGCCCAGGATGTTGTTGTCCTCCTTTGCTGCCAGGACACGCTGCTGGCTCATGGTGTTGCTGCCAATGTCCCCAGCTGCCCAGCCAGTTGGTCTCCAACCTGTACTGCATGGGGTATTTCCTTCCCAAGTGCAAATCTTTCATTTGTCCTTGTTGAATTTCATATCAGCCCAACCCTCCAGCATATCTAGGTCCCTTTGACTGGTGGCCCTGCTCTTGAGCATATTTGACTGCTCTGCCCAGTTTGGTGTCACCTGGAAGCTTGGTGAGAGCACACTTCATTGCCTCCTCCAGGTCATTGATAGATGTAAAACAGAACAAGTCCCAGTATGGACCTTGTGCAGTACTCCACTTATTATAAACCTCCAGGCTGAGGATAGCACATTAACCACTAGCTTCTGAAACCAACTATCCAGCCAGTTTTTTACCCATTACATCAATTTATCAATGTCACTTTTTTTTTAAATATAATTCAGTTATTTCATTAAGTAACATTTTATCATAGAAATGCATTTAAACCTTGATAGCAAGGGACCAAGGTAGTCTGGAGAAAAGAAAGCTATGGATAATACTGCTCTTTTAAATTTAAATTTTTAAACGTAAATTGATTTCATTTATGATTGGATGATCCTGAGCTAAGAAGTCTCTGAAACTGGCTGCTCAGTGGAACGCTGTGTAGAGGGACCCAGGCTGGAGTATTATAATAATTTATAATGATATCATGAATGTAGTGAGGTTTATTGACTTGGATGAAGAGCTTTGTGAACCATGTTACTTCTGAAGTCGGGCTTGCCTGAGAATCATTATAGTGATATTTGTGTGCTGTTGCTTAGGTATGGTAGACTTAAGCTGGCATGCACATTACTATTTTAAGTATCTCTGCACCTGTGTCCTGATTTATCTGCAAAGTAGGTAGCCCACCCAGAAATTTGACTGAGTTATTGGCTATGGGCTGACAATGGGTTTTTTTAGTAACTAGGTAGTTGAGTCTGAGCATATGTCTTTAGTTCATATTTTCCAAGGGAACCTCCTGCTTGTATTTTGCACACGATTTGGGAAATACAAATTGAGTCATTTTCTAAGCTTGTTATCTGATGTCATTCACAAATTAAGCAAATGTTTAAATGACTCCATTTACCTTTATAGTTATTTGCAATTATAGAATAAATGGTGAGGCAAGAAGCCCTTTAAAACTAGGCCCTGAACATTTGGGTCTTGATTTTGCTTTGGTTTTTTGCCACTACTGTCGATGGGAAGGAGGTGGGGCATCTTTGTAGAATAAAGGCATTACATGGGCTGGTATGGGTGCAATGTGTGTGAATAAAACTGGTTGATCTCACTAAATGTTAAGAGGTTTGCCTGAAATCACTTTCAATATCCTTTATTGTTCTCTATACAGTTAAGTATGTAATTAGGGAACATGTTATACAGCAAACTCAGTTTGAAAAATTAATTTTTAAAACATAAAAGAGGCAGTGACTGAAGTCCTGCCAGGCTCTATTGAATACTCACATGTATTATATTGTAAACATAATATGATTATACTGTATGTTGTCATAATAATTGGCAATGGTATTGGAGTCAGTCATTGAGTGCTTTGTTCATGTGGTAATAGATGACAAGGGCTAGAATGTTTGTTGGCAGCAAACTTGTTTTCCTTTCTGTTTTTCTTAGTAAATAGGTTTCAAAATAATTTTGTGAATTTTTTTTTAAACCAACTGTCTTAGAATCCAGATGACTTTATCTCTTTATAATGAGATTTGGGACATTCTCCTTAAAAGTGGTGTTCACTTAGGGCTGCTGCAAAGGCTGCATTCTTTACTTTTCTTGAAGCATGGCACCGTGACAACAGAGATAGTGAAGACTTAGTAGTGATCAACAGCACAGAAGGGTGGATTAAGTGGGATCCGTTACGATATAGGGCTGAAAGGTAGCATGAGTCAGGAGAGAAGATAAAAACTGAGTCTGGAGGCCAGGAAATAATTTTAGATTACTGGATAGGGACAGCTTATCCATTAGTTTCCGTAGGCTTGATTCTGTAATCCTAACTCATGCAAGCCATGTCACCGTGTTCCGGGGTGGGCTGCCATGTGATGGGAACGATTCGTTGTGAGTAAGCATGGCAAAACTGCTCCATTTGTTTGCAAAGGTCCTGCAAAGGTAGCCAGGATAGATAACAATGGGAAAAGCGGCATTTTTCCTGCTGAAACCTCAAGACGTTTGTTACTGAGTTAGTTAGTTAGTTTGCAAGACAAGGCCCCCTTAAAATGATTTAAGATCCAGACCATGTCTGTGACAGAGCTCTGCAGGATCCTGAAAGACAATTTGTGGTGGCTTGAGGCATTTGCAGTAGGCATGCATTTCAGTTATGGTGCAGTGAATTTCAAAAGTTTAACAGCTGAAAAAAGGTTGCCTATACCAACTTTTCTTCTTCCATCAAATTCAGACTATAAGCCTTAGCTACTTAGCTTCAGATTCCTGCAAAATCAGCACCAACACACACCCTGTGCATCACCATTCTTTTACCTTTACGTATATCCTGCACGTTTTGCCAGTTTGAGTCAGCTCTCGCTGACTTCAGTTGTGCATGATACAGCTGTACGTTCCCACCCTTCCCAGGCTTCCCTACCTTTTCTTCAATAGTTTATTTGCCTGTCCTCCCGGTCTCTGCTTCAATCATTTTCCATCTTACCTCATGTTGTGTACCACTCTCCATCTCAAAGTCCACTTGTGTCTGTCTTCATTCTCAGCATCATTCTTTAGTGCCTGATTCTTTTCCAGTAGCCTCCTTTGGATTACTGGCTGCAGAATATGCCACCTGCATGGACCTCCCGTTCTGCCAGCAGAACAGAGGTTGCACTATAATAAAGTTTGCTGATGATACCAAGCTGGGAGGGGTGGCTGACACTCCAGAGGGCTGTGCTGCCATCCAGTGTGACCTGGACAGGCTGGAGACCTGGGCAGAGAAGAACCTAATGAGGTTCAACAAGGACAAGTGTAGGGTCCTACACCTTGGGAGGAAGAATTCCAGGCACCCGTACAGGTTAGGGGTGGACCTGCGGGAAAGCAGTTCTGAGGAGAAGAATCTGGAGGTCCTGGTAGATAGTAGATTATCCATGAGCCAGCAATGTGCCTTTGTCGCCAAGAGAGCCAATGGAATCCTGGGCTGTGTAGGGAAGAGTGTGGCCAGTAGGTTGAGGGAGGTCATTCTTCCCCTCTACTCTGCACTGGTGAGGCCACAACTGCAATACTACATCCAGTTCTGGGCTCCCCAGTTCAAGAGAGACAGGGAACTACTGAAGAGAGTCCAGCGTAGGGCAACAAAGGTGATTAAGGGATTGGAGCACCTCCCTTATGAAGAAAGGCTGAGAGATCTGGGACTTTATCCTGGAGAAGAGAAGGCTGAGGGGAGACCTTACTAATGCTTATAAGTATCTAAAGGGTGGGTTGAAGGAGGATGGAGCTGGATTCTTTTCAGTGGTTCTCAGTGACAGGATGAGGGGCAATGGGCACAAGCTGGAGCATAGGAAGTTCCACTCAAATATGAGGAAGAACTTCTTTACAGTGAGGGTAACAGAGCACTGGAACAGGCTGCCCAGGGAGGTCGTGGAGTCCCCTTCTTTGGAGATTTTCAAGATCCGCCTGGATGCAGTCCTGAGTGATGTGCTCTGGGCAATCCTGCTTAGCAGGGGAGTTGGACTAGGTGATCTCCAGAGGTCCCTTCCAACTCTGACAATTTCATGACTTCTGTGACTTCTACAAGAATGTCTTGTTCCTGCAAAGCAGACATAACCTTACTCTGTTTTGCACTGACGTATGCACTTTGGCTTACTTTGTTGACCGCATGGGTATTCTGAATCTGCCCACTTACATAGAAGGGATGGTATTCAGCTGCCACAAGTTGTCTCTACTTATAGTCAGCATTTAGAAACACTGTATATTTGCAAGTGAAGAACAGCACCTTCAGTTAAATCTTCAGAGGGAAACGGAAATGGGTAGAATACTTGCCCAAAGTGATGTTTATCATGGCCTCTGTCACTTTTTTTGCTCTTGAAAATGTTAGCAGATGTGTGACCTCCTAGGTGGCGTGGTGCAGTATGGGGTAAATCAGCCCAATTCCGAGTCATAGGGAAAAGGGACATCCATTTGAACTGCTGATACAGTATCTTAGTTCTTTAGGGATCTTCTATCCAGGGGATGTCCTTCTATAACTGTTTTTAGTTTGTGAACATCTTTTAAAAATTACCACTCAAAATGGTTTAGTCATTTAAGACCATGTTGAAAAACAAATTAAATAGTTGTTAAATACAATGTCTCGACAGTTTCCAATTAGAAAGCACAAAAATTAACATTGCAATGTTTTTTCAACATTGTAAGGTTTTTATTTACCTGCTGGGGNGTTCTTTAGGGATCTTCTGTCCAGGGGATGTCCTTCTATAACTGTTTTTAGTTTGTGAACATCTTTTAAAAATTACCACTCAAAATGGTTTAGTCATTTTAGACCATGTTGAAAAACAAATTAAATAGTTGTTAAATACAATGTCTCGACAGTTTCCAATTAGAAAGCACAAAAATTAACGTTGCAATGTTTTTTCAACATTGTAAGGTTTTTATTTACCTGCTGGGGTATCCTCTGGTATCCCACGAATTTGCTGTGGTTTTTCCTCACTAAGATGTAGTGAGATGTGCATGTGTATATTCTCATGCACAGCAGATTCTCCACTCAGGTATAATTATTGCAAACTACAGACGTCTCAAGTGCTTTTCTCCTCAATATTCTGATTGCTAATTACATGGCTAATCAGCATTTTAAAACAAAATTTGCACATAATGAGTCTATTTGTCCTATGGGGACACGCTAACAGGTTCTCTCCCTGCACAAGTGCTGTGCACAGTAAAAGATACATTAGCTGCCTGGGATCAGAACAGGTGTCAGGAGAGTTTTTGTAGCATACAAAGTAGCTGAAAATTGTTTTTCAAAACCGCCATAAATTTTTCTTGGTGTACTTTACACCCTGTGTGGGGAAATCTGTTCACGCAACAGTGCCCAGTACTGTAATTTGGACTGATTTAGCTTGTACTTTAACCATGTAAAAAAAATAAATAAAAAAAATCCTGATGTCTCCACAATCTTTTGTGACTTTTGTCCACTCTGCTGCTTAAGCAGTCAAGCTCTTTAGACCATGAAAAATCTTGAAGGCCTGGCTCTGCTTAGCCACACCTTTTTCTCTGAAGGGAACAGCAGAATCTGATAGAGAGGTTTCCTGTGCCAGTAAGCAGAGCCAGTAACTAGAAGTTGGGCCTGTTTATATCCTCTAGACTGGAAAATTCAGAAAAGGGTAGGTTTGATATTCCTGATATTTTAAGGTAATATGCTTGAAGGCACACAACAACCTAGTCTTAGGAAAATACTCTCTCCAAATGTTTACGGCTCTTCTCGTACCTTGTACCAAAGAAGGAAAGGAGCACAGAGACACAGCTTTTCCTTGATGAGTCATCTAACTCCTTACAATTCTCCCTTTGATAAAATAATTTGTAAAGAGGCTTAAAGCTGTTTTCTTCAAAGTGGCACCGTTTATTAGAAAACTGAAAGATGAGTTAGCTTCTGCTTCTTGCACATTGATAGATTTACACTGATCTTGCTTCAGGGGCATCTGAAAGGGCAGTTGCAGAGTTTGTAAGCGTGAGCTTTGCTCCGCTTTGGAGTCACGCTCGGCTCTTTGTACTTCACAGTACCCTACCCGTTCAACAAGTACAGTGGAAAATGTTGGCTGTCATCCTTTAAACAGTACAGTATTTGCATTTCTCTTGATCATCCGTTGCAGAGCAAAGTTCAGTAGGTTAAGGAAGTATTAAGTGCAATTGATCTAAAAATATATCAAAAGGAAAACTACTGTATATGAACAAATTATGGAGAGGCTTTATATAGTCTTGTTGATGTCTGTAAATACATAAAACAAGGAAGCAGCAGCTTATGACATGGTTATTTCTGGAAAAGCAGAAGGTCTGACTGTCATTATTACAACATACACAGAGCCAAGTAGTCGCTCCTGAAGAAATTGTGAGTGGAATTAAGAACCCCAAAATTAAAAAATTAGAACTATTTCCATAGTGCTATGAGCTCTTTGCTCCAGATCTTGCCTCTGCAAATCAGGGACAAATCACATATTAATGTCAATGGGATCCGTCTTAGGATTTTCGTGTCTTTCTCCCCCCACCCTTTTTTTTAAACAAAGCCATTTTCTTATCTTTTCCAGGGAATACTCATTTTGACGATAAGCCTGAGGATCTGACAATCTTTAGTGGTTTCTGGCAGATCTCAACATAAAGTATTCCGAAATTAATAAAAATTAAAATCAGCTCACTTCTTCAGAAGAGAGAGTAAAATATATTTTCTGTATCCACAGCGGGGAGGAAAGCTAGAAGGAACTACTAAGTCAGTTAATTTTTTTATGATTATCCAGTTACTTCTGTACAGAATATTGTGTGTTCATCTGCAGTAGTAAGCATGCAAATACATGCTGAGCTACGAAACTCAAAAAGGTATCCAGCCTTGAAGACCTCAAGAACTAAAGATGCCATTGAGAATTCCCATGATAATTTGAGTTATAAATAACTTGTTGTTTAATATGCCTAGTTTCCTACTTGAACTTTGTGTTTACACTACAGAACCCTGTAGGAGCCAGTATTTTCTGTGATATATTAAGTCAAGCTAGTCAATAACGTTAACAAGTGAACTTTAAGTCTTTCCTTCAAACAGGTCATTGTAATCACAGGATATGTGATCTATGTGGACTTCTGTAAGGCCTTTGACATGATCCCCCATGACATCCTGCTCGCCAAATTGGAGAGATACGGATTTGATGGGTGGACTGTTCAGTGGATAAGGAATTGGTTAGATGGTCGTATGCAGAGGGTAGTACTCAATGGCTTTAAGTCCAGATGGAGAGCAGTGACAAGTGGTGTCCCTCAAGAGTCTGTGCTGGGACTGGTACTGTTCAACATTTTTATCAGTGATATCGACAGAGGGATGGAGCGCACCATCAGCAAGTTTGCAGATGACACCAAGCTGCGTGATCTCGTCGACACACCTGAGGGACCAGATGTCATCCAGAGGGACCTGGACAGGCTGGAGTGGTGGGCTTAAGTAAACCGCATGAGGTTCAACAAGAGCAAGTGCAGGCTTATGCACTGGGGCCAGAAAAATCCTCGCTATCAATACAGACTAGGGGATGAGGTATTAGAAAGCAGCCCTGAGGAAAGGGACTTGGGGGTGCTGATGGATGAGAAGCTGGACGTGAGCAGGCAGTGTGCACTTGCAGCCCAGAAGGCCAATCGCATCCTGGTTGAGGTCCCTTCCCTGGAGACATTCAAGGTGAGGCTCGATGAGGCCCTGGGCAACCTGGTCTAGTTGGGGGTGTCCCCGCTGACTGCAGGGGGGTCGGACTAGATGACCTTTGAAGGTCCCTTCTGGCCCAGATGATTCTATGATTCTAAAACGTTTTCTTCTTCAAATCGTTTTTTCTGCTTTTTTATATTCTGTTTTGAAAACATTCTTTCTAAAATGTGAAACTTGGTGTGGTGTTTCGCTGCAGGTTTTACTAGTGTTGCATGTAGTTGTATAAAGCTGTTTTGCTTTTGTATTTATACATACAAGGATCATATTAGGGGTTTTTCTTTGCTACATTGTCAGCTGTTTGTCACCTGTAATCCTTCCTACCTTCAAACCATGTGTTTTCCGGGGAGGAGACTTGGCTGCTGCTAGAGCTTTTACTTCTAATCCCTTTCCATTTGGCTGTATTAAGACATGTTTAATTAGAACTGGCTTAGTTTATTGAGTGATTCATATTGTTCTACATGGCTATCTTCAGCTTTTGTCCTCACAATTTTGTTAACCTCACAAATCTTGTTATCATGGATGCGTATATTTATTACCAAATCATTTATGATTTCATTTTGTTTCCAAATCACAAAAGCCCTAAAGTTTACATTACAAGTATCCATTCATTATTACTTTTTTAGATCTTTCGGTTTTCAGTCCATTTAACATCTTTTATTGGTATTGTGTTGTACTAATTTTCATAATAAGAGTGTCATACACTATTAAGTCAACTGCTCTCCACAAATACACTGCAGATACACAATTACTTTCATCAGCCAAACGTCCGTCTCATGAAACAATGCAATAACTTCATTTTACAAGATCTATTTGTCACAAAACTGGGTTGACTGATATTAATTATATTCTGGTACTTTAATTCTTTATTAATTTTATAACAGCTTTATTACCTGGAAGTAACATCAGACTAACTAGCCATTAGTGCTCTGAATCATCCTGGTGGCCTTTGTTATTATTGGCACAACATTAGCACTTTTCCAGTGAAATGGAATTTCCCTGGAATGCCTTAGTTTATTAAAATAAACATGATTAGTTCTCAGGCCTTCTCTCTCTTCGGTGTGAGGTAGATGGATTGGCTGACTTTAAAATATTTATTTCTATTATCTGTTGTATAACATCCTGCTTGGTTACTAAGGGACTGGAAAACAGTTTGACATCATCACGTGACATAAGAACATCTGTCTAAATATAGGATAGAAATAGTTCTAAAAATTTGTCTGTCCTGCATTGCTATTAAAAATTTTATCATTACCATCTGGCAAAGGGTTTATATAACTGCCAGGACTATTGTAGTCTTGCTACTCTTTTTCTTTTTCTTTTTTTTTTCTTTGTCTTTTTTTTTTTTTTAATTTTTCGTGTTACATTGGTGCTGTCAACTGTGGACTTTCCACTAATGTTTCTAGGTTGCCTTATTGGTTTTTTTCCCTTTGTAACTCCTAATTCAGATGGATTATTGCTGTTTATCTAGATTTGTTATATGGTACTTTTTATTAGGAACTACTGCTCACGCTTTAGTAGTGAAAGAAGACACCATTTTTAGCCAAAATTATCTTCTCCTTTACTGTGGAATTATAAATTCTTGACTATCATAAGATTTCTTCTTAAAGAAACCTCTCACTTTTTACGTTCCCACATGAATTTCAATCATCATTTTAATTACTCTGCTAGGATACAGAAGCTGCAGGTTACTAGCAGCTGTAACACATGTACCACACCCATGGCTTTATGCAGCAGTGTCTCCCTCATCTCTCCCTACTCATTCTGGCCTCTTTGTGTGGTTTTTTTTTAGCATTTAAATTGGGTGAATCATTGCACAATGTTCACTAATAATAATGGCATCATTCTTTTGCATTGGTGATAATTTCATGTTCTATGGCTTATTAAGTCTTCCAGTTTCAATACATAACGGCCTGTAAAATGTCATCTTTTAATACTCTTTGCCACGCTAATTCAATTTCTTCAGGGACTGTTTAAGCACATTCTATATTTGACTTCTTACCAGCTTCCTCAGGTGTTGCTACTTTAACATTCTCCTGCCTACTCCAGCTTATCTCCAGATCAGAAAGAGGTAACAAACTCTTTTAGAGTTTTTCTAAGATTACCATGGTGAGTGGATTTCCATAAAAGCCCTGTTAATTAAGTCTTTCCAAGTCATGCACTCATTTGTCTGTTATCCATTTGACCATACTTACTCTGAGGATAATGTCATCTGTTCCAGAAGTGATACTGCATAAAGGAGATTTCAGATAAATTTTATCACAACATGTGTTCTCTATGTAAAATATTCACTAGTGTGCATTCCACACCAGTATACCAGCAGAAGCCAAAAGTAAATCTCTTTTTTTGGATGGTCTTATACAGCAGGCCCTCCTTTTAATGTTGTGCATTTTGCCTCTGTGACTCAGACTCCGGCATACTTGGAGGATGTGTCAGTTTTTTATTCCAAACTAGCATGTGGGTTTTTCTCTCGTTTTAGAATAGTCTGTAGTAAATGTAACGGGACGACATAAAGGGTGTTGAGGGAACTGTAGCATCCAGCGGATTTGTTAGTGAAGTTAAAGGCTGCTCCCCAGGAGTAGAGCACGCCGCATTTTTTACAGTGAGCGTTCAGATTTGGTCAGCATTCAGAAACAATAGCATTGTTTTTTGAGATGATAAGCAAAAAATGTGGCTTGGACATACTTTGGACATACAAGACTCCTTGCTTTAGTATTTTGAATCAAATGCCTTCCCTTGGACTTCCTCTTTCCTTTCTGAAATAAAATAATCATCACTGTAGGTTTTCCTGTCTGCAGCAGGTACTCCCAGTAAAAACTGTTTTTTAAATACATGTATGCTGTAATTAAGCCTTTTAAAAACTATTTCAGTAATATTCCTACTTAAACCTGCCAAGAAGCATAGACTAGAGAGGAAACTGGAAGTAAATCATTATGTCTTTCTGGAAGTTTTCCTATCTGAGAACAGAAATATTGATAGATGATGAGCAGAGAGGAAAAGACAGCTGACAAAATTCAACTGCACCTCGTCATTCATGGGCTTGCGGGCTGGTTTATAACTGAGGAAAGAGAGGGAACAATAAGCAAGCGCAATTAAAACATACAAAGAATTTTAAATGCAGGCTTTTCTTTTTGTAATCCCTAGCTATTTTGTACTCTGTTAAAGTGGTCATCATCTTATACAGATTTCATCTGATATTTTCCAGTTGATAGAGACAAGATGCAAAACCTAACGATGCCCGAGTGTCACACATTTAACCTGTGGTCTTGATATGATTTGTCCAGATCATGTTGCTGAAGAAATCTTTAGATCTCATGAGTACGTAAGAACATTTATTTTCTTCCTGAATGAAGATCATAAAACTACTTTCTGTAAAAGCCAGTACAGTCCTACTGTATAGGTAGTGTTACATTTGACATGATAAATGCAGAAAAAGTACTAAGAAAGAGTCAGAGTGACTGAGCCACAGAGTCTTTCTGAATCCAGACTTGTTTGGATGTTTTGAAAGAGAAAATGAAATTGTCACATGGTTGCTGATTACATAGTGACTGAATTGTTTCAAACTACGTGTGCTTTGGGAGATGGAGTCTGCAGCTGGGAAATCCCCAGCATGTGACTGGTACAGCTGTGTTTGATAGTGTGATTAAGCTTTTCTGCGGACCTGAGTGTTTCACCGCGTTGCATCTGTACCTGTGGGTGTCTGCTTGTTGCAGCATTCGAGTGACTGCCAGACATTCCCAGTCTTTCAGAACTTGCATCACCATGTGAACATCTGAGCTGCTTGAACTGTGCTAATCTTTTGGTGATAAAGCTGTGGGGAAACAGAGTACCAATGGAGCAGAGAAGAAAATTTCTCTTTAAGGGTGCTGCATTTGTGCTTTAAGTCATCTGCATTTGTGCTATCCTGCCAAAGGATATAAATAAATGGTTAGGAAAAGGGGAAGCTTGGACTTCTGCTTTCTTTGAACTATTTTTATGCTTATCCGTCCCCATCTTGTTCCTACGTTTTCCTCCTCCTGTGGGATCTTGTCAGCAATCAAGACGGTGAGTTGTTTGGCACAGGAGCTCTTTGTTACTTACTGGTACAGTGCCAGGGATAAAAAGACCCGATTCCTTATGGGGTTTATAAGATTATTTTTTTTTTTTTAATATAAACCTGTGATTTCAAGTTATGGTTGTTGGTTGACTCATTTGAACCACATAGAACTGTTAGGCAGTGAATCGTGCAAACTGTCACTGCGTTCACGTGGGAAAAGAGAGATACTGTACTGTGACTTTGAAGTGACCCCTTGGATGGTTGCAAAACAGGCCTCTAGCTTGGGAATTTGGATAATTAACAATTGTCAAGCATCACTGTGATGACTTCACCTGGTTAGTAGTAAGACTTTTTCACAATTCTGTCGTTCCCTGGAGATTTATTAACATACCGTGCTCTGCTCTCTCTCCCACATATAAACTCATAGTGTACCACGGTAGCAAGTGGCAAGCTCCATGACATTACAAGAAACCATCTTTCCTGGGCTTTAGGGTACTAATTGTATGGTCCCTAGAATACGATAATCCCCAACCACAGTAAACTACTAAGAAATAACTGATCTGATTTAGAAGGAAATAAAATGCACTGAAGCACCAGTTTACAAAGTTTTGTGTATTGTAAGAAAAATGCACAGGTTTTCACTGTACAATATTTGCAGGACGGTATCCCTTGAAAATACGTTTAGCTTTTGCTTCTCAGATTTATCATATGTTTCTTTAATACATATGATGTACTGGTAGAATCCAGCAAGGCTCTGATTGTTCTCATCTGTCTCAACTCTGCCGGCTTTGGGTTTGGATTATAATGGTGCTGCTTCAGTCTTGCTGCCAAAGCTTTGCAACACATTTAAAACATGTTTTCCTCTTGATGGGTATCACCTTATGTTTCTAGAGACCAACTCTGTGATATTCAATTAATTGTTTCAAAGTGCCTAATAGAGTAAGATACTACTAGTAGGTGCTTGAGAGGATTTTGGTCTAGTGTTTAATTTTATGCCTGCATTTTTTAAACACATTGTGATGAAAAGATTGGTGATGAAAAGCTGTAGCATGTTAATCTTAGCTTCCCAAATTTTAAGTGTGAGCTGTGTTTGTTGACAAAATTTAACGTTTATGCTCAGGGTTGCTTGTTAGCAGGTTTACATTGTGAGTGGCAGAAAGGACAGTTAGTTGTACAAATACATGTCACTTTTCAAATACAGAACTAGATTCCCTATCTGCAGATTGCTATATTAGTTATTTGAATAACATTGTTTATTTTTAGCATATTTTTTAGAAAACTGTCACTTTGTGGGGCCTCTAGGGCCTGATACTTCAAAAGTCTAGGTATTCTCTGCCTTCGCTCATTTCATAATGAAGAGCACCCTATGCCTTTGTTTATCTGGTTAATTCATCAAAGGATAGGAAGAGATGACACCAGTGTTTGATAGAGCATGTAGTAGGGATTAGCACAACAGAAAAAAATCATGAGATGAGCTATTATTATTCCCCTAATTTGTTGGTTCCTGATTTCTGTATGTCATATATATTTCTCTGTATTGTGTTTGGGGAAGCAGTCAGATGAAAGGTCACAACTGTTTCATGAAAGTGGGTGAATCATATACTGATTCACCATGTACAGGCAGTGTATGCTCAATCTATTTGGACTGTGCATTCCTTTATTAGTCTGCCATCTGTTCTACTGTGGGAACCTAACTTAAAAGAGATTAATTGTGCTGCAAATCAGTTACATAGAAATGATGTTGCAATATAGCTTTGTGGACTTGAATTGGAAATTACATAGTTCATTTAAATTGCTCATACAGTAGAAGTTTAGGCCACATCCCCAAAATCTTTGAGATGTAATTTAGATGAGCAGCTATTTGCTTGACAAAAGCAGGATGTGGGGAGCATGCCCATTGCTTTGGCCATGAGATAGAGAATGTGCTCCCTTCATTGACTTTTGTGATCATAGCATAGGGATGTGTTGCCTCCCCAGATTGACATCAAGATGCATACAGTGAAATTGGAGTTGGGGACAGAATCTCTGTAACAGCTTGTGTGCCACTGAGCAGCAGTTTCGCTCTTGCTTTCCCATCACTGGCACTGGAGATGGGAAAACTCCAACAGGTGGGGTTTGAGGAGGACAGAAAGGGAAAGTCATGTGTCCCCAACAAAAATTTGCAGTACAATAATCACCAAAGATTGTAATCATGGTGATGGAAGAGTCTGTGCTCTTTTGTTTGTTTTTTTTTTTCGTTAAGAATGTTCAGGGGAAAGTTGACACATTTTTAAATGCTGTATCTGCTCACTCATTTGGCTAACGTGCCTAGTTCCCTGTTACCACCAAATTATCTAATGTGGTGGGAGTTAGCCAGCCTCACATGCTTCACCACAGTGTGGTAGGTCATTTGACAGTATGAGGAACATAATATGATAATTAGGGAGTCTTGTCTTTCTTTCCCCCCCCCCTCCAAAATAGACAAGGTACTATGCTAGCAATTCCGGTAAGTGACACTTTCTCTTTATTCCCCAAACAGATACAATACATACGGTTACACTGGAGGCTTTCCTCTTGCTAGTTATCTCTGTTCTCATGTCAAAATGCAACATTTTGGGCTGAAAAAGCAGTCAGGCCAGCTCAGGCGTTTAGCCCATTGTTACTACACCTTCTTGCTAAGACAAGCAAAAGTTTAAAATGGGAGAATTCTCTGTAACTTCAGCCAGAGCAGACAAGAGTCCAGGTTGTCAACAGTGATGCAAATGTAAAGCCCCATCTGCTGGAGGTACTGTCTTTTACCTGAGATAACCAGTATCCTTCTTGTAAATCACACCGTCCAAAACTTTAGAACTGACTAATGCAGCCTCAGGTGCAGCTGTGATGTAGGAAGGGGACTTCATGTGCGTTAAGCAAGCACGTCACTAGATACTACTATATGGAGTGAAGTAAAGACCGAGACAGTCCTATTTACAATATGGGTAAATCTACTGTAAAGTACTTGCAAACTCAATCATATTTAGGATCCTAACTAGAAGAGTGCCACTGAACTTCTTTATGATACTTGGCAACTAAAAGCTAAGGAATTTCATTGATACATTTCTGAGCTGAGGCCTTGGGTTTCTTCTAATGATGAGTATAATTGCAGCTCCTCTGCTCTGACCTTTAGTTGGCTTAATGTAAGCATCCACGCTTGAAAGTTGTACATTGTACAAAGGGAGTTCGAGTTGGGTTTTCTCTCACTACACCTACAAGCAGAATGCCAGTCTGATGTGCTCAGAGATGAATATAAACACCGAGCAGAACAAGTAGAAGCACTGTTGGACACAAAGGTGCAGTATAACTTGGGCACCATAACTTCATTCTTACAATGCCATCTTGAAGATTTATTTTTTTTTTAAAGCAGAAATAAATCTAAATAAATCTATTTTTCAGCCTTTTCTCTTCAGGTGATGTAGGATTAATGTATATGGAATTGAACAAATTTTCTAAGTTGTACAGTGCGCATCTTTGGAATTACCCTACGAGGTGTTTATTGACCATTATTTCATTCTATAAGCCGCTGTGTTCAGCAGCTGAAAGAAGGTTTTAAAGCCTGATTTGGAATACAAACTGACAAAGGTATGAAGAGAGAGAATGTCTCTAAAATGTCTGTAATTACTGAATTTTCAAATATGCAATATAGGATCTTTAAAGTGATTTTATCTCCTCTTGTTAGACACAGAGCTTATCTCTTTTATTTTAGATCAACATTTAAAATAGTCAAGGCAAAAAGCTAGGACTACTCATACTGCTTAAATTTGTTTTTACAATTATTTGAATAAATTCTCTTCTTCTATGACCAGTTTAAGCTCTTTGTTTCATAGGTAATTGTATCCAAGGGCAAGATGTGTCTGGGTTAACCATATGTGTTTGTGTGTGTGTGCTTGAATATTCTGTCATTAACTAGTGAGGTGATTTCCTGAAATCAGGACGTTTTACTGATGCCCTTTATTTTATGTAATTTTATGTTAAAGAAATTACATTGTATTTTAAAAGATAGTCAGGCACATCAGCAATTCTGGAAAAAAATAAGCATGAGCGTCTTGGATATTTGAACAATTTGGACTAATGAGCAATACTAAGTAGTCTTGAAAGGGGGAAGCACGTATGCAGAAAAAAAAGAGCTGAGTTTGGGAACTAAAAAGGAAAAACCACAGAGTGAGTAGGAAGCATATCTTGGGTAAGAGTGAAGAAAAGCTGAGCAAGAGCTCTTGGGGCAGCATCCTGCTTTACCAGCTGGGGGCACTTCTAGCTGTCTCATTTGTTTGATTCTTGCACAGCTGGAAGAGATCTGACCCTGTAAAAGGCCTTGTTAGTTTTATCTTGAAAGTATAGCTGATGAATTAATTGGGGGGGGAGGATAAAAACAAACAAAGGGTAAAGTCAGTTCTTGTTTCTGCCTTCAGGAACTTTCTACCCCTTCAGCCAGAGTGCAAGCACTCAAACAGGTTGAGTACCTGTATTTGGCACAGCTGAGAGGCTGAAGCTGTGGTGAGGAGCACAGCCTGGAAACAGCGTCAGAAGTCTCCTAAAAAAGATGTGCCATTGATGATGAAAGTTTCTGTGCTCTCAGTGGCAAAGGTGCTACAGAAGAGTCCCACTCCTCCCCTGGCTGCTCCCTTCTGTCCCCTGGCTGTGGCAAAGGCTGATCCAGCAACCTCTGCAGCTGTGCTGTGGCTGGTGGGGTGGAAGGTCCGGTGAGCAAGGTGGAAGGGGGTAACATGCATGAGCAGATGGGGGAATACCTCAAAATAATAAATTAATGTTAGTTGTTAAAACTAGCATTCAACACTAATTATTCTGTGTGATCTTGATCATAATGAAACCGGTTACTCTTTTAGAGTAAAATTCTATACCAGTATCTCCTAACTGGAAAGACCTGAGTTTTGTCTAGGTGGTCAGGTAAAAATGTTGAGAGCTGAATTATTCAGCTGGTGCCAAAGTTAAATGTGCTTCAGCAGCAATTAATGATCAGTTTCAGCCTCCGCTGAGGCTGTGGTTTTACAAACGCTTCTTTCTCACAGTATTGCCATCCGCTCGCTGTTCATTCTTGCTCACTTCCCACCTTTATCCACATATTCACTTGTGCCAGTATAACAGTTTGTGCGACTGCACAGGGAATTGGGTCAGGAAACTAATTCAGTTTTTAAAAAAACTTTCCTAGGGGGGCAGGGGAGGGTTATTTTCCTCAATACAGTCCAACGTGTGCCAAACCAGCAGTTGTTCTGGCACAAATAAGGTTGTGGTGTGAGGTGGGAATAAGCTGGAGGGAACAAGGTATTAAAGCCAGCACTGTTGCTGAAAGAGATGTTTGTGAAAATACACCTTGTTTTGGTGCAGAGAAGCAGGAAAAAGGGTGTAACTAACTCTTCTGGGAATTGCTGGGTTATATGTGGTCATTTGCTCAGAACAGAGACCTAGCTCTGAGGGCCTGCAGACCCCCATTCAGATCCTTCTTTTCTGTAGCAGGCTGAACAGAAATCTCATTGCTTCTAAACTCTGAAGAGTGTGCTGTGCTAGACTGGAATGGATGTAAATTTACTTGTTGATAGAAAGAAAAAAAACCCAACCAACCTGAAATTTTCTGTATGATACTGTTATTCTTTGGTGCAGTCATCTCATTGTCCTTTTCTCCATTGTGCCCTGGGCACTGCTGCTACAGGAGATACTGCAAATGGCCTGTCCTGCTGCACACACGTATGCCTCTTCCAGGTATTCTACTCAAATCTGCCATTCCTTGCGCTGTAAATCAGCCCTCCTGGACCGCAGTGGCTGCACACTCCTGTTCTGTGTATTTCATGATTTCCCCTGAACTGTAGTTCCCTCAGGTACAGAGGTTCCTTGTCTTCCTTTTTTCCAGGTGTAATATAGTAAGATTTTTGCTCTTTATCCAGTTCTTTCTACTCACAGTTCTCACAGCTAAGTAAGCAATTTCTTATTTCATACACAGAAAAATAGACATAGGTGATTGTAGCAGATTGACCCAGATGACAGCCTGGTGTCCATCAGAGCATGGAATAGTTAAATAGCTCTCCTTAATTCAGGCCACTGCCCAAATCGTCTGTATCTTTACAAGGGGCTATTCCCTCTGGCAACCTGCTTTGCTTATTTTTGTAGTTGTGTGTTATGTTTCTGTGGTATGTATTTTTCATTAACGTGGGTTAATTGGGTCATTAAATAATATTAGTGAGAGACAACCAAATTCTGGTTGGATCTCTCATTGCACACCTGAGACCATGCTCACCTGTATCTCTTATTCCAGTCCCAAGTTCTTCCCATGCTGTTACTGCCCGAGTGCACAGCGCTGCCCTTGTGCAGTGTAGACAGGTACCTGCTGAACCTCTTTGGTGTTGTGGAGCTCACTTCCCCTGGCCCTAAGGCAAGAGGCTCATCTCAGAGTCAGAAATCGAGAGAAGCCTGCACATTGAAGTCAGAGACTCGATTCAGAAACCCAAATGGGATCAAAGTTGTGTCATATGACACAATAAGAAGGTAGTGATATTAAAGAATAAAGAACAGTAATTATCCCCTGAAATTTTATTTATTAATTTTATTATAAAAACTCATTGATCCCTTCAGTTCCGTGCACAGTCTTTTAACAGGTCAACTGCTTGAAGCCTTACTCCAGTTTTTACTCAGTTCTCAGCTGGGCAACTTTCCCATCACAGTTGATGCCATTTTGCCTAAGTAAGAGGACCAGTAAAAAGGAAAGAGCATTTTAGGATTTGTGCTACTTGGTGGTGTTAAGAGTCTTTAAGGCTTCTCTTTAACCCCCAGCCGGACAGAGAAGAGAGGACACCTCATCAGCTCTGCCTGGCACTTGCAAGTGTGCTCACACCCAAGGTTATCATTGCTGTGGCTCTATGTTGATGCTCCTGCCTATGTCCCACTAAATCAGTAATGCGCCGCTTTTTTCCCCCCTCACTTTACTACCAGAGTCCTCTATCTTCGGATTGTCAGATTTCTAAAGAAAGTTGAAGCCGTGACTCTTCTCTACCACATACAGTATGTGCAGGAGGTTACATTGTACTGTCCTCTAGTGGTAAAAGACTCTGCGTGCAATCTTAGCTCAAAAGCAGAGTGGCAGAGTGCTTTCAGGCACTGCCTTTTCTATGTTATTCACACATTAATACTGTCCTTGAAGAACCACCTTGCTTTGAAAAGATTGCCTAATAACAAAAACCATTTAGGATTGAAGTTCTTAACAAAGGAACTTTATAACAAAGTTGATGTGAACTGTGATAGTGATGCTTTGCTAAAATAATTCTGTTTCAGGTTTAGTTTTAAGTATTGGTTGGCTGCTTCAGCCATTCTTATGTATTGTTCCTTGAACTTACAAGTGGAAGAATATTTGTTGAAGTACAAAACATCAAGTCAAGGGATACGAGTTATTGCTCTGTTTCAACTGTAAAGTGTTAGCAAAACTTTGGTTAACTTTTTACCCTACCAATTTCTGCATGGAGAGTGGAGTGACAATAATAGCTACTTCATCACAGTGTCTGAGGGCTGAAAACAGGGTCCTCAGTGGAAAAAATATGCCGTGTGAAAAACAGTAATACAATAGGACCTGTTACAATAGGACCAAACTCATTGGGAGGATCCTGTCTCAGGAGTGGTGTTTATCTATACATTTGCATAAAATCAGAGTGAGCTCTTGCCGTATGTAGATCACTGTTTTTATTTGTTTTCCAGTGAGTTCTTACCTAGTATCATAGACTCCAAAGCAAGAAAGAAAAATACCAGCAGATTTCAAATGCTTATTTTCCTTTATTTATCATATATGTCTATTCAAATATGTTTTGTTAATATTTTTAGACCTAAATGATTAAATCATTGATTAGTTACTGTTAATCACCTATTTATTTAACCTTTAAATTAAAAAAAAAATCTTTTGAGATAACTCAAAAGTAATAATAATTTCAAGTTATTGTCTGGTATCCATCTAACGAATGAAATACAAGTGAAAATTCCACCAATTACCCTGTTGATAATTAAAAACCCCTTTAATAGAATAAAACTCATATGCATTTTTCTGCACTCTTTCACAGGAATCAGCATAGAAAAAAAGAATGAATGAATGTCATAAGAAACCGAGCTTCACCTCCAGCCAGCGTTACGTTTTTTCCCCCAATGGAGCAGTAACCTGAGGGACTTTAGATGTCCAGAGTACAGCAATTAGGTAAGACCTAAATATTTTCATGAGTCCAGACTAATGGGAAGGTGTCATTGTATGGAAGAAAAGTCACCATTCAGGTTGCTGTTAACTCTTGGAAAAGTTTTCGACTATATATATATTCCAGAAGGAGCCGCTGCTGACTAGTAATTACGTCTCTGAGCAGGCCGGTTTTGTTTGTTTAACCATGAACACTAATTGTCCTGTGGCCATCAGGACATTGCTAGGAATTCAGTTGCCATTTGCCCATCACTTAACGCTCACCTAAAATCTGCCTGTGGACAGAGCTGCCTCATGGAAGATGTATCCTGAATATCTTGCTGAACTGCATGACCTTGACCTGAAGTGCTAGTGCCAGGGCTGGAATATGCAATGACTTTGTGTTTCATTACCTGACAAGACCCAAATCATTGCTGCAGTGTTATTCTGACATATAATAGACTGGATCTTAAAATGCGTGCTAGATTTGTTGTCTCCTTATGCTTGTGTGGATGATGCAGCTTTCTTTTGTGAATGGGCAAAAAGCCTGGGATTTACCTTTAAATGCTTTGAAGCTGAAGTGTGTTTTTGCCTCTCTGTTTTCCGAGGCCACTGTTCAGGACTCAACAGATGGACAAATCTTCAACTCGGGTCATTTCAGTGGAGGAAAGAACAGTAATGTAAATTCTGTGATTTGTCAGACAAACCACATTCTTCTGTGCCTGCTGTTTGCTTGGGTGGCTTGCTTTGTATGTAATAGCTTTCCGACACACAAGTTTTTAAGACGCTGCAGTGTCACTTAGACTTCAATACATGTATATTTCACACCAGTATGGACTGCCACCACATGAGGCCCTGGAGTTGGCTAACAACATTAGTTCAACTCAGCATCCCTCCCCAGACTCGCCAAGGAGTGAGGCTTGCTGACAACAGGCTTACTACTGCTAATGAGGCTTGAGATGAAGCCGTACATCACAGATCAGTGCCATGGACCCCCACCTGCATAAATGAGTTGTGGTTGATGCTCACCAGCAGCTGTTATTGCTTGGTCACTTACAAACACAGGGCACGATATTGAAACCAAATAGCCCTCTCGTACATAGTCAGCAGGGGGAATACAAGCTCCTCCATCAGGTATTCTCTGCTGCCTTGGGGAGAGGGGATTCACTGACTGGGGAGTGACACATGGGTACCGAGATAGATTCCTAAGGTGAGACAACATGAATAACTCTGCCTTACAGCAAGCCCAAGATACAACCTCTTTTAAAAAAGATTTCAAACTGAAAAATAGATCCACTTCATGTCTAATAATTCTCCAAATGTCATCTGCTTTGCCTTGCTTAGATGCCTCCTTTAAAAACACAAGAAGAGCAGTGTTTTGATATTACTAGATCCTTGTCGAAAGGTTATTGGTAAAGAGGCTGCACTTGATTTTCAGAATCTGAGATTCTGATTTCAGCTTTTGATTTCTATTGATAGGGCTCCATTGCTTCAATGGAGCCTGTCTGGCTTTCCAGTGATATCAAATATGATCTGAAATCATAAGGGAAGCTATTTGCTCTCGTTTTTCAGTCATGGTAGGGTATATCCAGAAGTCTATGAATATATTGATTTACAGTCTTTCTGAAAGTAGATTCTAATGATGTTAGCAATTTAAATCAACCCCTGTGGACATTTGGTAGTCAAGAAATGTTGTATTTAATTCAAGCATGAAATTAATGTTGATATGAAAGTTATACCAAGCAATTCTTACTAAGCAGTGGTAAGATGTGCCTTGTGGACATTTCTTTCTTTACTTTCTCTCCTTTTTTTTTCCTTTTTTCTTTTTTTTATTGGTTTTCAGCTTGTGTTTTTGTAGCAGCATAGTTAAAAAGACCTTGCAAGGAAGTGCACAGTAAAGTGAAATATTTTAGCAGAGGGCACAGCAAAAGACTTGAGCCGCTTTCTATTTGTTTTGGCTTTTTTTTTGTATATATATTAGGAATAACTCTATTGCAGCTTGATATGTTGTTTGGCTTATGTGTGATAGATTTTCCATACATGTGTGTGTTAAGAAGGGAACCAAATGTTGTCTCATACTGGGTATGTCAGTTTTTTCCAAAGTAGCTTCCCCTGCTAATTTTGGGTCATCACATCTTACTATCTTTTTTTTACACTATTGGCTGCATGCAGTTTTCTCTTTAGAGGCTGGGAAATTCATTTATAGCTCTTAGAACCTTAGTATCCTTAGCACCTCATCCTACATTGCTGTGAATGAAGTCAGCAATTGCCTGCCTTCAATTATTCACAAAATATGGAAGAATTAACCTATTCCTTACTCTCTTAGCAGAACTTTTCCTATAGGTCTTTCAGTTTTTTAAGGGTCAAGCACTTTAAAAAAATGAATTATATAACATGTAGCAATTGATTTTTGCAAATTAATCACTTCTAAATTAATACTGCTACTACTTTGTCAAAAACTTTATCCTTATATTTCCCTTCAATTTATTCATCCTGTCTTCAGATTTTTGATTTTCTAAGCCCTTTTGTGCTGAATTGTGTTTCCAAATAAGCTGTATTTTTATATACAAGTAACAGTTTAGATGTGACGGTAAAAATAGGGATTTTTTAAATAACAAATACTGTAGATACTACTAATTCGTACTAGTAAATTTAATAATATTTTCCTCCCTTCTCTTGCATGAAGATCAAAGCACTTAATGCCAGGATTTGCCACTGATTCTCTGGAATTTTACATCAGTAATGACTAGGAAGTCTACTTACTATGCAGATAAACATAAGTAGTACAAATAGAGTTAGGGTTAGAGCAAATATTTTAATAGAAGATAGTAGATGTGAGAAGTACATGCCCAAATGGCAAAACA
Organism: Tringa tobata; assembly: GCA_033628505.1. NCBI lineage: Eukaryota > Metazoa > Chordata > Aves > Charadriiformes > Scolopacidae > Tringa > Tringa tobata. The sequence continues at coordinate 9,086,720 of JAHREE010000287.1, read as the reverse complement.
GTTAGATTGAGATTCTGGGTTGACACAAACCATTATAACTTCATGGAAGTTAATAGACCTATTCCAATTCACATGAGTTGAGAATCTAAAAATAATGAAGTTAACCTTAAGAGAAGAAGGCAGAACTATGGCTGGAAGTTGGAATACACAGTGAGGAAGTCTGTAGGTTGCAGGATAAACATACAGCAGAGATGCCAGTAGTGCTTCAGCCACTGGAATACTTTTTTTGCTGGCTCTGTATGTCTCATAGTTGGCACATAAATAGTTTCTCATACAAGCAAGAACATGGAATAGGTAAGAACGTTGCTGAGTTTGTCTCTCGTCAGGTTAAAAAAGACACTTAAATGGTCCAGCCACTGGATGTCTCTCTTGTTCTGCTTATGTGAATGAGGACTGGCTGAAAAACCTACATCTCAGAACCATAAATGTGTCAGTATGGAAAGCCAGCTGCCCAGTGCTGCCCAGCTGACTGAAGTGGTATGACACCAGTCACCACCATATAGTGGAAATGCACCAGGTACCTTGTCTTTATTCCCGCCAGGAGTTTCTGGCTCAGGTCAGGTGAAGTTGGTAGTAACTTTAGCTAGAGAAGAAACAGATTTCCTTTTTCTGGAAAAGTCTGCACTTCCTATTTATTTCTCAATTCTGAAACAGAATTAAGAGAGACACATTCAGATCTTCCTATGAAATCCTATTCTGGAAAAATAAACATTTGGGCAGACTTTTGGTTACCTGTGTGAGTCAAGGGTACAAGACCAGGTCTTTGTTTTGCTCAGCTTCATTGCTTAAGCAGTGGAAATCTTTCTGCATGCACGTCGTTAGGTCTTTTTTGTTTGATGCATCAAAAACAAATGAAAGTAGGAAAATGCTTAAATCCTTTTGAGGTTGAGAACTTCACGGTCCCTGACTTCTATCCCTGTGTAGAATCAGAGTTTCATATTGCTTCATAGCACATCGCTTTCAGTGATCTGAACTATAGGAAAGAACAGAGTGAAGCCTCAGGCAGTGATTTTCAGAAGGACCTATGAAGGTGAATACTGAGAATTTAGGGTTTCAGTGATATAGGTAGAATGATATGGGAATTTGGAGTTAAGGAGGAATGTAAGAGAGATCTTTAAGTTTCAAGACAATGTGGTGACTAGATAATTTTTTCTATTCTTCACTCTCCATGCTATTTTTCTGAAAGAGTTTCATCTGTATATTGTGAAGACAGTATGTTTCCTTATATTAATACTATTTGTTTAATACTTTAAGTTAAAACCAACTTAAAATTCTGAATGCTAGAAGTCTGACGTCTTTCAGAATTTTGCTGGATTTTTTTTTCTGTATCTCTCAGTATACATGAAAGAAGTTACATAACTTTTTACTTTAATGGTTCGCCAGTATTTAAGCTCCTCTAGTTTATTTCTGTCAAGAATGTTGATACTAAGTGATATATCTTTGTGTACATTCTTTGTAATCAAAGTGGGATTAAACTGAGGTCCTGTTTCCTTGAATGTAACAGGAAAAAAGACAATAGGAAACAGCTCTTTGGCAGTAACCCAAGCCTCTCTTTTCAATCAGTGCTGCACTCAGAAAACTCTCTCTTTTCGCTCTTTGTGCGAATTCAGGATCATTCTACAGTGTTTCACTGTCTGGGGGTCTTTTTTGCCTACATAAGTAACTTTTCTGACTGGGTGACTTCCACCATTTTGCTAAAATTATACACACCTTTGTGTTCACATCCATGTGGCTCAGATTTTTAGTTTTTTAATTTGCCTGTTTTGTGGCTGGTGCTTGAGAAGTGATACCTATTTGCATCTTCTGTTTTACGCCAGTTATAATTCAAACCCATTTGCCTCTCTAGGACTACAAACTGCTTTCATTCCACTCTGTTTCCAGTTGGTTTGTAGCCTTTAAGGAGAACAGGCAGGGAAAGTATGCTTCTCACTTCTTTGTAAAAGGTGGGTTTATGAACCAACTTATTACAGTATTTTGAAATGTGCTGTTACCAATTCTTTTGAGTTTCCCTTCTTTTTAGGGGACCTAAACAGCATTTGCATTTCATTGTCCAAGAATTTTTGCTCTGTCTCGCACAGTAAAATAAAATATCAGAAGTGCTGTTTAACATTCTAAACCAAGCCTCAAACAGGGGATGTGCTCATAGCCATGTTCTTAAAGTCTAGGGCAGACAACCCTCCATTTTGCTATACTGAATATTTTAAGGCCTCTACTCCTTCTGGATTTTTGCAGTTTAGTATTGGGAGAGATCATTGCCTAATCCTGATTACGTATAAAAACAGTATTCAGAAGGATTTATTTAGTGCAAGAGCCAGATTGTATGGCTGTTATCTCAGACTGCCAGTGAATCCCATGGAGTGTTATTTAATTTTGTAAATTAGCATGCAATTAGAAAGAATTTTGCTTTGAGGCTTTTTTGGGGGGGTTGTTTAGGGTTTTTTTTCCCAGCAAAATCAAGAATAAGTATCACCATAATGTATGGTTTCTTTTTATAGCTTTCAGGTAGATTTAGTGGTTGCTTCATCATTAATTATCCTATACTGTATCTTGCAACATATTTGTCCTAGTGTTGTCAGAACTGCCTGTGTTGTAGTTCTATTAAAACTCTGCAAAAGGAGACATGAAGGGAAAGGGATAATAACGTACGCAGATGAGTGCAGTGCAGAGCTCTGAAGCTCCAGTGTATTTTTAGTCAAAAGCAAATGTCTAATTCAATAATTATGGAAGAAAAGTGGATCTGTAATTATGTTCATAATTAGAGAGGTCCTTTTTGGCTCTTAATCAAAATAATGTGAAATATGTAGGTTTCTGAGCACCACAGAAAACATCAAAGCTGGTAATGTAGGAGCTTATTGTGGTCCAGGGAAGGGGGGGACTGGACTGGTTTCTAAAATAGTGAAAATCAGCATAGCTCAGTTGGAGCTCTTTAGTTCTATTGATGTACACTAGTTGAAAATTGCTTTATGACTTCAAGTTGCATAGAAACAAAGGAAACCAAAGACACTGTTATGAAAGCATCCATCTAGGAAAGAAAAATACAGTGAAAACAGAACTCTTTCTAAATTAAATTTACTATTACATTTAATAAAGTTTCCTAGTGGGGAGTTCCTGGAAAATGTGGACTGAAATGTGAAACAAACTTTGATTGCTCTTTTAGCTGTCTCAATGGTATATTTACAAGAACTGAATTTCTTTTTTTCTAGAGAAAAATACCCCTGCTTCATAACCACCTTAAGAAGCATTTGCTATGGTTGTTTCCAAAGGAACAGCTCAATGGTTTCATAAATATCAAAGTTAATATAATCCTAAAAACAAGGAAAATTGCCTGTAGGTGATTTCTGCTTATACAGAAATAGCTACACTCTGCACTAAAACTTTCTCTAAACTTTTTATCTAGGCCTGTTACCTATTACTGCATACTTTGCTCTCCTGTTCTTACTTCCTTTAGCTGTTTTGAATCAACAGTGGGTAGAGCAATACTTAAATGAAATATACTTGAGGGTAAAACATGATCTATCAAATTATAGAAAATAAACAATATTAAGCATAGCTTGTGACTATAAGGAGATCAGAAACAGCCTAATGGGGACACCCCCCCTTTTTTTTTTTTAAATGCAACAGCTATGCCACACATCATAAAGCCATACTTAGGGCTGGCTTTGAAGAAAATATAAAATCTTTCAAAAAGTGGCTTCCAGAAAGGAGTCTGAGAAAAAAAAATTTCTTCTTGTATCGAGTTGCTATTTGGTATGCAGTAGGAGCTGCTGCTTCTTTATTTTTGCTTTTTTTCCCCTTGATTTTAATAGTGTAAAGCCACCTAACAGTATTCATAAGCAGCTTTCACTAAAGATATCTGCATAAACTTGGTAATGTGTGTAAGCCTCATAACAGCCATACTTAGAGAAAACAAGAGCTTTTTCTGCCACCTAGAGATGCAGGAAAACCCAACTGCTGGCCAATTAACTTACATTGTGCTTTACTCTTTACTATTTACTATTTGTGTTGTACTGGGATGGGGGGACATCATTATTAGACAGCTCACAGAATCACACTTATGAAAGAACATGTGAAGTATGAAAAGAGATGCTAGAAAACTGGGTCTTCCTGTTAGGATTTCATAACAGGCTTTGAGTCACAGCATCACAGAATTGTAGGGTTTGGAAGGGACCTTCAGAAATCATCTAGTCCAAACCCCTGCCAAAGCAGGTTGGACAGGAACACATCCAGGTGGGATTTGAATATCTGCAGAGAAGGAGATTCCACAGCCTCTCTGGGGAAGCCTGTTCCATTGGTTTGGCACCCTCAAGTAAGAAGTTTTTCTGCATGTTCAGACAGAACTTCCTGTGTTCCAGCTTGTGTCCGTTTCCCCTTGTCCTGTCACTGGGCACCACTGAGAAGAGCCTGACCCCCATCCTCTTGACACTCCCCTTTAGATATTTATAAGCATTGGTGTGGTCCCCTCTCAGTCCTGATGGACTTTCTGCTGCTAGAGCCTTAAGCCGGTGTAAATGCAGTAGAGTTGATTTTACAGGAGGCAGCTGGAGACTGAAAGCAGCCTGAGCAGTGCTGCTTTATGGCATGGGAACCATCTGGTGAAAGCCACTGGTATTCTCCCCGTCACAGCCGAGCCGGTTCTACCCAGAAAGCGCAGGTGAACTGTGATTTAATTCGGGGTGTCTGCATCCCTCCTTTGGGGTGCCCATTAGACAGAAAGTAAGAGGCCCTTGCCCTACTCTTCTTTACTGTTCCTGGGTTTGGTAATTTCATTTTATGTGTAGACAGACTTCATTGTGTTAGATATTTGTATTTCACATTCCTCACGTCTCCTAAATTCTCTGTCAGTGTGGAATAAGCATTCATAAAGCTGCTTATCCACTGGCAAGTTTTAGAAATCTTTTACCTAAAGTTTTATGTGGGAGCTTTCATCAAAGTCGTTATTTTTGAAAGGTAGTTCTAGAAGTACATTGTTACTAGTAACACATCTGGGAGACTGCTTCCCTCTGGAAATTGTGTGCCTCCTTAGAAAAGATGATGAGATGTCATAGTCTTGACTTAAAAGTGAGCTCTTAATTCCCTCGACTGATGTTTTTTGACAAGTCCATCCCTGATGCTCTGTCACAGGGTGTAGTGTACGATAAGGAAAAAATTATTGGTTTTCTCCTTCAGGCAACAAGTAAGTCTCTCCCCCTTTCCCTCCATTCAACTGTAGTTGAACAACATCCATAATAGAAACTTAGAAAATAGAAATCAACATATATTTCTTCTAATTACTAGGTACAATATAAAAAAAAAAAAAACAACCAAAAACAAAATATTAATCCCTAACAGTTTTCTCTTTAAAATGTGTGTATCTTCTTTCCCCACTACACTGGTCTGAAATAACGAGGCAGAAACCAACCACGGAGTTAGGCTGGCCCTGGTCTTCTCCTTACCCTGTCGTGGCTGTCAGCAGCAAAGTTTCTACTACCCCTCTCTTGCTTAATTTTGGAGGTCCTTCTCTACTCTTATTCTTGTTCTTCCACTGATCACTCCTTCCTCCTCATGTCACTTTGTCCTTTTCTTCATTCTCCAACAGCTTTTTGGTTTGCTCCAGTTGGCAGGATTGGATCTACTGTGTATTTTGTTCTGTCTGATCTGGGAAGCCGAAACAGCATCCCTTGGATTTCTCTGTGTGTTGTGTAATTGAATTGTCTAGAGTGTTAATCATCATTTGATTATTCTGATGTTCTTGATGAAAAAATATGTACATTGGAATCATAATGTAATTACAGAATTTGCTTTTAGCATGAATATATTTCTTCTCAGTGACATTGAAATTATTTACTACTCCTAATATTTATATATTATTTTGACAGATATGCAGTGGCCTGTGAGTAATTTTAAGGTGGCACAGTTTACTCCATGGAGCTTAAAAGCAAAGATTTTCCCCCTCCCCTTTTGCCCCATCACATTTTATTATTAATGGACACATTTGAATTGTCAGCTATCCCAAAGCCTTGGTGTATGGGCTGGAATGATCAAATTAATTTAATTGCTTAACCATGTCATTCCTAACTAGGAGTACCGAACACTCTCTTGGTTTTGCTTTATCTTTTCCCTAGCAGTTGTTGTGGTTTGTGGGGAATTTTTTTTTCTTTTTTAATTCTTCCTGTTAGTTTAAACATAAGAATTCCAAGTTGAAATAGCCTGTAATGTGGAAATGTAGGCTTCGAGGAGCTGTGTGGGCTAGGAATAAACTTTTGACTTTGTCTGGAGGCAGGATGCTAAGACGGCTCAGCTGGCAGATTTAATGATGATTGTCATGAATATTAAATGATAGAACCAAAACAAAACTCCCAGAGAGACACTTATGCACAAATCTTACATAGCAACACAACCAGCTCAGACAGCTGGCTCTCTGTAGACTTTCTTGAAAGAAAACAGTGCTGAGGCACATTAGGATGATTTTTATAAACCGGAAAGCCAATTTGTGATGCACTGTTTGAAAGTTAGAGGCCTTAATGATTTATAGCTTGAAGCAGAAATCTGTCTTCTGAAGTAGGTAAATAACAGGTAAATTATATCTGTGCTGTTCTCCCTGGTATTAAGTGTTTCAGAATATTTTTGAGCTTTGTACTCGCTAAAAATGTGTACGAGCGGTAAGTCCATAACAGCTCTGTGGTGTGCAGCTATCCTCCCACTTCTTCCTCTGAAGTCCCTCTAATCCCTTTTTTGTTGTTTTGGTTTTTTTTCCCTCTCTAAAAAGACCACATTGCAGGGTACATAATAATTAACTATAGTTGGTTTTGTTTCCTTCTTGTGATTTGTCCCAGACAGGATAAGAGCTTGCTATTCGCAGAGGTCCTCCTTCAGCTCCAGTGGTGTCAGCTAGCTCCTGCTACATGGAAAAAATTAAAATTCAAGAAGCTTGGATTTATTTGAAGCAACACCAACGTAGATCTGGGATGATTCCATTAGCAGCACTGCAGTCATGCTGTGTTTCTGAAAGGATATCTAAAGGTAAGAACAAGGTGAGACATTCTCTATGGCCTAGACAGTAATCCTTGTTATGCTTTATAAGTTGTGGTCAAATTCTTGCTCATAACTTCTGTGACTTTTATGTAAAGTTGTACCAACTTCACATGTGGTTCAGTGATTTTTCAGACGCCAAAAGGAATGAGATGAAATAACAGAGTAGGTTTTCTCAGATAGCTGCATGTAGGCATGATCCATTTTGTGGTGCTATTCTGAGTATAAAAAGATAAAGTAAATCTAAATTATTTTTAGGTGCGATGAGTCAGTCTAAATGAGTTGATGGAAAAAGATATAAATGAAAGGACAGTCCAGTTAGAGGAAGTTATGGAGAGTAATGTTTTTATATAAACATTCTGCAGAATTCGTTTGGCTTTCCAAACCCTGTCTGTAAATCAAGAAGTGCTTTCCAGTGGCTCGTGGAGACCTCTCTAGTCATATGGTGCTAGCTGTCTTTGTTTTCAATTCAATTGCATTAGGAACAGAAAATGTTTTTAAAAGTAGAATTTTAGACATATTTATGTAAATAATTGATGGGGTAATTTCAGTGGTATTACGTGACTGAACAGTGTGCGCAATCAGAAATAGAAGTGGCCAGCAGGTTCCCAGCTGTGAAGAAAACACATTCAGTGAGATAATTTTTCAGCTAGTATCAGGACAACCCCTGATTTATTTTTGTTGTTGTTAAATCAAACAGCCTGGTGGAATAGAAGTGATTTTTTTAAGGGTAACATAAACCAGATACATTTAAAAGACTTAGACTAGCTTATATTTGTGTTTTCACAGTACTATGAGGAATTTACATGCTCTCTGACAGGGCTTGCAACAAGGTGAGCTACAGTACTGTGGAATAATAGTTTGTAACTATTTCCCTATGTATTAAAGTTTCTGGTAAAGATATATCACTTTGTGAAGCAGATACAGCTAACAATTATTCAGATAAAATCTTGCTTAAGATTTTACTTTTTCTCAAGCTAAAAAGCTCCTTTAAGTACTTAGGGAAGTTCCAGTTAAGGTGTCTTAGTCTGCAAAGGCTACAAACAGTTGGTTTGGGATTAGAGGCTCATTTCTTACTTGAAACATCCAGTCTATTTTATCATAAACTAGTTAAGCCTAGTGGATGAAATGTTTACCTCTAGCTTCCAGCTGCACCTTCACTTTGCATATTTTGAATGTATTATTAAAACTCTCAACAATGTTGTGAAACACCTTTTATACAATGTCTGTAAGTGGCTGAGCCAGAAATACTGTTGGGCTCATCATGGTTTCTATCAGTATTTCAACAAACAAATGACCTATGGACATCTAGGCAAATTCCAAGTGGTGACAGACCCGGTTGAGCGTGGGTAAAATATACTCACTTCAGCTGAAAGATGAAGCACCACGAAGTGATACCTCTTAGGAGCGAGGAAATTAAAGCTAGAGCTTCAGAAAGTAGCATTCTTGATATTACAGCCATCTTAGGGTCCCACCAGCCCAAAAGTCCTAGCAACATAACCTTCTTCAAATGGCTGAAAGTCCCAATAGGGATGAAAGACAAAGAAAATTCAAGGGAAGCATCAGCTCATCTACCAGCCAGGAAACCTAGCATTAAGGATTGCAAAGTTGTAGTGAAGCTGAGAATTGCACCTTCATGTCTGTGTACCAGGTCACCTCTTCAGCAGCAAAACTCCAGCCTTCTCTCTTAAACTAGAATGGGCATCGTTTAAACACAAAATGAGAAAAATTGCTAGGTTATGGACTGAATAGCAGCAGCATAATTTTCTATGAATGCAGGCACCTGCAAGGTATCAAAGCAAAAGGCATCAGTATTTTGGGAAAAAGAGACTGAGGATGTCGAGCAAGGAGCCAGCAGTCACAAACTGTTTAATTCATGCTGATTTTCCCAGAACGGTATCCAAGGAGGATGTCACACTTTTCCGTTCTCAAGTTCAACCTTTGCTCTGAGTGCATCAGCAAGTTTCACCTCTTCTGAAACTGTACTCTCCCGTGAGTTATTTATAATCGCCTGCTGCTTCCTGTAAGTAGAATTTCACTTACCTTCCTTCTCTCTGCCTCAGATTGTCATATTTCATTGATACGCTGCTTCTTCACGTATAAACCTGTTTTCTGCCAACTCCAAGACTTGCTAAACTCAAAGGAGACCCTTGAGAGAATGGAAGGAAGTATTTACCCTTGGCAGCAGCAATTTAGGGACATACGTAATATTTAATGTGTAGAATCATAGAGGCTCAGTGCATACTGAAACATCCCTCCTAAGCAAACATTCTCTTCAAGTTCACTAAGATTGATAGGTTGGTCTTTTGCACACTAATACTGAGAGCTTTTCAGATATCACTATAAGCTACCATCATCATTTCATTTTGGTCTGCCATTTTTGTTGTGTCAAACATCAAAACTGCAGGGCGTTATTTCTGACCTGTTCGGTTCAAGAAATGCATGGAATAGAACATGTTTTAGAAAGACTGTAAGACTGTTGCCTTCGTCTAAATTGCTAGATCTCTCTGTTGCATATCTCAGACATACATGTATGTTTGCTTTTCTGCAACGTGAAAATACATCACAAATGCCTTGAAAGTCCTACTGTCTTAAAAAGTATTGCATAACTATTGTGAAGTATAGAGCATGGTTAAACTATAAAGAGAGAAAAATCAGTGACGTTCTTGACATGCTTCCAGGCATAATGTAGGACACAGACATGTTACCTAAGAATATAATGTCAGTTTACCTTCAATTAACATTTGTGCTGTAAGTATCCTTAGGTCTGATGCACAGTTGCGCAGTTCTGCAGTTCAGAATGAACACTTTGCTTTTTGTGGAGCAGTATTTATTCTTTTTAATGAGACTGTTTTTAGGAGCTTTGCTCAAACATAAAAATTAATAAATGGTTAAACATAATAAATAGGTTTGATTTACCTCCCCTTATCTGTAATCGTTACCAAAAGAGCAAACAAGGATACCCTTGATCTGCCACAGCTATTTTGAACTAGTTATCAGTTTCATCTATAAAGTTATCCTCCAGGCAGTTAATTGCTTGGTAACTAACCTCTGCATATCCAACACAACTGATTTTAGTATCTCTGTAAAGGATCATAGAACCAGGCATAGGGAAGTTTTCACTTCAGTCATCACCTAATTCTATCTGCACAAGTGCCAGAAAAGAAAATTCCCTTTCCTCTATTGGCTGAAACAAATGCTACCTATAAGGGCTTTTTTCATTCAAAGATTCTGTTGTGTATAAAAGAAGAGTGTGAGGCTTTAAGTTCAGCTCTACATTCAAACATTCCTACAAGTTTAGGTCTGTTTGGATTCAGTTCATGTGTTTGATACTCTGTCATCAGTCTGTTATCTGTGTTGCTGTAATCTCTAAAGCCCAAGTAGATACGCCAAGAAGCGGGCTCAAATTTTCACAATGCAAGGGTTAGATCCAAGACTCTGCTTTATCTGCTGCCTTTGCAGAATATGAGATAACTTTCAGCAAAATATGGAAGGCAAAATATGAACATTGGGACATCAATTTCTTTTCCTTTTTCAAAGAGGTTTCATTTAGTTGAGGGAAAAATATGTCGTATTTTGAATTTTCTTGGATGGCTTGCACTCAGATTCTTCTAAACTTTTCACTTCTCAGAAGAATAGTGTCTCATGTCAAGACTGCAGAACACAGTAATCTGAACATTCGTTAACAGTGCAGAATTTCTGATTGCAGCAGCTACAAATAACCTACGGGAAACAGTAACAGGAATTGTTTATTCAAGAATACTTCCTGTGTCTCTGCAGTTCATCCAGGTGTTTTCACAGAATATTAATCTTGGGTTCTGTTATTTTGGATTTCTTGTCAACAAATAACCCAGGCCAAGAAGATCTAAGCATAAGTTTTGTAAACAAGTAAATTAGGACTCTCACCTTCTACTGAACAGGAAGAAAAAACCCCAAACCGAAGGTGTTATGTAAAGACCAACAGATGGGTAAGGGTACAAGTTTACATTGTTATCATTGACAATATTTGACAGAAGCAAAAATAAGAAGCACTGTCTGTTATCAGCCCTGCACCTACTGCTCTGCCAAATCTACCTTACCAGTATAAATTGTCCCAATAGCATGCTAAGATACAGTCTCGTTTCCCGCCTATTCTGTTATCTGGGTTAGGGATTTGTTTGGTCGTGCCAAGATCAAAATCATGCCTATGCTATTAGAGTACTTCTAGCAGTGATGCCCAACTCTCATACACTGAGTTTTGTAAGACTCTGATTGAATAGCGTGGGAAAAAAACCCCACCTTTTGATACAGAACTGATTTTTATGTCAAAGCAGTCAGATACATTCTATACTGTAACTATCTGAATGAGCATTCACGCATAGGGCTCTGAATGAAGTAATTAGTGGTTTTTTTGCTTGTCTAAATCAAAGCATTCACAGACAAGGATTGATTTTCTTTGAAAATAGCCATTCGGTATACCACATAAGGAGCTTTCAGGTTAGAGGTTCATGTGTATTTTACTTTATCTGAATATTACTCATGGTGCATGGATTTGTCGTAATTTGCACAGCTTGTATATTGTTTCCTGTGTGGACAGAACAACATTAAGCAAAAGCATAAACGGATGACGGATAACAAAGTGTATAATTGTCATGACTTAACGTCAGTTCTGGGGATTTCAAGATATCCCTGAGAATATCCAGCGTTCATCTGAAAATATGCAAATACTAACAGAGCTACTTAGCACATCTTACTGATGTGCAGCTGAATCCCACTGATTGGCAGCTTTGTCACTCACAGTAGTAGTCAGGAGGTTTTTTGAATTTTTTTCCTCTCAGGTTAACCAGATCAGCTGAAAAATTACTGTTGGACTTCCTATACGAAACTTTTCACATCTCTTCTGTTTTCTCTTGAGCAAATGCAAATTACATTGAACACATTTCAGATCAGTATATTTATCTATAAAAGAGACAGAATACATTTGTAAGAGTCAGCTAAACCATTTTTTTTTTCTTGTCTTCTCTCTTGCACCATCAGGTGAGTTTTACATGTTCTTGGGAGTCTTGCAAGGGAAAAATTGCAGTAATTAAATTCCTTTCCAAACTATAATTTGTTGAATATGTAGCCCCATGGTGGTTTTGAAAGAAAAGTTAAAAGGAGGTGGCTTACAACTGTATTGAGGCTTCTCCAATTCCAACGCACTGTACTTAAACAGATAAGCATCCCAAATTCTTGGAAAAAGAATCAATCTGCAGGATTCGGAGTACCTTCATTCTGGCAAGTGGTCTTGTTCAGATTAGGATGTAATAACTAATAACTGTGATGAACCGCTTCTAACCCACCTTACATGTTCTTAGTATGATTTCACTTAACTGCAGTCTCTACAACTGCAAAAATTAACATAATACTTTTGGCTGCATTTCATAACCCCTTTAATTGAATTTTTCGTTGCTTATATTATTAGTCCTGTTGCTCCCGTTGTTAATCAGAGAAGTCCTTCTTAAAGCATGGATTATAGAATCCATCCTGCCACAGCAGTTAGTCAAATATATTAGGGTCAAAGTGAGGCACTATTGAAAAGAATGCCAGGTGGGAAACAGCAACTCAGGTTATGCATCCTCTAAGCGATGAACCCATCTGTTAATTCTTAACATTTCGAAGAGTAAACTAGTATTTAATGCTAAAGTAAGGCAATTCTTGGTACAGCAATTAATTAAAACCTCAGACCATTCAAACACCCATGTTAAGTTAGAAAGATGCAGATTAGAAGCAGCACGGCAAAAATAATGACATAGGCAATGTTATCTGGAAGCAGCAAGTAAATTGAAAAGAAATTCTTCACTCTCCAAATGAGGTACGGAGTAGGAGGAGGGCTACAATTGGGCTTTAAATAGCTTGCTTGGTTTGAGTGCAATTTATAGATAGTGAGGGCACCTGTTTCACTGGAATAATACAGAGGTCAGGGAAATGCAGCTGACTGAAAAAACAAGGCTAGCATACAGTTTGCTTGTTTTGACAGCAGTGTATACATACAGTGAGGACACTGTCTTACTGGAATAATACAGAGATCAGGGAAATGCAATTTACTGAACAAAACAACCATAGCAGACAGTTTGCTTTTAAACAAAATAAATTTCAGGCTGTTGGCAAGTAACAACCTTAGACATAAAATGGTGTCATTAAATTAGCACTGAATGAAATACTGTGGTACCCTGAATTCATTTTTAAAACGCTGTCAGTGAAAATGTGCTAAGGATACATGCCCACTTAAAGCCTTATTATCAGACCACTGTTCTGTTGAGTGGGAACCTCAAGTGGAATAGTCTAGGAAGTGATTAAATGTGAGTCCTTCCATTCCCAAACTGAAATAAAAACAAAAAGGAAGCATTTTGCATTCTAAAATGCACTCAGCTGTGATAATCTTGTCTTTAATAACAGAAAGGAAGGACTAGAGAATCTCCCTCTGTTCACAGATGTGAATGAGGGTGGGTTGGATTCACAAGGATCTCACACAACAAGAGTGGGGTTTATATCACCATTTCCTGTTGCAACAGGAGAGTTTCTTCACTGAAATGAACCTGAAATTTAGTACAAGTAGAAGCTGAACTATCTGCTTCAAGAAGGCATCACTTCTAGAATTCCTGAATCACTGGGGTTTCCTATTTGAGCCCGCTGTGTGATTAATGCAACCCATTTACTCCATGTAGCATCGGTGGCATGATGAGTAGAAGGAAATTTACGTTGAACACCCAGCCCAGTACTTGTAATTGGGGCACCAGGAGCTGTGCTTCAGTACCAACCACTTCCAAGCAGCTTTATCTCCTTCATATGCTGCCAATACCTCTGCACAGCCAGTTCTCTCAGGTACTAATACCTTTTTCCATGGAGGTCCATTTCCTCAGGCAGCATTCAATGTCATCCTTAAAGGGATACCCGCACCTTATGGCTGACAAAGGTTGTCTCCAGAGACTGAGAGCTCGTGGCTTTCACCCAAGCGCCTTGTCGATGCCTCTGTCTCTGGCCAGGTTTCCCAAGTGCCTGGCGAAGTCTATGGTATCAGCTCCATTATCCCAGCATCGGAGCAACCAGGTGATAAGTGTCTCACCTTCACAACGGCTGAAATCCTTTCTCAGATTTTGCAGGTCCTTCATAGAGAAGGACTGAATGATTACTTCTGTTCCTGACTCATCCCCATCCATTGACGCTGGGTGAGAAGGACCCTCTCCTGGATCTACTTTACAAGAACCCTTTCCTTTATCTGCTTTAGAAGGACCTTCTCCTGGATCTTTGTTGAAAGAATTCTCTCCTGTGTGATCTGACTTGAGCTGGTCTTTGGTATAAGGGGCAGGGGAACGGACTGACCTTGTTGTTGGAGCTGGAGTAGTGGCAGTGCTCATCGGTGCAGGTGGCAGAGTGGCTCGAGGGCTTTCAGCAGCAGCAGTGCATGCCTTACGACACCTACTCCTGCACTGAAGTACTATATAAAACCCCTAGAACACATTCAGGAGAGTCAATAATAAAATCACGGTCCTGAGGAAGTAATAATCATTTCCAAAATCCCCAAGCTCTAGTGGTGTCAGCTTGGGATGAAAAGAAGAGGTAAACTTTCCCCAAGGTAAAATTAAACCTGTAATTAGTAACAAAATCCACTAGGTGACGCCCAGTGTGTGCAGGTAAAATCGTGGCTCAGTTTATTCCAGCATAAATTGTGGTAAAAAACCATAGCCAAATAGCACGTTTTGCCCAGCGCTCCTAACCAAAGCACCGCAAATAAACAGAAAGCACAATTGAATAATAGCACAACACATACAGCGGGTTAAGCAGCATTGCATCAACTGATTTTAAACAAAACTCTATAAAGACATGATATATTTTCCTCAAGAATGACATGATGTGAGTTCTGTTTTAATTTCAAACCCCTCAGGACTTTCAAAGGAAAAAAATCCGAAACCCTCTCAACTGAGCAAGCTGGAATTCAAACTATTCAGGCAATCTGTCAGAGTGCCAGTTGTGCCCCACGTTGGGCACCAGTAAATCTGTCATAGTTTAGCCTGGGCAGGCCACTAAACGAAGGACAGCAGCTCTCTTTTAACCTCTCTCCCCTCTCAGAAAAGAAGAGAGAGAATAAGGGAGAGAGGGTTGAAAAAGAAACTACTTTAATGAAATATTAATAATAAAAAGAAAAGAGAATATTATTAATACGAAAATAATTAAATATATGCAATATATACAAAACCAGTATCAAGCTCCCAGGATGACAAGCACGTCACCGGCAGGCACTGGGAAAGTCCCAGACTGGACTCTGACACATGGGAACAGGGTTCAGGAACTGGATTCAGGAACGTATAGATCGGGATCTAAGGCAGATGAACAGACGAGAGTCCTCCTTGGATGCCAGCCATTAAGGAAAGAGACTGACTCCTTTGATCCCTCAGCTTTTATACTGAGGATGACGCAGATGGGATGGAGTGCCCCGTGGTTCAGTTTGGGTCACCTGTCCTGGCCTCTCCTCTGCACAGGTCTTCTGCTTCCGACCCTCCAATGGGACACACAACAAAGTGAGTTGATCTTGGTTGTCACAGCAGTAAACGAATAAGCAGAAGCCTCTCTGCATACTGTTCCTTGGTATTAACTATAAACATCAGACCCTATCACACTGGAAGCAGACACTAAAAATACACCATAGTTAGTTAGAAGAGAATTAACTGAAAAGTGAAATTGGTTCTGTTCTATCTCAAACCAGAATACACATGCTTTTATGGTCCTCTTGTTGCTGAAAGACTGCCAGAGAAACCCGATAAAGGGGGTTTGCTTTCATTCTGCAGGATCTGCACTTTTATATTAGGTTAAAAGGAAGAGGAATGCATGTTTTATTGCAACAGCAACGATGAAGCTAGAGTAAGAACAAATTAAAAGAAATTAAAAGTGAAAGCTGAAATTGTGAAATAAAGATGCTAACAATATCCACAGGGTACTGAACTACTAGAATAAACTTGTGCTGTAAGAGTACGTGGTAAACAGGGGGCTACCATTTTCGGGTTTTCTCAGAGAAAGAGTGGAGGAAGCTAGAAGGAAATTATCACAATCTAATATAGATGACATCTTTTATAATTACTAAAAAAAAATTAAAGTGTCATTTATTCACAACTAATATAATAATAGTCTTACTTAAAACGTCGCAGTAGGCCTCATGGGGAAAAAAAGATTTATTTTTCTTGGTTTATAGCTGTAGGCTTTGCATAAATATTCCACAGTAACTTCATTTTAAGA
Source organism: Tringa tobata (assembly GCA_033628505.1). Classification (NCBI taxonomy): domain Eukaryota; kingdom Metazoa; phylum Chordata; class Aves; order Charadriiformes; family Scolopacidae; genus Tringa; species Tringa tobata. The sequence continues at coordinate 9,070,463 of JAHREE010000287.1, read as the reverse complement.
GATTGAGTGGTTTTATATCCAGTTTTCTCAAACCTATCAAATATTAGATCCCACAATGCTTTTTAAAACGTAAGCCTCTATTACACATGTGATATCCTACACTCACTTGAAGCCCGGAGAACTCATGTAAGCTCATCCAGATAATGCATTCACACTTTTCCAAGGAGTGGGAAACCACTTGGGATTTACAAAAAGGCCAGTCAAGTTTCAACTATTAAAAAGTTACTTATCTCTTCTAAGGAATGTAACCCTACATTACACGCTTGTAAGCGGAGAAATCCAGCCAGAAAGAACTTTCATATGAAATAATTCCGTAATTCAGAGCAAACAGCCGAAGTGTATGACACTAATACAGATCAGTTTGTTTCCTGAAAGGAAGAATGCTATGTTAACTATGTGTGTACACACATATATGTTTTCTAAACAGAAAACTGACTTATGATAGCTAATATTTGTAATCAACTCCAGAAAATAGAGAATCAATCTAATACTCTATCCCCAGGCATTCTCTAGGTACAAAAATGTTCCTCAAAACTCATCTTTAATGTTGAAGTGTGGCTGATCTTCAGGTTTAAAGTCTAGATTGGGGCTGCCATCCTCATTCAGAATTCTTCGAGAAGTATAGCCAACAATTGGATATTTGGCCTTATAAACATTATTGAAGATATCATCCAGGGACTTCAGTTCCTCTTCTGTGAGTCCTGTCTGAATGAAATATGGAAATGAAAGTCATGTCTCAAAGAAATAAAATTACAGATGCTTACATGCATTTTTCCTTTTTATTCATTACGATAAAGCTTAGGGTCAGCTTTTGGGTTTGTTTTGCAGAGCACGATTAACAAAATTGATAGTATAGCCTGTAATTTTTTCCTTTTCTTTCACATTCAGTCCTGACAAAACTTTAATATATTCAGGTCAAACAAACTGTTAAACTCCCCTCATTTTCCCTGCAGAATTAAATCACACCTCAAGTAAGCAATAACCCACTGCCAGAGATAGCATCCACTGCCATGTCAGTGACGCAAGATACACTAAATCAATTGGCAAAGAAAGTGATTTATTCTCTTTGGAAGCATCTTTTTAAACAGCAGGCAATTTCCCCTTTATTTATGTGCTTACGTAAATTGTATTGATTCCACAGATTGAAAACTTTCCTCTTCAAGGCTGTTAACACTGCACCTTTCATGAGCAGTAAATGCATATCCGTTTTATGTAGTTAAAGAATATTAATGCATTTTATTTTTAAAGATGTGAATCAACTTAAATCCAAATATTTTAATATTATCATTCATCATCTTTCAAAAGAATGTAACTTAGCAAAACAGAATTAAACTAACAGTCCATTTTCTTACTATGTCATGTGTAAGATCTGCTGGATCCAGAGACATCTTTGCAACTCCTCTTGTTGAGTCTTTTCCAACCAAAGCATTGTATGGGGCTCCTTTCCCATAAAATTCTGTCAGATTAGAAAAAATTAAAATAATCCAGTGATGATCTGACAATGTACAGGGTAGGGTCAGCCTCTACTTTTCACGGGCTTGTTAACACTTGTCAGTGAACTGAAAGCAGTAACTCAGGTTGAAGATTCTTCTTTCCAAAACTAACTTTTGATTTCCTACTTTTTTATA
>JAHREE010000287.1:8997270-9064039 GCA_033628505.1 Tringa tobata | reverse complement strand
CGCCGTCCCGTGCGGCGCGGCTGGGCTGCCTCCCGGCCCCCGCTCCCCGCCGCCGATGCCATGCTAAGACCAGAGATCTCCGCGTCCTACCAGGAGGTACGGGCCGGGGGGGGTGGCGCGGCAGGGCTAGCGGGCGGCTGGGCGCCAGCTGGCGGCGAGGGGCCGGGGCAGGCCCCCGGGGCGGCGGTGCCCCGAGCCCGGGCTTGCCGCTTGCCGAGCGGTTACGCTCCGCGTTGCCGCCGGGAGCTCAGTTCGGCTCCGGTCTCCGGGCGTCGCTGCCGCGGGCGAGGGGCCCCGGCGAAGCGGGTCGCCGGCCGCACGGAGCCCCCCGCAGCATCACTTGCCCCGTCTGGCCCGAGGGCGGCCGGGCTGGGTGGCTCTCGCCGTGAGGCCGTGTGCCTTCGCCTGCCTGGAGCCTCCCCAGCCCTCCTTCCTCCTCGGCTGGGGTGTCAGGGTGCACCTGTGCTCGCCCAGAAGGAACGGGTGCTTTGGGTGCGCTTAATTTAATGTTTTTCTTTAAAGGATGTTAAAATAATCGGCAGCGGTACTTTTTAAGCGTATGGGCTAGGTAGAGCTGGGCGGTGAGCTCTGTAACTGGGGCTGTGCTAACAAGGAGATGGTCTGTCGGGCGTGAGAAGCGACCTTGGCCGCAGAGCTCTCAGATATGAAACTGAAGGCCTCATTATCATCCTGCCAAGAGCCCCTGGCAGCACCTAGTTTGCATATCAATGTGCAGACTCCAGCAACCGGAATTCCTTGCTCGTTCCTATCTCTCCTACTAGAGATACAAGCTATTTATGCCAAGTTCAGCAGCGGTAGAGACTTGCAGCAGGTCACTTTTGTTTGCATCTTGCAGGCAAAAGGAATGCAGATGTTTGCCTCCCTCTGCATGTGATGGGTAGTCTGGGTCTCTAGTTTAATATGTTCCAATTTAGTTTAGTAGTGTCTGTTTAGTTTCAGCTTCTGGTTTTTGTGCCAAGCTAAAAGGCATTGGAAGGTGATGAGTCAGTGGATCAGCAAAAGGCCTGTATGGACAAGTTCTCCTTTATTTAAGAAGCTTTTTCCGGTAGGAAGGCTTTATCCTGTGATTATCAAGATGAAATTAAGTCATGTAAGAGCTTGTATGTAGGGGAGGTACTTGAAAGAGTTAATGAAATTGCATTGGTGACTGGACTATGCACGTTATGTTTCTGCCTTGTGTATTAGCCACCACTGACACTGTTCCGTATGTTTGGGATTGTCCCAAACTCCAAGTCTAGATGGTGTGTAAGTGCAGTGGCTGTTTCCATCACTTCTCCAGCATCTGGGGCACTTTGTGATGCTCCTGCTTCTAGCAGGGGATGCTCAAATGTTTTGAATTGCCTTTTCTGAACTTCCCTTTGTCCAGTGCTTTTCTGTGTGCAGGACTGAAAAGGAACTGCCAGGTCACGGGCAGGCTCCTGCAGTTGTTTCTCACTCAGCTGTATGTGCTGAGCCTGGAGGAATGCTGAACACAGGTCTGTTTCGTGCTCTTCCAGTTCTTGACATCTTATCCTATTCTCTGTACCCTGCTGCAAGCTTAACTGTCCTGCAAGTTTGTGTTCCTTCTGCATTAGCACCGTACTTCATCTCTTTATCAAAAGTAAGGTGTAGGAAGAGCTGGACTATGAGGGTAATCACGGTTGGCGTATGCTAGGTTCACTGTTGGCATTTGCCTAGACTTGGGGATTTTGTCAAATATGAAGAAACTTGAATCAGCCGTCACGCAGTAATGCTGTGCTGGCTTCCCGGTTTTTGGGAGACTGTAGCTCAATATGCCTGTGAGTTGTTGGGTTTGTAGGTCTATGCTGCTGTGCCTTGTAGAGTCAGCATGCTGTATGTTCAGAACGTGGTGTCTGACCCATGAACAGAGCTAAGCTCTTGGTGATCTCAGTGGGTTTATGCAAGTTCATCTCTTTTCAAGTCAGGTGTTTGGAATTTGCAGTGAAATTAGTTGTTTTTAGGGGGTCTTGCACATCAGCTCAACCTACTCACTGCACCTGAGCCAATGTTGGCACTCCTGCTTTTGACTAGCTGTCCCTCACTGGTTTAATGTGAGAAAAGCTTATGACAGTATGTCTGACTTGTGAGCAGAGATAAGAAAACATAGCTGCATATTGTTTGGAGTGTTGTTTGTTTCTAAGGAATGCCGAAGTGTTACATTTTCTGAGTGTTTCCTCTCTTTTCCTGCACGTTGAAGAAACACTGTAGATCCTTATGAGAGGATAAGAAATGTTACATCTTGTGTAGGGATCTCCTTGCTACATGAATAAAATTCACTTACCCTTTACATAACCTCAGTTGATGAGGTGCCTCTGTGTGGGGAACTGTGACTGAATCAGAGTGGTGTGGGACTCAGCTGAGAAACTGGAGTGACTCTGTAACTTAGGTTAAGCTTTTTGCATCAGTTCTGGTATAAGGAATTTGAAATGAGTATCATTTAAACCAGCTTCTTAGCTGGTTTAGCATAAACAGTACAAGAGGTTCAGTGAATATTCTACTTGTGTCAGAATAGCTTATTTTAGATCAAGTAAACAAATAGAGCTGGTGTGTTTGTACAAAAAAAAAAAAAAAAAGGAGCAGAGTGTAAATTTTTCTTTATTTTATGGAGATAATTGAAAAAATGTATCTTCAGTTGGGCCTTAATAAGTCTCCTGCAAATGAGCTGAGTTTAGCTTGTTACTTACCTGTTCACTCCATGCCTCACACCATGGGAAATCATGCTTTATTTATGTGCAAAGCATTTGAAAACAACTGGGTAACTGCTTTCAAACTTGCTTTGCATGGTGGAAATGAATACTGAAATACAGCAGAAGGTGATGGAGACTTTACGTCAGACTTCGAAGACATAAAATGAGTGGACTCTTTCTTAATAAATGCAAATAATGATCTGTTAATGGTATAATGATGATTTCAATACTGAATTAAAGTTGGGTGAAGTAAAAGCACTTCCTTATGGATACATGCACATTACTGTTGAGTAAGTTGGGGGTGTAAAATTTAACAGCATTTGGAATGGCTGCTGCATTAACTGTGCCCCATTTTCCTTGAAATAGGAACAAAGTTAGTCTTCCTTGCCTAATTAGGTAGGTGATACTGAGCGTTTAGCTTGGACAGTTACTGTGTGACACGTGATGTGCTGCAAGTTTATGCCCTGGTTTGCCTTGCTGTAATTTGTATGTTAGTCCCTGTCACAAAAGAAATTTGGAAAACATACAGGAGATACTTTATATATAAAGTCTAATGCTTTATGATCTCATGTGATACCTATATCTGGTAGGTATCTACCAGATATCTGACAAGCCTTCTGACTGAGGGAAGTGCCTTGGCAGTCTGGGCCCGGAGCTCTGAATAGCAAAACAAGAAAATATCGGGTTTCTGTTGCTGTTTTAGAAACATTTGAAGATTAATTTGTTGCGTAACCACTAATATATACTATGTACGGTGAGCTTAAATAAGTACCAGAAATGTAGGGATATTTGACCGGTGTCTTGTAGTGACCCACCTGCCTATGTGGCTGAGGCTGCATTTGAGTTACTTGCCCTAATACCTGTCAAAATGCAACTCGCTCTTTATGCGCCTCTTTATTAAGAGGTGCTAATGCTCTGTTTGCTGGTATGTGCTGTGGTTTGTTTATGCCTAAGAATACGTTCTTGAGTGACAGAACGAAGCTCCTGCTTATTTCAGATGGAATTGCTCTAATTGGGGGTTTAAAGTGAGCTGAAGCTGCCAGAGAAACAATTACTTTGATCTTGAAAGAAAGGGTGATGTTATTGTTGAAGCAGCAGGGTAGAAGTAGGTTAAATTTAATGTGCCATCTTTCTCTCTGCAGCATGCAAGTCACTTAATTTTTACCTGTAGGTCTACATAAATGTGGCTCTTGTCTTTTGAACAAGTGGAACAGATGTTGGGTGCTCTTGGACTGGGGGGCATGTTTTTGTGTGTTTGGTTAGTTCGAGCCTCTTTTATTTGTACCATAGAAATTCCAGCAATTGCAAGTTGAGAGCATGTTTGGAAATTGAACCACTGTTTTAACTACACAGCTGAGTGAAGATGTGGAGCGAGTATCTGAAAACCCAACAGATGAAAGAGAAGGAGAGATGGAAGTTCATGAAGATGCCAGCTCTGTTATTTTACCAGGTGAGAACTATTGACCCAGAAATCACCAGTTTCAAGTGCCCGATAAGCTGCTTCTATGTGTGGGTTTGGTTGTGCTTGTTTTTGTTTGGGTTTTGGGGTTTTTTTGCTGCACTTCTGAAAGCAAAACAAAACACTAAATTACTTATTTTGGGGAACAAGGGCTGATGGAAAGCCAAGGAGTTTCTCCAAGGATTGATATGAGCACATTTTGTTTGTCATGAGCTGTGCTTAATTAAAGAAGATTCTGCAGATCTGGTTCTGAGGTAGCATAGTATGTCATCTTTCTTTATGTTATATCTTACCTGAGTTGCAATGTCTGTGATGGCAGTGGATTGCAAGCAAAGTTTATACCGGACTTAGATGAATAAGTTGCAATATTCAGCAGATATGCTTTTAAGCAGATGTTATTTAGGCTGTTTGGACTTGCTTTTGAGGGCGTGGGGCAGCGTTAAATGGCCTTATTTCAGCTCAGGTGTAGGCATCAAAGTAAGCGAACCTGAAGTTGAGTATCTCCTAAATGCTTTGCAGCTGGTTCAAGATACCTTGCTTCAGTAGAGCAATTTTATGCATATTAATGTCCTAATTTCCTTGGCTACCATCTCCTGGCAATGAACTTAGGAACACGTTGTGTGACCATGGACTTTTGTCAGAGGTTATAAAGGCTAGTGTTTGCCGTGGTAAGGAACAAGCACCAAACTGTGCTATTACAGTTGAAGGGCAGAGTGTGGCACGGCCTCAGAGGGCCTGACACATTAGATTGCACTGCACAGAAATGTCAGCGTAAAATATGCCTGCTTATCTCCTTTCATGTGTTGGGTTTTAACGCTCCTTTTGCGTGTTCAGCTGCATATTGCTCACAATCAAAACACAACGTGTAACACAAGAGTACATGAACCTTTTCCTTACAAGTATTGTCAAAAGAAGTGGCGAATGCAGGGAGTATGGGGAAAGCAGTGTCTGTGTACAAGTGAGACTAGTGTGAAGATCTTCAGAGAGTAAGTTTTGAAGGCGAGGAGACTGAGAGAATTGGCTCGGTCTTTTTCTAGCTGTAATTGGAAGAATCCTTTTGTGAAACTTTACGTAGTACGCAAACTAGTTTACAAACTAGAGTCTAAAAATGAGAGGGTAACAAATACCTAGTAACTTCTACCATGATGGAGATGCAATGCAGATAGCTGTGAAAAAGCACTAGAATGTTAATTTTCCCTGCTGATGCATATGCTGAGTGTGTAAGAATCACTTCAGATTGGGAGGAGGGAAAGGAGTTGCTTTTTCCAGGAGGAAAGATTGACCATCAACAGACTTTTTTTTTCTTATGAACTTTGAACTTTGTTTCTGAGTTGTCCGTCTTGAAAATAAACCTTGTTTCCTGCCTGCCGTGTCCCTAAGCAGAGTGCCAAATGCAACACAGGAAAAAAAGGCACAATCTTTGTATGATTATCCCTCATGCTTGAGAAGAAAGCATCTGTCTGTCTGATCATCAAAATCCAGCAACAGTTGTGTTTTTTAACATTGAGCTGAGTTTAAGGCATACTGTCCTCTCAAGTGATTAATCTTTAAATGAACACTACATAAATTCAGCCCAAATGTCTGTATTTTAAAGTCCTAATCCCTATTCTGTTTGGTTCCAGATAGTGAACTGGGTACCACTGCCCCTTCCTTGCGTTTCAGCAAGACCTGCCTAAAGAATGTTTTTTCAGTAATTCTCCTGTTTATTTATCTGCTGCTCATGGCTGTAGCTGTGTTCCTTGTCTACCAAACCATCAGTGACTTCAGAGAGAAGCTCAAGCACCCAGTGATGTCTGTCTCTTACAAGGAAGTGTCCTTGTACGATGCACCTGGTAAGACTGGTAACAAACAAAACGGGTTAAGTTGTTCACATTTAGCTTGGATTGTTTTGCATTTTTGCTTCGAACCGGGTCTTTCACTTCCTCTTTTCTAATCTATGTTGTGTTAACTTTGCATGGAAGTATTAATATTGTAGTTCAAATTTTGGGGATTTTCATGTCAATAACATGAATGACAGTAGCTGCAGAGCATGATGCAATATTTGGTAGATAAGAAGTGTTTGCAGACTCTGGAATGAGCCCTCTTATAGGGAAAGAAGATAATTCCTTATGGAAATATTCCCAAAATTGTATTGTTCAAGCAGGGTAGTACATAGGGTGTGTATCAGGACCTCAGTTCTGCACTGGACAGTGAGATGCTGTTGTCAGTAAAGAAGATGAATTTCTCAAACCAACCACAAAGTAACCACAATGCCACTTTCTGCGTCTGTTGTGCATTGTTTACAACTTGGTATTACATCAGTAGGCATTGAAAATGGGATGTGACTGCAGGGAACAATGTTGGCATAAAAACGCAGTGTGGCATCAGAAAACTGTGTTGCAGTTTGCAGGAGGGATTACGCCACCAAAGCATTTTTGAATAGTGAGTCCTATCATTATTTTTTACAATTATCCAGTAACCATTCATAAATAGACCTGCGGTAGCAAGTGCAACTCAAGCAGTCATATGTCAGTTTCCAATTTAAAAATAGCAATTTTGTTTGAAGTGTTACCACATTTTACAAATAACCACTCCAGTAATTATGTCTGAAAGGTGAGTGTTTCAAGTTGTTGCCATATACCTATAGTTGTTTTTCTCTATGGCCAGTTAGGCTTAGTTTTGTAAGTAGGTCCTTGTGTTTGGACCATGTGGATCTGACTTTAAGAGCAAGTTTCTCCCTCTCCCGTCCTCCCCCCCCCACCTTTTTTTTTTCCACATGAGCTTTTCATACAGCAACAGGAAGAAATGTCATTTAAAGAAGCAGAACAACATACGTATAAATCAACAAGCATTGTCAGGGATCCCTGCCAGAACAGGGTATCTAAATTAATGTAGCCCTTTATTTCATTGTTCTGTTAAAGTGAGGAGAGGGAAGTTGCAAGCATGGAGTACTTGAAGAAAAGGATAAAGCTTTTTTAGACTGCTACGTGCTGACTGCTTTGATGTCTTGCATTTTGGTGGAAAGGTCATCTCAGTTGTGTGAGTTGATCATATCTAATAACTCAGATCATACCTTTTTTGGTAGTTGGTATAGATGATCTTCAAGCAAGCTTGTTTCCAATACTAAATGTGGCGTAACAGGATTTTTGGGCCTTTTTTTTTTTTTTTTATCCTTCTACAGCTGAGATGACTGAGGGTTTTGGTTTTTTTTTAATGTATGCTGTTGGTCTGAAACCACAGATTTATGGTATGTGTGAATTTCCATTCAGGTGAAGTAGTAGCCTGCCTGCCTACCTAGTGATATAAGTATTAAGGGATGGTAACAATTAGTACTTGTTTAGGTTTGGGTTTGGTTTTTTTTTTTTTGCTTTGATTTTTATCATGACATTATATTTAGTGAAGAAGATGTTAGATGTTCTGAAGAGCATCTTCTCACTTTTATTAGATCTGCTAGTGATCTTTGATCTGTCATGTATAGTACAAACATTCTTTCAAATTAAAATTTGACATGTTAAATGATAATATCTGAAAACATGTACATGCTGACGTGCTACATGTCCCATTTGACTTCAGTGGTCTCCTAACTTACTTTACCCATTCATTTCAATTGGGGCAGAGGGACTGAGGTATTAGCTGCTGGCTTGTGGGAAGACGAGGGGAACTTAGTAGGTTCTGGGAACCTTGAATTGCTGTAACAACATGAACCCTGATTTTTTCAGTGCATTGCAGGGGTTTTGTCCTGATGTAGAAAACACAGCGTTGTCCTGCTCCAGAAAAATGCTGAAACATGTGGTTTAATTTGATTGTTTTGCTGGATGGTCTTGAGGATAGCTCAGTATCCTCTAGGATTAAATCCCAGAATTAAAATCTATGTACTTGGGAAAGAAATCAGCTCTCTTCAATGCTTTTTCTCCCCAAACAGGCATTGCCTTTTACCCAGGCAAGGCTCGGCTGCTTAGCTGCAAGCATCATTACTATGATCACATTCCACCTCTGATAAATCCAGGGCAGCCAGGCGTCATTGGATGCACCACTCAGAGAATCAACTACACAGATCCTTTTACTAATCAAACAATGGTAATAATAATATAATAGAACAAAGCTTATTCATTGGGGGTTTTCTGCTCGTAATGGTATTTGAAAGTAAAAAATATATACTTAATGCTGCAAAAAATCCTTGCTTGTAGTTTTTTTTCAAGCCATCTGTCTTTTTGCTTTCAGAAATGTAAAAGACCCCAGTCAGTGTGTATATATGTTATGGATGATCAGCTGTCATGTGGGTGTGTGCAGCATGAAAACCTGAATGGGACAAAATAAGTCATTTTTCACAATGAAACTCTTGCTTCATTCCCCATCTAAAAGAATTGGCAAGCATACTTCTCGATATAGTAAATCTAGCTTTGATTGAAAGCAGTAGCAGTTACTCTGTTAGAGTGGGATAGCTTATCTCTTTTTATATGTTTTCTGGGAATTACGTACTATTTTTGTCACACTTGGAAAAATCTTAACTGGGCACTAAGTGTTTCATTACACTGAAACTGTGAGCCAAGAAGTTGGGTACATTGAGTGATAGTCTGTCTTAAATTGCCCTTAAAAATGCTGGGAATCTAGCTTCTGTATAAATAGACATTAAAAAAATAAAGTATTAAATATGGTCATTTGTATCTAAAGTGGTTGCTCAGATTGTTTTTAAGGAAACTAAACATGAGCAAATGAATAGTCAAGGTACCTCTCTGGTCAGCTTTTTTCCTCTCATGTTTTTTCTTTCATCTGGTTTCCATTTCTTTCTGGGAAGCAGCTCCTTAGTATATTTGAAAGTAATGTTCTAGGTGCAATTCTAATTTAATTCCTGATGCTAATATGCTTTTTTTGCATGTTTTAACAACTGAAGAACCTGCATTTTATGCTGCACGGTAGATGCATTTAGAAGCTTGCTGATCCAATAGGCTTTAGTCCCACAGTTGAATGGAGAGGCACTGAGGCAGAGACCTCTGAACCATGGAAAGCCCTGTTGAAACTGGCTGAGTCCTTTTGCAAGTGCTGTTCGATATAATGCCTGCGCTACTTTAAATTGTATTTTGCCTGCAAGCATTTTTTTATTTTATTTTATTTTTTCAGCAGCTTACTTGAGGTGCTGGGAGCTGTGAAACTTCCTCTTTCTGATGCTCTCTACATCAGACTCCAGATTAACTTGTTGCATGTCCGGAGCTGAAAGTTTCTAGACTTTAATACTCAAAACAGTTTTGATTGTCATTCTGCAGAATGCAGGTTGCAGGATCTTGACTGGTAATTCCTCATGAACCTAAAGGGCTACAGTAGAACTAAAGCAGATTTCTTAGAAAAACACTAAAACTTGATGTAAAGACTTCATTGTTAAACTAAAAGGAGGGATTCAATTGGCATTCTTGTTAGGTATTATTCTTAGTAGAGGCCAAGAAGATCTCAGTGTGGATTACATTTCTATAGAGTACTAGTGACAGATGGCAAATTCATGAACAGGAAACGAGGATCCCTGTGCTACTCTCACCATCTCTCGATTTGCTTACAGAAGTATGCTTTGGTTGTTCAAGGCCCTCGTGATGTGAAGAAAAAGGAACTTGTGTTTCTGCAGTTTTATTTAAATGAAACAGACCAAGATTTTAGTGCCATTGACTACCTTCTGTTTTCTTCTTTCCAAGAGTTCATCAACAGGTATGTAAAGGTGTGAGCCTGTAACTGCATTGAACTTGCTACAACAATACTAGTGAAAGCAGGGCTTATTTAGTAAAAATCAGACAGGCTTTTATAGTCTCGTTATTTAGTTTTTTTTTTAATGTTTGGATTATGTTGATGCTCTTTCATGTCTTAGGTTACTAATCTAACTTTTTAGAAAATCAATTGAGGACTTTTTCAGTGACCAAAACTGCCCTTCGGCTTTGCTTCAGCCATTTGTTGCTGCGCTTTCTAAAAGTTTGAAGTTTGTGTTGGCTTACTGCTGTCTGCTGCTGTGGGTGAGCAGGAATTGTGCTGTCCTGGGCAGTGTGTACAGGAAGTGCACTGAGAAGATGACTGCTTCTGTAGCTTTATTTAATCTTTTTTTTTTTTTTTTTTTTAAGCAATTACTCTAAAGACCAGATTCCTAGATTGTTTTGTTGTGATTTTGTTGAAAGCTTAACTGTATTTCTTTGTATTACTATAAGATTCTACAGAATGACATAATTTCATAGATGGGGTTTTCAAAACTGCTTTGTATTGGTTTCACATTAGTGCCATTGGAGTGACCAATCAACCTTCCAATTTTTACAGAGTGGGGGGAGGGGAGACAGTGTCTCTGAACGGCCAAGGACCAATTATCTGAATTTGCCTCTTACAAAGCATTTCTACTTCAGTGAAGGAGAGATCTTAAGTGGTTAAGTACTTTCTGTAACTGTACTGAAACACTTTATAAAATGCTAATGTTCCAGGTATTTTAGGCGTTGATATTTTAGGGTGAGAAAATGCCAGTTAAGAGTAGTGATGTAGAAGGTGCTACTTTTTCTTTCTGTGTTGCTTTTTCTCATTTTTTGTGGCTTGTTCTGGAGTTAGGGGTATGTAGTGGGACCGATTCCAGCAAGGTGCACGGCTGTTTTATACTTCAAGACACAAGCACTGAGACCACCCCTGTGAAACAGAGCAGGAGGCACAGTTGTGTTGCATCTGGTTCCTGCCTCTTTGCATAATGAGCCCACATACCAAGACTCAACTTGGTCTATGCATACTGAAGTCTTGGAAGCCACATTTCTGTGCTCGTTGTACCAATTTGCAGATAAGCCATTTTACAGAGCTGTTTCTTCCCAAGTTAAACCATTTATATCCTACTTAAGTTGGCAGTATTTCCGCAAGCAAGCTGCAAGTCTGCACGCTGCTGTCCCAAACGCTTGTGCCACATGTTATGCAAAGGTAGGTTAGATGTGCAAACCAGCAGTAAGCAGTACAGCAAAGGTCCTCACTTCAGGGCTGTTTGTGCCAGTGCAGGTGAATCAGTAAGAATCCTCTGTAAGCTGCCTGGGAGAAGCCTGGATGGCAACCTCCTGCCTGCAGATTTGCCAGGTCAAACTGGTTAGAGGGCGGAATCGATTCACGAAGAGGTGGGAAGGTGTTGCTTTGTTACTAGAGAAGCTGCCTTGTCTCAGTGTTGGAAGGCACCAGAACTGGAGCTGGGAGAGCAAAGGCTGAGCCTGGGGTATGTCTGGAGCAAAGTTAAAAGATAGGAAGTGGTGTTGTCTCTTTGGGGATGCATCCTTTGTGCCAGTTTGCAGCAGGTAGTCAGAATGCAAGTTAGAACTAGTTTGAACTAACCCAGATAACGGTAAAATTGGCAAAGGTATGTAGGCCTTTAAACTTAGTAGTAAATGATCTGCATGTCTAGGTGAAATACAGTAAGAGAACCAGTTGTGCATGAGAAGCCAGTAGTGTCTCTTTTGTAGCATCCTCCGAAGCTTGGTACAAATCGTATGGCTTGTCTCACTTAGCATTGTGCATTGCTGTTCTGGTGGCCTGGGGCATGAACTGGACAGGCTCAGGGCACATTGAAAGTTTAGGTTTTGTCCTGACTATGAAGTGCATGTGAAACCGCATGTGTATGTGGAATGTACTCGTTCTGTCCAACTTCCGGCAGAAGAGAAAATAAAAACGATTTCCGGTTCATCAGCAGATGCTAAGTTTAGTTGGTGGGAAGTCTGGACTAAGAAACTGTTGTGTGTTGACAATGCAAATTCTGTCCTTCCATACGGCCTCTAGAAACTTCAATTACTGGCCACTGTTAACTACTTCTCCTGACAAAATATCTCACTTGCTACTTATGAGGGCATATTAGCACTGTGTCCAGCACTTCATGTAAAGTCTTATCAAAGAGGCTGAGATCTATGCTAAAACTCATGAGTTACCATAATTACCTTTGCAGTTTTTTGCTATGGCTGCGAGCAGCTTCGGTCGGGCTGAGTGTGCAGGGTGCTATAAAAGACATGTTTAGGGTATTCCATCATCTTAAGTCACAATCCAAGCCCCCTTGAAACTGGTGAGAAGAGTCCTGCGGTATCTATACTGTGGTATCTATACCACGGTTTCTGTGCAGATAGATACTATGCACAGTTCGCTTTTGCTTTAAATAGCATTAATCGTATCAGTGAAGGCTGCTGCAAGCATCAGCCGTGAGCAATAATGAAAATGGCATCTAGAGACTTGTGTCTTTAAGGGTTTTTTGGGGCATAGCAAGTGGTGAGGACTCCAGTAAGGTCCAGTTGTTTCTGTCAAGGGTTTTATTCTCTGCAGCTCTTCTGTTAAAATTGGATCGACAGACTCTGTAAGACTGGCACTGCTTGCTAGTGTTGTTCAGGCCTTCACAGAACACTGCTGAACTGTGTGCTATTGTTGGCCTGTGAGTTGGAGAGATACTGCCACTGGCTTTTTTCTTCTTCTCCTCTTTTTTTTTTTTCCCCGACAGTGGCAGCTGCTGCCTGTGCCATATTAATTGAAGGGAAGGAAACAATGAAACCCTTGCAAATTAGCAAAAAAGTGTAGCTAAAAATACAAGTTCTTTTCCTCAACTGTCATTAGTATAATACATGGGTTTAAGAAGAAAATCCTCTGAACATATTACTGACAAAACTATTGTTAGCTTAGCATGTAAAATAACTTGCAGTCATGTGAAATGATGAATACCAGTCTGAGCAGGTCAGAGATTATTTAAGGGTCTAAAGAGAGCTCCGTGTTCACGTCTCTGGTCCGGATTTCTACATGTAGAGAAATAAATTGTAGCATAGAAGGGTTGAGACTTTTGGTTCTGTGCCATCTGACCCTTTGTTAGATCCCAGGGTTGTCTGAGAGTTTCCTAGTCTGGGGAAAAGCTAAAAAGATAAACAGGAATTGAATTTGATCTGTCTGTAGTTTTGGCTCTTGCTGTTGTGTTGGAATATGCTGGTGGGACGTCCTAAGCTGCCTCTGGCTCTTGTGGATTGATCTGTAGAGTTTGGTGTTAGAAGGATCCACTGCAGCGCCAGAGCCCAGTCCAGAATTAGCTTAGCAGCTCCTACAGTTGTGACAAATATTATCTCTTGTTGCCTCAGTGTGTGCTGGGGCAATGGTAGGTCACTGTTAGTAGCTACCTGAAAACATGAGCTGAGGGGAGAGCAGGGCTTTGTAGTTCACCTGAGTGGGACAGTGGCCTCTTGTGCTTCTCTTTCTTTGCTCTGATGTAGAAATTTTTTGTGTGGCCTTGAGGGTACCACCAATATCTTGGGAGAGTCTGGGGCAGAATATTCCAGATTTCTTGCAGTTTAGCTAAAGGAAAGTGTTAAAGGTGAAGAAACTGACTAACAACAACCAAAAAAAAAGTGTGCAGCCTTTGCAGGTTATCTGTCATTGTGGTGAAGAAGGAATGAAAAGAAACCGTGTGGGGAATTGTTCTTCAGATTAAAGTCCCTTGCCTGTCTTGTTTTCACTTAGTTGTGGTGGTTTTTAAGCTGTGTTATTTGCACTCTGCTATCATTTGTGCAAACCTTGTGCCTCTGCTCTGCTCCCTCCCCCCTGCCCCTTTTTCCCTGACTCTGTGGCAGTGGTCTGGGCTATAGGCACAAGCAAGGAGATGCCTTCTCAGATCACTTCTCCACAGCTTCTCCGCAGATACTATTAATCTTTCTTTTTCAAGCCTACAATTACTGTCGAAGGCGAAGCATGCTGCTGCCCTCTGCTTAACGTCTAAATTGTGGCTGTAACGTTCAGCTCTGTGTCATAGCTTCCTGCCTCTATTTTCCATGTTGGTTTGGAAAACTTTTCTGTGATGCTGTATTTAGTCGTGCATTAGGCATATGACTGGCTGGCAGAGTGCTAATTATGTATGGTCCTCTGAGTGGCAAAGCACTGTGCTCTTCCATACTGTCCCATCGGCTGGTGCTGTACCCACATACCAAAGGGGGAAGAAATCATTGTCAGATTAGGTCTCCCTATGTCCTCAGCTTGTACGGTGAGGAGCGGTCAGACGGTGAGCTTCATTCTTATGCTTTGCTCATAACTTCTTTGTGGGGGTGAGAGAGGTTCAGTGCCATCTTGTTGGGATCACTAAACAAGCAGCTAACGTTACAAATCCACGAAGATATTCCTAAACTAAGATGCTCTTGGAATATAATCTGTCTTGATGGGTAGCAAAACGTATTAGCTTTTCTCTCCAGAAACACTTCTCTTTCCTATTTGTATGCACAATGGAGTTCTATGTTTGAGCCCTCGTAGACAAAACATCTTGGTTTATGGGAAGAAAAGGAGCCCTGATTCTGAAAACTGAGGAAAGAGACAGGAAACGTGCAAATCCAGTCAGGGCTGGTACAGGACAAATCTTCCTGATTCTTCTTTTCTTCTTTGCCTCTTTCTCCTGAAAGACCAAAACACCTTAATCATCTCCCAACAGCTCTAGTTGTGTGTTCCCTCTGCTACATGAGCAAAGTGTACTCTTTACCTTCATCTTGGAAGATGGATTTAATCTCAGTGAAAAATCCTTTCCGTTGTCTTAGGGTTCAGCATACCCTGACATATCTCTGCAGCCTAAAATCTATCTTTAGTAAAAATCAGCAGTCTGTGCTTTAATGATGCTGACTCATAACAGTGGTTTACCCCTTCATTTCAAATGAAACCTTGTTGAAAAAGAAGCTGCAAGCCAGGCTTATTTTGTAGAGACGACATTAAAATGGCTGAAATCACAGTACTGAGGAGCTCCAAGTAAGTAGTGTGGTTAATTCACCGTGTCCTGTGCAGTTGGTAGAGAAAGGACGGAGACCAGATATGCCTTAGACCTCCCTCTTTACCACTTGCAGTGTGAGGGGTATTGGAAGCCTTAAAATGGGCTAAAGTCACAGTATTTAAAAAAATTAAAAATAAAACAATTAAAAAAGGCACAAAGCAATCCCGTTCTGGGGCTACAAATATCTGGGATTGCATATTGGGAAAACAGCCATGTTATTGCAGATGGGAGCCTTACATCAAAGGTGTAGTGTTCCCAAAATAATAGGGATATGCTGAACGTAAATTTCAAAGCATTTTAAGTGTGTCGGCATTGCAACCAGTTAATGTGCATCCCAGAAATGGGGTGAAGCAGCCTGCCCTGCCTCTAGGCTGTTTCTTTCATCTCTTACACCCGAGCCTTGTGGCACACTGTTTTCCTGGGGTCCTGGCTCTGTTCCTGTCTGTCCCAGAGGTGACAGATGAGCAGAATGAAGCTCCCCCATAAGGCAGAACTGTAGGGTGGTGGCACCAGGTAAGTCTGTTGCGGTGAAGAACACCGGAGTGCAAGCGCTACCATTAGTGAAAATGTCTAACTACTAACAATGTTTTAGGTGTCCTGACTTCTAGCACCTGAAACATAAAAGGAATTGTGAACACATTTTGAAGTGGTTTGTAGGTCTGACATTCTCCTGCCTACAGTGATCAGGGACTTCTCTGAGTAATGTAATGGTCTTTTTTTCTTTAGCCCAGAAAAAGCAGAATTCATGAAGGACTGTGAAAGTTCCTACTCCAGCTGGAAGTTTTCCGGAGGTTTTCGAACTTGGGTGAAGATGTCCTTGGTGAAAACAAAAGAAGAAGATGGTAGTGAGACTGTTGAATTCAAACAAGAGGTAAACAATAAAAAATAATCCTCAGGAAGAGTTTTTTGGGACCTCTTAGTTTATTACAAACTAGTTGCTGCCATGGTTGTAATAACTGGCCAACAGACCAGTTCTTGGGGTGAATAGCAATACGAGTTGGAAAAAGGGTGGATGGCTTCGTTGGCTGGTTGGTTCTTTCAGTAAGTGAAACGTCAGGAGCTTGGTTTTTGTTTCATTGCATCCATTACGCTACTTGCCACTCAGCAGTCTTGGCTCTGCAGTTACTTGTGTTCTTTCTTAACGTGGGGAGGTTCTGTGAAAGTAAAAATGTCTTGACGTGCACGGCTGTTGGTATGGCCTAGTGACACATCTCGGGAAAACCTCTCCTAATGGGGAGGCCAACAAATCCAGGCCTTGAATGTGTTTTAAGTGACAGCTGTAGTCTGAGGTAAGGGTCTGAAGAGACAGACACAGAAATACTAACACAGCTACCTTTAGTTCAAGGTGGGGAACGATTGCCAAAGGAATTGTCTAAATAATAACTAATGTTGGAAAGAGGTGATGTTTAGGTTACCACAAGGGCTGATGGTAGGATGAAGAGGTAAATGTAAGCCTTGTATCCTTTATAGCATTCTCATGTCTGCTTTTTGTTTGGGTTTGGGACTTTTATCTGTTGAGTATCCTTAGAAACAAGGAGTAACTTCTTGCATCATTTAAAACTAGAAAATATGCAGGTGGAAGATGCGAACTTAGCTAGAGGTGAAATGAGTTTGACTTTTGTTCCTGTTCTGGTCATACTAATGGACAGGAGAATAATTGTGTTTTGAGTTTGTTATTTTGCTCTCAGTGTTGGTTGAGGAGAAAAAATTCTCATTTGTCTAGTCTATGGTACACTCAGAGTACTTTGTGGAGATCAAAATGAAGCAAAATCTTCAGTTCTCCTGTCTTTAGTTCTCACAGTTAGGGCCTTACATGACGAAGCCTTAAGGGAAGAGCAGAGCTGTGGCTGTGAGGTGGAGGAGGCAGATCCCAAAGTCATGCAAGTCCCAAACCAATGCCCTCGTTTGGAGAGGAAAGGATGCGTCAGTCAGCTGCTGCCATGTAAGCACTAACAGCAGTTGTCTGTCTGTCCTTCATCGCCTACAGCTCTGTATCACTTGCCATTTGGTACTTACCTAGTGCAGGGTTTTTGAAAGTCTTCCTTTGTGTGCCCAAGTCCAACGTGTCAGAAAGTGGAAAGAGAAGACTGACTCAAACTCAGAAAAAGCTGAGCTCTTTGTGACCATAAACATCCATTTAGTCCAGTAGTTACGGCCTCTCTCATCTGGGTTGGTGAGTGCTGTGGAGTATTTTTGGTTTTGTGGGATGTTTTTTTAAAGAACAAACAATTTGGAAAATAGGAATCAGTACAAATGTGAATTTTGGGTTTCAGATCCCTATTAATCATGCAGCAGCAGTTGAAATAGCTCAGACATAAATTGCACTTGCTTTGTTTGACAGTACAACATCTGCTCAAACGGCATAAGGAAGTCCATTAGCCTTTCAAATCTAAAACTGGGAGATGGCATACCGGAAAGATGGATACAAATATTAGGTCAAATAGCACAGTCAGTTAGTCTGCCAACTACCCCAGCAGTCATTAATTTGTCTTCTCTTCCTTTCCCATTGCCTTCCTTTAGCTTTGTGTACTGTTTGTTTCCTGGTATGCAGTTTTCTTGAATGAGTGTAGTTGGGGTGATGGTACACTGCAGTAACTAAATGAGCTGTAGAAGTAAAGGGTAAGTCTGCAGCAAAGCTGTTCGACCAGAAAACACGGGGTGGTGAAGCTCCCATATGCTCTGGATAGACACAGTTTTCTAGCTCCCTCCCTCTTCTATATGTTCACAGCCTAAAATCTGGTCAGGGCAGGGTGTGTGGAGAAGGCTGATAGACAGCTCGAAGTACTGCTAAAGAAATTATGCCATGTTAGATGGGAAATTTTTGTTGTAGGTCATCCCTCATACAACGCCTGCTGAATCACTCTTTTCCGATCTATAGTTCCTGTCACAACCCTGAAATGACATTAAGGTACTGCTGGGTTCACTGTTTCCAGTACCGTACTGAACTAACGTAGGAAGAGCAGTGGGACTGCTGTGTGCACACCCCAAGATGAAAATATAAATACCCCTTTCGAGGGCTGGAGACAGGAGCAGTCCTTCCTTGTCAGTTCAGCTGTAACTCCAGTGGGCTTGCTGTCAGGGAACTGCCTGGCTCTGGGGCGCTTTCTGTTGTCTCCTAGTGGCAGGGGGTTAGTGCAAACAGTGGTGTTACTGCCTGTTGTACAAACTCTCTCTAGTGCCCCTCTGGGCCGTGGCGTGTGTCACAAGACAAGTGTTTTTCTGAAGGCTGATGTCTTAATACTTTCCTGATTGTGGTTCTTAAGACTGTCATTTTGTGTGGCTGTAACATTGAGCTGGTATCTTAAACTGTACCCTGGCTACCCTAGCTCCCTGGAATTGTGCTGCCGCTCTGCTGGTCGCTGGTAGTTTCAAATGGTAACTTACTTAATGGGCAAAAGTACAGTTTTAATTGTTAACAGCTAGGCTTCTTTCCCTTCCATTTTCATTCTGTACTTGCTGGTATCTTCTAGTTTTCAAAAAGAAAAAAAGTTTCCTGCCACCATCACGTAGTTCTCTGGTAAATAAAATTAATTTAGCATTCATTCATGAGAACTTTCCAAATGCTGTATTACTCCAAGTAAAGCAATCTTGTAAATGCAATTTCCCCCCTTGAAAGGGAAAAACTATGTAATAAAATAAAGCCCCTGGCTACCACTGTAAAAACAGTATTGCAGTGTTTTACTAAGTAAGTGGGGAATAGGAAAAGATTATGAACGTGAGACAGATGGAGGAAACTGCCCTTTCCATATTTTGGGAGCCTACTGTTCCAGGCAGAGGAAGGCTGAATTGGAAGTCCCTAAACAGTCTGCTGGTTTCACCTTCTTTCCAGCCTTTTCTGTTGTGTAGAAGACTCACTACACCATTGAAGAAAGTAACCTGCATTTTTTTTTTCCCTTCTTCCCAGACGAGTGTGGTTAACTACATTGACCAGAGAACTAAACCAAGAAGTGATCAGCTGTTTTTTGTGGTATTCGAATGGAAAGATCCTTTTATACAGACCGTTCAAGATGTGAGTAACAACACTACTCCCTTTTTGAATTGTTGTCTGACTGTACATGCTCGTGGTTCGTGTGTGTGCGTGAATGTGCACACGTGTGCACATGCCTCTACCTCACTCCAAGCAGAAACTCAGAGGAAGAGTTTTCCTTAAATAAGTGTGCTTGGATCAACTGATTTTATGACCTTTTTTATTAATTGACAAGCGAGAAACCTAGACTTAAATCAGAATAATAAAAATAAATAGATAATATGTTTCTTTAATCTCTTATTTAAATAGAATTTGGTACTGCATTGAAATGCAGAAAAAGCACTTTAAAATTTAGCTCAGTGTGCTGCAGCTGGAGGTGTATAATGTGCCAGATGAGGCCACTCTCAGTCACTGGAGTGCTTGAAAGCTGTGCAGGTGTGTGTTGCAGGTACATGGGCTTTAAACATGTGAGCTAGATCTTGTTTCCTTGTTTCTCTGCTGTTCTGGGAGAGAAGGTCAGGTACAATGCTCCTGGCACCTCTGGGTCAGACGGGGCTCACACCTCTGCCTCCTTTGTGCTGAAAGCTGCCCTGGATCCAGTGGATTAGGGGTGCTTGTTTCCTCTTGCTGAAGAGGCCATAGTTCACCAGCCCTGGCAGCCGGTGCTGCTGCATTTAGGAGGATTAACACACACAGAAAGCCTGGTTAAGACGTTCTGGCTCTGGTGGTGACCAGCAACGCTGAGCTCACACTGATCCTCAGAGCTGCAGACTCCAAAGATGTGTGCTCCTTTATTGCTGCCTAAGCCTAGCTCTGCTTGCTTCCTCTGAGATCCTAGAAGTCAGCCTTGTGCCTAGAGGTGTGAGGAGAAATGCAAACTATAAATAAACTTAACTACTCCTGAACCAAATGTCATTAAAAATAGAAACATAAAGTACTTGCTGTAGGTCTGCAGAAACTGTTGCCACTGTCAAAACCTGGTTTAGCGTTACAATGCTCTCGGTAAAGCCTTCCAGCAGTTGCTTCTTTTAGCTTTGTCTTCTGGAGGATCTTCTTCAAAGTGACTGCTTCTTTTTGTAAGTCTTTAAATGATATAGTATTTAATCCTTAATCATAAAATTTGCAATTTAAGTGCATCTCTAAATTTTTTAAACAGTTCACTATCTAAAAGGAGTTTAGCAGCTTAGTACAGCATGTTTCCTTCCTGATGGCAGGAGTTGGAAAAACCACGATGTGAGGCTAGTGTGTGGAGAAGACACTACAAAGGCCACCTTTGCAGAGTGAAGGAACAGGCTGCAAAACAGTTCTCTTAGAAGAATGGAATTGTTTGTTACTGAATAAGTATAATATATGCTGAGTCTTTTTTAATCTCTTTCAGATAATCACAGCAAACCCCTGGAACACGATTGCTCTTCTTTGTGGTATCTTTTTGGCTCTGTTCAAGGCAGCAGACTTTGCTAAGTTAAGTGTTAAGTGGATGATCAAAATCCGAAAGAGACATCTGAAGAGGAGAAGTCAAGTAATGAACCACATAAACTGAGACTGCCTTTTAACTGCTCATAGAAGAAGAGAGAGAAAGTAACTGGAATAAACTTCGATCAGCAATACGGCAATTAAAGATGCAAACCAGGTATGTTTTCTTCAGGAAAAAACAGTGGCTGGAGGAACAGCCCAGGGAACTGGCCTCTGAACTTTAGAAAGGAGCTAATTCTAGGACAGGTCTAACAAACTCATGCTTTTCTATTCCAAATTTAACGAACTTACCTCAATTTACTGGGGGGAACAAGGGAAAAGGAGAGAATTCAGTAATGTTCAGGAAGTCAACACTATAGTAGTTAAATTCTAAAAAAACAAAACAAAACTGGACAGTGTTTGACTGCTGCTCAGAAGAGGAGACCGTTTAACTTCTGCATGAGCCATGACCTGCATCTGCTACCGTAACGCAGTTACTGCCTTGACTGCATTTCGTGGAAGGTAAAGTATTCAACAAAACAGTCTAGCCTCCCCTCTCCAAAGTATGTGTTAAAACAAAATACACTGGAATTCTATTATGTCTAGTTTTTGATTTAAAGTATATTGACTTTAACATTAAAAAAATGCTTCAAATAAGATGATGTGTATATTGTCTGAAACTACCTGCCTCAGATGCAGCTAGAGTTTTACGAGAGGTAGTCCAGGCAAGAAAATTATAGCAAGAAAATTAACTAAAAACCAAAAATTTATTCCTGATCAGTCCAACTCAAAGGAAACTCAAACAACTCAATACCTGGGCATCTGTGGCTGAAATCTGATGGCAGATTTCAAAGTCTAAGTTTCAGGCAGTTGCTCTTCCCTCTTTCCCCCAGTCTTTGCCAAGGAAGTAAAAAATAGTATTTCATCACCCTGGCATTTAGATGTGATTCTCTATTATATAGAGAATGCGTGCTAACTAACTGCTGTGCTGTGGAGTCTTTTTCTTCCTTATAAGTCCCTTATTAGTCTAGATGCCTGACTCGGCCTCGTGGAGGCTACAGGGCAGCACTGCACCACTCTGCTCTGAAGGCTTTGTTCCAAGTCACAGTCTGCTGCTTCCATCCTCTACTAAGGAGGTGTTAGCATAGTAGTGAGCATATCAAAAGTATCCCCTCATTCTATTTTTTGCCTTCTAAGGAAGCATTTTGGAACAAATTTATTACTTTCAGTTGATTTCTAGAGCAAATCGAGGCACTGCACTGACCAAACACAGCCTTAAACAAGGGAGCAACAATTCACTGTAATAATTAAAACAAAAGACACACTCCTGTGTCTGGGCAGGTGAGGGCAGGAGGAGGTTACAGCCCACCAGGCACTTGCAGTTACTGCTCTTACCTCTGCTACTCGCTTCTTGTTGGAAGCACCAACAGAGGAGCTGGGACAAAGGCCAACACATGGCACTGTTGAAGCCAATTGTTGAGAGCTACTTCATCCCTCGGTGCTGCCGAGGTGGGAAATGGGAGGAGGGGAATAGGGAAGAAAAATAATTAAACCCCCTTGCCAGTTAGACCATCAAAAAACAAGCTGTTGATTTTGCTACATACCAGCCTATGCTGGCAGGAAAGCAGCCCAGTGACTTCCCTGGGGCCCTTACAGCCCTCTGCCTTCCCACCGCTGTGGGCTGGGATACAGGGAAGACAGACAACGGAGCTTTCTTACTCCCCCCTGACAAAGAAACACCCAGGTGGTCCTTTAATAAATTATATTAGGCAGCTATTTCTTCGATTTTACAAAAATGTTTAGAAACACCAGTTTGATCAGAAGTGATGCATCCTACTGCATTTTTTTTTTGTTCTTTTTTTGGCTAATGAAGTCAGAGAAGGAGATGTGGTTAAATAAAGGATGCGCTCCTTTCTGCAGTATTTAATGGACTTTTTTTAAAAATTAAGTTCCCAGAGTAGTCAGCTTTAGTTGCTACATCTCAGCTCTCACAATCTTTTGTTTTATAAGGAAATGTTGTTATTAAGAGCAGACCAGCTGATTGCAGCCAAGAAACCTTTCTTTTATATACCTATTTATAGGAGTGATTCTAATAGAAAGTGTTGCACAGTTTGTTTGAAATGGCCTCTTACAGCTACTGTGTTGGTTTTTTAATACTTACTCTTGATGTCCTTATTTGTAAGTTTTTGAACAACTCAATTTGTTCTTTTTACCACTGCAAGGTAAGTGTTAGATCCCCTAATTTGAATATAGGTTATTTCCTTTAGACTGTGGGGCAGCTGAGAATATTTTACATCTCAAATTGAGGTTTCTATTCCTCCATGGGGAAAAGAAGTACTAAAAGAACTAAATTGAGGTAAATAGAAGTAAATGGTGCCTGTGTGACGGTCACCTTCCTCCAGAGCTGGCCCCACCACGTTTAATGCCTGGCTTCAGGACTTCAAGAAGCACCATGAAAAGTAAAGGATTTTTACCTCCCCAAATTTTGAGCAGCCACCTACCATGGCAGAGTCTGCTTTGCTTGGCTGATTATGTAGTCTTTTTACATAAAGCTGACACGTCCAGCGTAGCAACTACTTGGTTTTCATCAGATGGAGCTCTTACAAGCGTACACCACTTCAGGCAATGTTACTTCCATTTCCTCTGTAAAACACAACTTCATAGAGACAAAAATGAAGTAACAATAAGAGTGTAATAAAAAGTCAACTCAAACAGCGTAGTAGAAACTTTTTCCCTCTGGAAACTGCTTGAAACTCAAGCCAGCAAAGCAGCCCAGCAGTAAAACCCCTGCCTCAGCAGCTCCGACCTCGGCGGAGCAGAATGATGCCTCCCACCCTGCCCAGGCAAGTGAAAGCCCAGGGGCCTGCGCCTCCACCCCTCCTGCCACTCAGAGAAAAGCCACTGAATAACTCAGGGTTATTCAGTTAAAAGGTTGTTCACAAAAACAATTCTAATTCTCCTGGCCTTTATAAGCACAAAGATGTGATATACAGCACTAAATACAAACATAAAGACTTTATTGAATGCTGCTCAATTCCCCAAAGATCTTTCATTACAAAAGTTTTCCACACAACTGCAATTTAAGAGATTGGAATGGTACTCTGATAAAAGATGTGAAAAATACTTGATCAAGTAAACAGACAAGACTTCTATTGTCAGCTTTCCACCTTTAAGAAACAGACTGCATTTTCTTTAAATAAAACAAGGAACTATTTGTTGACATCCTTCCCTCCTTACTAACAACAACAAGAAAAAAAATATCCCAATTTTGGTCTCATTCTTCAGTCCATGAGATGCTAAAACTAATGCAGAAACACCCAAGAAGGTCTCTAGGAGACCTGCGCTACTCTGCAGGGAGTCCTTGGGCTGATGAGGAGCATCATTGATGGGCTTTCTGAAGGAAGCTCCATCCTCAGCTGTAGCAGGAGGAAATGTCTATGTAGCCCAGGACCAAGAGGCAGCAAGAACGGGGCAGAGGCACTCACCGAGTGGTGGGTCGGGCACAGGGACCACCCTGGCCTGTTCAAGCTGACTCTCTCTCCCTACTTTGCCTCGTTCTGATGTGAGCGTTCTGTAAATCTAGATCTGAATTCAATGCCAGCACCACATCCGAGTTCCTGCCAATGCTGAAGGGGGT
The DNA here is from genome assembly GCA_033628505.1 of Tringa tobata. Taxonomy (NCBI): domain Eukaryota; kingdom Metazoa; phylum Chordata; class Aves; order Charadriiformes; family Scolopacidae; genus Tringa; species Tringa tobata. The sequence continues at coordinate 9,040,090 of JAHREE010000287.1, read as the reverse complement.
ACATACTGAGTATCTCGAGTTACTGGTAACGTACCTTGGTTTTATTTGAGAAAATACAGCACAACTAGAAGCCTTTCCTATCACCTTAACCAAAGTATGCAGCGATGTGAAAAGCACATATAAAACAAGGAAAAAAATGTACATAGCAAACTATACCACCTATGTGCAACACAATCAAAAATTCAAGTCATAATTCTCACCACTCCCGTAATTATTTCACTCATTAAGGATGATAATTCAGTTCTATGAAACATTGGAAGTGACAATATATCAATAATTAGACAAATTTACAATATGCTGTGGTAATGACATCACTTAACTGCTGTATTTAAATTCAAATCTTTACATTTGCCAGAGAAAAAAATTGGCTGTTTCTATTATACTGATGAGGTTTCTTTTGCAAATCCTTATATATTTCAAAAGGGTACAAAAAAGTATGTCTGCCGAGTAGAGGTGGTCATTTCTTTTATTTGGCACTTGTACTGTGTGCATTGAGCACATTGTGAGTGCTGTTCTGCTTCTCTGCCATCGCCTTCTTCAGCTTTAACTCCTCCAGCTTTCTCCACAACTCTTCGCGTTCCAATTCTTTCTTCTTCTCTCTGTAGAAAAGAGACGGTATCAGTTTCAGACTGATGTCTGAAGATGTCTTCAGACCGTGTTTTAAGTGCAACGTGGAGGTGCAGTTACTTAACTACTGTGATTCACATCTAGCAATTCCTCTTGTAAGTTTTTCTCCAAAGCTATTTTTAGAGGCAATTACAGTTTCCGCTATAAAAAGTGAGGGTACAAACGGGTACAGTGGTAAAGCTGTAACTTTGCTCCAACAAACTGGGAGAACTGGTGCAGTGCGGCTTTGCACAGACCAGTGCAGTTCTAAGGAGGTTCTTTATCCCGTGCAAACAAATTAAGGGAGTAAGCATCTCTCGGGGAGAGAAGCACAACTACTGACACGTGGTCTCAGCCGGCCTGGGGTAAGGGACACGCTGCCTCCCCTTACTGTGACAGCCCTGCTGGGTCAGTAGGCAGGCAACAGAGGTTTCAGCTGAGCTATGGGGTATCTCCAGCTCGGCTTTCTTCAGGCATCACCCCTGGAGCAGCAGAGCCAGAACCCGGTGGCCCCTCACACCAGCAGAGTCCAGTTCTACCGCGCCAGAGCAAGTGCTCCCTGGCCCAGGCAGGATGGGGAGCACTTGGCCTTCAGCTCCTGCCAACACCCCTGTGAGGGTGCTTCGTGCTCAGATGACACTCAGCAGTAAATAATCTGATGGGTAGCTCCACTGCAGAACCCCATTGCCACAACTGTTAAGTTCTGTGTCCTTTCAGCTGGTAGGTTTTAGCTATGTATTAATCAACAAGCATTTGGAAGAAAAAAAATGAGTACCTTTGCCTTTCTGCTTTATATGAGCTTGTAAGTTCATCGAAAAGCCTGCCATTCATCTCCATCAGGGTTTTCAGCACGTTATACACCAGTGCCACGATTGTTCTAGAACAGAAGGAAAACAACCATTAGATTTATTCAACACAAAATTCATTTCAGTAAAAAAGCACTGTTTCTTTTTCTGACTCTGAGCTTCTCAAATAAGATACTGCTGTAAGGTCAGGGAGTTTCTGAAACAAAATCCTTTACTATAATTCCCTCTGTAAATTAAACTGCATATTTAAATGTTTTTTAAAATGGCAGTTTAACCTTAAATTCCTGACTCTTGTAATTGCACAGGATATAATTATTAGTAATGTGGCTGTACTATAAAGCCATTCAATTATGTTAACGTTTAATAAACCGGGTTTTAACAACAATTTTCTAGTCTTTGAGTAATGCAATACGAGAGTCCAGAAAAATAAACTTCTGCCTAATAGCTTCAAGCCTGGGCAAAAGAATGCGGCAGAGGAAGCGCAGGCACATGGCTCAATACGGCTACTGAAAGCTCTTCCAGAAGCGTTTCTGGGCAGCAGAGAGTTTTGCTGCACAGGCCCCCTTAGAGAACTGGACAGAGAACATCAGCCCGTGGTTTCTAGTACCTTAGTACCTGTGAGAAACTGAATGGTTTGAGCAACACTGGCTGTGTCTTACGCAGCCCTCTGCGTTTCCACATTAGGTATTGCTCTTCTTTTTGTGAACGTATTCATACTTCACTAACTTATCTTAAATACTGTCTTGTTTCTCTCTTTTACACCTCCTCTTAATGATAAAAAGAAAAGCAAAAATAGCGATAAAATTAAACATTAAGAAGGTGCCTATGGTTAAGCTTATCACTAATCAAAACAGTAGGTGCTCTGCCTTCCCCATCTCTCCCCTTGCTGGCAGTGCACCTCCACACAGCAGTGGTGGTTGCGAGGCTGCAGAGCAGGGGTTCCCTGAGCCTTGTGACCTTGAAAAATGAGTAAAAGGGAAAAATCTAAGGAAGTGACCAAAGGACCAGGTTTGCCTTTTCAATACACTGTCTGTTGTGGCACTAGGAAACCCCCCAAGATTCCACCAGAGGCCCCACACTCAGAGCGCACAACACACTTGGCCTGTCCACACAGATATTTTTGAACACTGGCTTCCACATGGTTTGAAGACAAAAGCTTATTCGGGGTTTTGGGTTTCTGAGATGAAAAGCTTGATGTTCAGTGAGTAAAGTCCGTATCAGACAGCTGGATGCACATAAGCACGTTTCTCTGCCCTCAAACCCAGGTTAAAACCAAGCCTTTCTTCCCCAAACTTCCCAGACCTCAAGTTATCAAGTTACCCCTTGTCTTTCACTTCCTTCAAAAAGAGCAACTTCTGTCTGCAGCTGGGGAAAGAGGGACACCCTCCAAATTTGCTGAGCTCCCAAGTACTATTAATGCTCCAAGAACTAGTTCTCAAAAATGTATATTCAGTCTCAGCTGATAAATGTGCAACCAGACACCCCATCTAGACAAATTCAGAATAATTTCCAAGCCTGTAAGGGCTTAAAACAGGGCATCTGGTTTACTTCAGAGCTGTGGAAGGCTCCTGTCCACCCTGGACGAGCTCTACCCTCTGAACATTGACTGGCAACTCCATGCAGGGTGCTGGACGCTAACTTTGCTTTTTAGTATTTCAATGGATTTACTGCTTCTTTCAAAGGTGATATAAAAATACTAACGTTTAGCTTGTGGCACTAAATATAAACTGAAGTAGTCACTCATTTCTCGTTCCCACCATCCTTTATAGTGGTAGGTCTTGCTCTTCCTCTGTAGTATCTTTCCCTTTCTTACCTCACTGGGCAGCAGTAGCTACTTAGGAAGACATGGACCAAATTTTGTTCATCTCAAGTAGTAAAGGAGAGCAAAGCATAATCATAGCAGAAGCATCCCTTGGAAACTGTTCATTTGCATTTTTAATTAATGCAAAAGATCAAGTGTGATTACAGTATCAAGACCATCATCCAATTTCCTCACTTTTTCAGTAAATCCCAGTTGTCCATCATAGCAATGCGGAACAGAGAAAGCATGAGAGAAGCTGAAAACAACCTCCATTTTATCACCCATAATCTCATTTAAGTAAAAAGGAAGTCACGTTTACAGGCTTATGATCCAAACCTGAAACAGTGAACAATTTAATTACGCTTCTATAAATAAAGTTAAACAGTACATACGGATTCCAGTGTTCTTTGGAGATCTTGTATAAACTGCCAAACATAATTGGTAGAATTTTATCAATGTTCTCCTCAATCAGGCTAAGAATATATTCATTATTCCAGAAGTACAAAGCTCTTTCTGCAACCTGAAACACAAAGTTTAGAGGTCAACAACCACAAAATAAATTACTACAAGTTTGGGATTTTTTTAGTGTCTTTTTTTTTTTACCTGAAAATGTGAACTTGACACAGATTTGGATATTTGCTTAAATAAAGGCTCTTCTATTTTTTTGAATTGCGTCGGTTCTATTACATCTAGGATTTCTTCAATTTCACCTAAAAACATTACCTGTTTGTATAAAAGAAATACATCAAGAAGCATGAGAACGTTTTATATTGCCACTGTAAACAGAAACAAGCGAAATACAGCTTATACATTACTCATGAATCCTGCAAGCAACACAGGGTGTAATTACAAGGCATGAGACATCCACAGGTTTTTTTGCAGCCTGAAAGTCATCAATCATCAGTTTGAGGTCCTGGGTTACAGCTCGCTCCTGGGAGGAGTTCTTTTGTATAACTGTTCTAAACACTTCACAGAACTGCTTCAGCAGATTATGGGGTTTTTACAGTGAAAAAAACCACACTAGAACATTTTATTTCTTCAAGAGCGGCTGCAGAGGTTACCATTATCTGAGATCTCCAAAGTAGCTTTTGAAGTGATAAATAGTTAATTCCCGTTTTAAATTACAACCAGCAGAACGCTGGGCAGGTGGCACAGAAACATTTAACACCACTCACACAACTGGGACAACCGTTTTAAGGGACTCTACTTTTAACAAGCTACCGGGGGGTGGGATGTGGTGGCAGACATCAAACTCCTGATTTTTATACTCATTTTCGCTGCATAGAAACTGGGAAAAAATTGAATTTCCCAAGACCATTTACAGTTATTTTTATACTACAAAAAAAGAATGCCTGGGTGCTTTACTACATGCCCTATCTCAGTTGCTAGGCCTGGATCAGGTTGCAGGTGATTGCCTCCAACCTGGGCTGGAGCTACTGAGATACTGCTCACCTCGGAAAATCGTTTCTCTATACACTATCTTAATTAGAATGCAACTTCTAATATAGTTTTAAGATAGTAACACCATAGTAAGAACAGACACACAAAAAAATCACATCAAGTCACGTGGCAGAGATGAGCAACTCAAGAAACTTGAAGAATTTTGTGCAGGGCCTGTTGAAAAGTGCAGCAGAGGTGAAGGGCATCCACCCGCCCCGCTGCACCTGGCATCGCAGCGGACACAAGAAGCAAGAGACAAAAACCAACCTCTTTCTGACTGCAAGTTTTTGGCCAAAATTTGAGCAGTCCTCTGATTACCTATATGAAAAAGACAAACAAATTAAAGCAGAACAAGTTTCTATTACATATTTAGTAAGATTATAAAAAAAAAGAAGTACTATTTTGCTTTTCCTTACCCAGAGGTTCAATGAAATCTGAATACAGCTAAATGGAGTTCCACTGAAAATAAATGCTGCCTTGTCTCATTTACTATTTATCTCATTTAGGTTATCAAAATAATTTAGACCCTTCTCACTTCACAAGTCTTTGATTATCTGTCCACACTCCACTCCCATCCCAGTTCGTACATTAATCGATAGGATGCCGATAACATCCCAAGCCCCTCAAAATGAAGTCAACTCCCCTGTAGCTGTATTTCCCAGAATATGTTTTTTCTCTTCTACCTCCTCCACCCTTTGGGGAGCACCTGCCTCAGTGTCAAGGTTTGAAGCCTGAGAGCAAGTGGTGTGCACTGACCACACCAACAGGGCTACAGAAGGGGGTCACAGCTCCAGCCACTTCCTTTTTTCTTCTAGTATTTGAAGTGTTAAAGACTGAAAACTAAAAAACAAACAAACAAAAAAAAAACCCCACCAAAACCAAACAACTAAACAGATGCGAACTTACAGAGAAAATATATTCCAGTGCCTACACTGGAAACTATCTTACACAAGACTGGAAAAAACCTTCAGGAAACTTAATTAGAAAGTCCAGCCCCCGAGAGGAAGGAGGGGACACACAACGAACAGAGGCTGGAGGCCTGTTCCCTAGGAACAAGTATTGGACATGGCATCTCATTTACAAAAGTAATGCTGGCTTAAAAAAAAAAAAAAAAAAAAAAGCGGTAACTATGTTTTTGAAGCAGAAACATTCTCAGAGCCTTATAAACTTTAATTCTGAGGAAAGAACCTCTATTTTTTTATGGTAAAACAGCACCTAATTGATCATATCCAACTGTAAGACTTACTCAACTATTTGAATAATTTCCATATTTGGTTTTTGCCATGTTGATTTTTCTCCTCCAGCTTCCTAGCTGGCTGTTTAATTCACAACTATGTGAACTAGCAAAAGTGACTTTCCAGACAAAAAGTTAATACGATTTTAAGTGCCCACAAGTCTTTATCCTAGGATACACACACGTCCCGCTACTACAAAGCTGCCTGTCACTTCCAATGACACTGAGCAAATGCAGAAACCTCAGGCAGCTGGTAAAGTCCTACGCTCAAATCCACCAGAAGAAAGCAAGTTACGTGGGAAGAGCAGATCCCTTACAGATCCTCGACCGCACAGTTCTGCCCAGCTGGCTGAAAGCTACAGACAGCTGAAATGCCAACACCATCCATCACCTGACGCCCGCTGAAGGAGCCCACACAGGTGACAATTCTGCAGCCTGGCCCACGCAGGCAGAGCTCCCTCCCTGGCCCGGCCTGGGCTTCTCCCTCCTCCAAGGACAGAGGGGGTAGCAGGGGCAGAGGGACGGGGACGAGACTGTGAGCTCCCCCCTTTCACTGCCCTTACCCGATCCAGCAGGTCCTTCACTCTCACCTGCTCCTCCTCCTCCACCCCGGCGAGTCAGACTTGCATGAATTAATCTAGGGCCATTTTCTGTTAATTAGCTGGTAGCTGAATGACTCAGTTATATATTATTGAAATTTTGGATCTTTAAAGAACAAACCCAAACATTTACAGGTATAATAGCTCACTCTGGTGACACCTTCCCTTCCCCCAGAACAAAGCAAGCAAGCCAAAAAACTTCAGACGAGCACGTTTGTCAAAGAAAAGCTGCGAGAACCTGCCATACACCCCTAATCGGAGCATGGCTTTACTGGTCTCAAAAGCATAAAATTGAGTTAGCTGGGAGAGTCCAGTTTCCAGCACTTGTTATTGTAAGAGTGATGAATATACTTCACTACAGACTCCTTTTCTCAACTTGATGAAAAGAATAACATGTTCCGAGTGCAACAGTGCAGACCACAAGAAGATACCTGTTCCTTGCTCCTCGGAGAGAGTATCAGTTCCCAGCTTGGCTATACTTTCCTATTAAAAAGCTGATACATGCACATTTATGTTCAAAGATTTTATTCAAAGACATACTCGGCATGACCACAGATCTGAAATCCTGCTACTCCCACTACACAAAACTCTTAAATGCTCCACAAGCTACAAAATTCTCACAAAGTTGACTTAGAACAGTAGGTACCTGCTAGAAAATGTATCTTACGCACAAGGAACCGCATGTTTAGCCTGATTTTTTCAATGTAAAGGCCATTGCACTTAGCAGGGTTAGGTAACAAACTCTTCTTGTCAGCTCTGCAAACATCAGGACTGACCTAAGGCAGACTACCAGAGTTACAAGAGCTCGGATTGAATGTCCTCTAAATTGAGCCTGAGTGACAATTCTTGCCAGAAAAATAACAGTAAGGTACTCGTGAAGACAGCCTTCTGATGGAGTTCTTAAAATATTACTTGGCCTAAAGACAAAAAAAAATCCCAAATGCTATCTCGTCAGTTGCCCCAAATTTTAGCATTTACTTTTCAAGCATTTCAGAAAGTTTCTTAAAGCTTCACTTACTAACTTTATAAAGCCAATTTTACTATATGCTCAGTGTAATGATCAAAGCAAGCACAGGCCACAACTCTGCAGTGAGTTCTTGTATCTTCTCCATTCTGAATTCATCTTTGCTGATTAAGAGGAAATGAGAATTGTATATACTGTATTCTAGTTTTGCACTATAGCACTCCTACTTCAAAAGCCCTGCCTTCTTCACTTCAAAATTTGGGCTTGGAACCTGCACCACAGTTCTGTAAATTCATATGAGGAAAGTTCTGACTTTGTCACGTTGTCACTTCATTCAATCCTGCAGGTTTTTATGTAATACTACACATTTTCTGCTCACATGTCAGCTTTAACTGTCAAAATGCCTGGGTCGTTTCATCCCTTGGCTTAAGGAATAAGGGTTATGCAATTCCTTCCCCCTCACCCCAGCCAACAAAGTAGCTCATTGACCAGTGTAGCTGGCAGTGCTGCAGGACAGGGGGGAGAGAAGACGCTTGAAGCAGACAAGGCAAATGTATAGACAGCCAGGTCAACCACCTTCCACCGCCTACAGAATAACTTGTCTTCTGATGAAGAACACCAATACTTCAGTGGCTGCGCAGAAAAGAAGCTTCCACCGAGACTGGTGAAGTTCTATGTTTTTTCCACAAAGCTGTTTATCTTTTTTCTTTATAGAAAAATTTAGAATTTGCGTAAGCTCTTCTTTCTTTTTTTGTCACAAAAAGTTATAGAGTATTTAAATATCAACATGACCCTAACAGAAAGACTTCCAATTGTCCAACTAAAACCAATTTCTGTTCTAGCTGGTCTGGCATCAGCCTGTGTCCCCATGAGCTGCTGTACTGCCCTGAGCCTGCGTTCTTCTTTATGGGCATTGCCAAAGCCCTTGCATGAAGCCCTGCAAACCCCTTTTCAGCTGAGCTGTCAATATGGATCACGGGAGAGTCAGTCTGGCAAAAGCCACTGATGCCTGAAGCACCTGTATTATAACAGCCAAGAGGCACCCCAGGAACTGAAGAGACAGAACAGAAACATCACATTTGGAATTTCAGAGCTCTTTCTGTCTAAATAAAGTGCTGTTATTCTTTCCAACTTTTATTTTGGGAATATTTATTCCCTGACATATTTCAGCTTTATGCAGTGTCTAGGCACAAGCCATCAGCTCCAAAAATACTGAAGTTCTAGTTCTTATCAGGAGGGAATACAGCTGTTAGATGTTTTCTCATATGAGTTAGTTTGCATGATATCAATGGTTCAAACTTTTATTTAAATGTGTGCTCCATCTTGGTCACAGGTTAGAGATAACCACACTTTCAAGCCCAGAATTTTCTTAACTGTCCTACGTAAAATAAAATGAAAATAAATAATAAAAAAAATATAAAATGCCTATGGACCATTAATCAAAATAGCACAGATAGCACTTCTCTACAATTCTAACAAGCTACACTTAAATATTTAGTTGAAATTAAAAATAGAAAAGCATTCAACTGAAAAACACTTACAGGCTCTGTTAAAGTTGTATCCTTCTCCAGGAACTGTACAACACAATAGGCGAGCTAGAATGTAAGTCATATGATTATTTAGGTTAAACAGACAGTGTTTAGACATTGCAGCTTAACTAAACATCACAACTTGTAATGGAAGCACTTCAGATCAGGGGAGGGATGAACAGACACAGATGGATGAACAACGACCCAACCCAAAACACCCCTACACAGCTATTCGAAATTCTTCCAAACTAAACAAAACAGCAATTAAAGCAGCAAGATATAGAGGCCTGCTCTATCTTACAAAAACTTCCTGCATACCAAAACTCTTCGAGTTTTTTCATCCTAGAAGAAAATTATTTTTAAGCTTGACAGGTATTTCCCTAACTCAGATCCAGCATCCAGACAGATTTTTCTCAATATCCACTCCTGATTAAAATTACAAAGCTATCATTTTCAAACATCTCCACTGGGGTAAAAAAGGGGATACTTTCAGTCCAAAAAAGAAAAAAAAGTTTTAATACAAGATTGAGCAGACGTTGTTTAAGTGCTAGACATCTACAGCACACAACATTCAGCAGTAAGATTACAGGTGAAAGAATTTTCACATATTACGTGGCCACAAGAGCCTGGGCTGCATCTCCCCAGCTGAGTGTCCTGACCTGGCAGTGCCCAACAACAAATGCCCGTGGAAGAGTGCATGGAGTGGGGGAAGCATAAGGTGATGAAGTCACCCACGTGCTCTCCCAGCCTCCAGCAATTTCTGTCCAGGGGTCTTTGCGGGCCAAAGTGTGATATTAGGTGTTATATAATGACTTATTGTTTAATTATTTAGCACATTGTTAAGTAACTAAACTAGCACACCCCTGCCCAGTACAGAAACCATACAATAACCATACAACTAAAGTAGCTGCAATCATAGATTACATTAAGATTGATTTCAAGAAGTCATGCTATTTTTCATCTCACAAAGGAAAGACAAAAAATCACTTTGGTGCAAAGCACATACATTTCAGTGCTTGGGATGCTTGAATTCAAGCATTACCGTTCTTTTTTTTTTAATCTGTTATCCCAAAGCACATAATTACAATGCAGTAATTACAACATGTCTAATTTATTTCTTTTACCCTTAGGCTAAGGACGCATATACGTAGATTGAAAAATAATGAATGTCACACATTAATCTCATAAAATCCCATTATGCATGTTGTAGAGTAATGCTTTATTGTTCAAAGACACAAAGACTCAAAGTTAATTCAGCTTTGAGCCTTTACCTTTTAAGGGTAGCCTAAACGTGTTCTGTAGCAGCAGAGCACGCGGGCCGCTCCCAGAGAGGATTTAATGCTGGTTTATACCTCCAGGGGGGCACAGAGCCAGGAACGGGGCTGACGCTGCACGTGGCACTAGTGGGTTAGGAAGGGACAGACGAGCAGCCTGGTCACCAAACCTAGTGCTGCTCCCAGGTACACGGTGCAGCTGAATTCACATACCAATGAACCAGATTAAACGTATGGTGGAAGAAAGGCCAGCTCGCTGTTCTCATCTACCAGTGAGAGCACCTTTGGGAAGAGAGCGGTCCCTTTCCTATCACTGACTCATTCTGTGCAGCAGCTACTGCATAGCAGTAAGTGATTTAATGAAATTAGAACTTCATATGAGAATTAGGAATTAACTAAGCTCTTGACTTGATCCTGTTTGTAGGCTATGTAGTCATAATGACTTCACTTTAATTAGAAGCTCATTTCCTTGTATCTTTTGTCTATAAGGAGCTGTATTAGTGAGCTGGTGAAGTTAAAGCAAGGTTTTAATTACCAACAGCAGAATTACTTGCAAGTTTGCATCAAATGTATTCAATACTCAAGTGCTGTATGTCTGGAAAGGATATACATTATTCCTCAAATAAAGTGCTAAACGTCTCTGCAAAGTATAAGAATGGAAGTCAAACAAAAAACTAAAGCGTTCTGACAGCGTCTCATGGATCTACATAATTTCTAGCTGATCCAGAGAGCTGCTATACATTTCTGCCATTTATATCCAACACTCTCTTCCCCTCCCCGTCACTGGAATGGTTTTAGAAATGAAAAAAAAGGACTTCTGAAATAAGTACCTGGCCATACTCAAGGTCCCTTTATATACAGCATTTAGGTTACATGAAGGAAGTGGTAACAGAGCAAGGTCCTGGGATTAAATGAAGCTTAAAGTGTGACAAGACTAGCAAGCAAAAAAGCTTCCCACTGCAATTGACATGACTTTGACTCGCTGTTATAGTCCTTCACTTTTCATATATGCTAAATATTATCTCAAAATTAACATTTAGACATAAGATCTTATAGATCTTTTTGAATTTGCAAATATTTTGGAATATTGGTATTATAACACATAGTGCTTTAAATTTTTCATTAGTTTCAAATACAAATACAAAAAACCCCACCACTCTTAAAAATAGGCAAAAGCTTACCTGTGCATGAAACAAAGCTAATCCCTTTGCAGTATGCATGGGAATCAGAACTTTCATAAGGAACTGTTTGTGTTCTGCTTTCAGTGGCAGTGCAAAACCATTGATAATACTGAAAACATGAATAAGCAGGATTTATTTTTATTAAAAAATAATTTTTTCCTAGCAAGTCAAGATTTTCTGTAAATTCAAGAGATACTCGATTCCTGATTCAATTTCTAAACCTGACTATTTTGAACCCATAAAATAGTTGTACGTATGTGCAACCGTTAAAGTACTGGTATCATGCAAGTTTAAACTCTTGGCAGGAATACCAGAGAACCATATTAGAATCAAATAATACTCATTAGACAAGCTGAATTATTTTTATTGTGACCTCCTTTAAGTAAAATCAACCACAGTAAGTCTTGCTGTCTAATTGTAAAGCTTAGACGGATGCATCACGAAGCTGATCCATTTCACCCACAATCACTAGCAACTTGCAGAGAAAAATAAAAAAATAGATGGCATAAAATTTTGAACTATTTTAACAGTGCAGTTTGAACATTTGTTTTGAGATTGTTAAACAACCTTTCCCTCCAAAAACAAAGTTTAAAAGTTGTCTCATCGATTAGTAACGAGTTGATGAGTTGTAGAACAGACAAAAGTATTTCAGGAAGAGGTTGGGTTTCACCCCGCCTTTCCCCTACATTTTAGATGAATTTGAGAAAATAGCGGTATCACTTTCACTTGATTTTCATGAAAATTTGTTCCACCGTAGTTTCACAGTGTTTGGATTTTCAGTCAGACCAGTAATATTTATAAAATTTTCTACTGTGAAAAATATGTGACAGCTTTGGAAAAACAGTAAAGTACTACCACAAAAAAAGTTCAAAGTTAAAAATTAAATTAGTGAAATAATGTCAAAAAAGATAACTAAAAAACCCTAGCACTTACAAGGTTTTCTTGAGTAGAATTCAAAAAAACCTAGCCTGCTGAAGATTAAAGTATTTCCTTCAGCATGAGGGCAAAAGTTAACGTTCATTTTCTGAATCAAAGAACAAGTCATCTATCAGATGTAAAAGAAACAAGAGTAGATATTCCTAACAAACAAGGACCCTTGAGAAATATTTTGCCAGTCATCTTTAAAACTTGCACCAAAAAAAGAATAATTTATACTCTATATCCTAATTTGATATTCAAATGGTAACCCAGACAGATTATATCAGTGACTGCACTTCATCACTCCTTACTGTAATAATTCTCTTTCCCCCCTCCGTTCCCAAAGCAAGAAAGCTGAAGCAAACACCCACAATAACATTTGATATATTTTTTTCTGTGTCAGATCAAGCTTACCTTCCTAATATCTCAAGAAGTTCAGCAACACCATTGAAGTGCTCCGTTTCATATATAAACCTGTTACAAAAAAGACAGCCATCAAAAATCAAAACAAAGGATCAGAGATTCCAAAGAAATAACCTTTAATAAGCTTCAAATATTTGAAAGCCAGATCACAGACCAAACCCAGGTCTTTTATTTCAAGAATTAATCACTGCAGACCCAGACCACGAAGGCAAGATAAAATATTGCTCAAGCTAGTCACACACACATCTATATGCAGCATACCTGAGGAAAATGTTGTTAATCTGTTTCCTGATGAATGCTCTTAAACCAAGAAACTTCCCATAAATTCGATGAAGAACTGTCTTTAGGAAATCACGTTCTCGTGGGTCTTCACTATCAAAAAGCTCCAACAACTTTAAAAATTAAATTGAAATGTGTTAGCTTTGAAAGACCTAAATTTTGTTACGTCACTAACTGATTTGAGTTTTATCTTTAATTTACAAGTTTATATTAGAAAAATTAGAATCAGTTTAACAGAAAAAATTGTATGGATGTCAATATTATATTTGCAAGATTAGACTTTTAATAAAGCTGTTTTTTTTCCTTTTAAAAAAAATATTATTCCCTTCAAAAGTCTGTCTACAACGGATATCAAAGCTATTCCAACAACTGTTACACTGTCAAAATAAAAATGAAAGTGTAAGAATGAGATTATCAAACCTCAGGTAAGTGGTTTACACTTGGTCTTTAAGAAATCAGAACAAATCAAATCTGTGTCAGTTATTTAAAATTTCTTAATTAAAATCCTGTACTACTCAACTCAAAAAGCTACTTGTGTCTTGAAGGTTAAGCAAAAGCACAATTCTTTGCAGAATCATTTTGCAGGATAAGTGGATGATAAGACTCATGCACATTTCCTCAGGGGGAGAAGAGGAAGAAATGCATTTAACAGAATGATAATGCATTAAAAATGAGCCGTTGGGGACAGGGGAAGAAAAAAAGAAGTCACTGGAAGTAGCAGTTGGTTCATTTCTCTCCAAATCAACTATCAATATTCCCTGTCCCCATTCCCCTTCTCCCCCCCTTTTTTTTAAACACACCTTTCACACTTCCCAACCCCCATTTTCCTGATATATTTCAAGTGATGAACATGTTTGGGTTTGTTCCTATACAAGAAATTTCACAGTTAATGATTAAATGGGGGGGAAGGGGAGTGGTGTATAAAATAAGCATAGTATATGCAATTATGAACTGATTCTCTGCTAACACAGACTTGATAATACAATAAGCTAGAAAGATTTTCCACACATTTTTTCTTGTAGAAAATTTTCCAAGGATACAAAAAAGACCATACTCGAAGACATCAAAAGATATTCCAATCCCATTACAGACCATTATTTTAGGTTTTTTATTTATTTGTTTTTTCCCTGCATGCCCAAGTGAGAGCACATTCAGAAACACTAACTTCTGAACAAGTCAGTAACTCAGCTCAAGCAGTGACTCCAGTCTCCTGCTCAGTGCAGGTCTGCCAGCTCAGGGTCTGCCACACCGAGCAGCATAAGGGACTGCAAACAGCTGCTCAGGACCTTCCCTCAGGCTCATTTCATTTTTATATTTAGAAGGAATTTCTCAGGGTCACTACTCCACTTTTTTTTTCCATATATAGCAAGCTGTTCATTGCATTGTCTTTCTTGTACTCTAGAGAAAGATCAAGTGAAACGTCAGGAATTGAAGCTCTGCAACGTGGCTCTTAAAAACCACAGGTCAATTAGTGAATTGGATACCCATGGCCAGCAGCAGCTTCAGGCCTGAATTTTGTGGGAAAATCAAATAAAACAAAGAAGGAAACCCCTATAAGCAAGGACAGTAAAAACCAAACAAGTGGAAATTAAATGCAAGTCACTGAAGGTGGGGAGAGAAAGTGTCCATCTACGTTTTCACTTCTCATTGCTGTACCGTCTTTGCCTACCAGCACTCCCTCTGCAGATACCAAGCTTTTCCATGACAAGCAAGTATTCAGACATTGTAAAAAAAATTCCCACTGAGCTAACCACGGACAAAAATTGTTAGGGTATTCTACAGCCTAATTCCTGAGAAGTTGTATTTAAAATGAAATCTCACTTCACTTTCTTGCTCACCGTTACTTTGCATAGCGAAGGATGATTTTCCTATGTACTTTCTTACTTGAATCTCTTCCTGTGGTTTAACACAATAGTAAAGAGAGTGACACTACCTTGTCCCAAGCTCCCAAGATGTTGGAACACATTTCACGTACAATAAGTACACGAGCTTTTTACAAGAAAAAACTTTGCTATAAGTTTTCCCATGATAAAACTATGAAGAAAAAACCAAACATAAAGGCACTAAAATTTAATCAGCACGTTGTTGATATGACTGGAACTAACTTACAAATAATTAAAAACACAACTTGTATTTACAAATTGCAAATATCTCACATTGCAAAGCGCTGAGGTTGATACCTGAAAACAACGTGTGTCTGAAGTTATTGGTTACATACAGCCTGTGTGCTAAGATGTGCTGTTTATTTAGTGTTTGGCAGAAACCACCATTGGAACAACAAATTTAACCCTCTGTCAACATGAAAGCTTTAATATCTCCTTAGCTGTACAGGCATCTGTTCAGTTAAGCTTGAGAGGTGATCTTTAAATCTGGGGGTGGGAAAACTATCTACTTACCTGCTGTACAAATTTCTGGTCAATGTATCGCTTTGCAATGCTAGGCTGAAAATCCGGGCTCTCCAAAAACCTCAGGAAAAATTCATACACCAACTACAAACATTGAAATGAAAATTTTGGAGTTAGTAAGAACACTGTAACAATGATCTCAGCCCCACCACCACCATGAAGTCATTGGGACTGTCCACATGCTTAAAAGGTACAAAAGGAAACCAAAGTCTAACACATCACTGCTTAATCACAGGCTCTACTGGAATTTACTGAAAGAATTACAGTAAGTATCAAGAACACTTTAATTCCCAGAAGAGTCAAAGCTTAATAAATAATCTACTGAAAATATCACTATTAGATAAAAAGCCAAGCTGCAAGTATTAGATGCATTCACATTTCCTACTAGGTTAAAAATTTATTATGTAGAAATAAGTTACCAACACTGAGGGTAAAATTATGTGCTCTAACATCACAGAATTTCTTAAACAGATGAAGAAAAATCTGCTAAGTGTTCTTAAAATTTAGTTTCAGCTGCAAACTCCAAAAATGAAAAGCCAGATTAAAAAGCTGAACGTATACATAGAAACTTGAGAGACTGGCTTAACACTAGCTTTCTATGTCCTGGATGCTCAAATTAAAACAAAAGGACCCTCTGCGGATTTATCTTCAGCATCCTTTATATTTTGTAGTATATTGTTTCTATTGAGTTCAAGTCTCCATTTGCTACTATCCCACATATGGAAAACCAGACAGAAGATAGAGCCAGCAAGGGCCTGAGGTAGCAGAGAGAGTCATGAAGAAGCCAGAGCACAAGTCCCATGTTTTGGGGTTCATCAGAAGTCCAAGACAGAAAATACTGTACTTCCATACCAATGGCAGATTTATAAAATATACATAAGGCACCTCTTAACTAAGACAGAATCCAGAGGAAAGATGTCTTATGTTTAGATCCATTCAGGGCCTTTTATGTTCTCAATGCTTATTTCTTAACTCCGTGTTAGTTAAACAACTGATTAGTAATAATACTAAGATGCAATTTAGATACATAAAGACATCGCTGATTTGACTTCTAAATAAAACCTACACAGAGCTGTGGTCATACTCACAGGCACGTATTTCAACTATTACCACTAAGAGTACTTATTAAACTCTGAGTAATTCATAATTACAATTATGAAGTTCGCTCAAGAGAGATGCTTGACAATAAGTACTTTTTATCTAGAACATTTGAGATGACAGTTAGTTACGCGTAGCCTCAAGGAGGGTATGCTGCATCTGCAAAGCAGCAGCACAGAAACACAGGTTTCGCTTAATTTCCTTCTCCTCTGACAGACTGTAACAAGAGCTTTTCACATCAGCAGTTTAAATGTATACAAATTTCATGTAACACAGCTCTATTAAAACCTAGATTTCCCTGTACAGCCTTAATTTGTCTTCTTGTGCAGAAAGACAATAGTACACAGTTGCACAAAGACAACATATGACAGAATTTTTAAAAGCTTGGAAATAGACAATCCAACATAGCTTTAAACATTACCATACTCCATCCTCTGTTTTAGAAAGAGATCAACCATGGCTTTTTAGTATCTTCATCAGTGACATAGACAGTGGGATTGAGCGCACTCTCAGCAAGTTTGCAGACAACACCAAGTTGTGTGGTACGATTGATGCGCCTGAGGAATGGGATGCCAATCAGAGGGACCTAAACAAGCTCAAGAATTGGGCCCATGTGAACCTCATGAGGTTCTACAAGGCCAAGTGCAAGGTCCTGCACATGGGCTGGGACAACCCCTGGTATCAATACTGGCTGTGGGATGAAGGGATTAAGAGCAGCCTTGAGGAGAAGAATTTGGGGATGCTGGCTGATGAGAAGCTCAACATGAGCTGGCAATGTGCGCTTGCAGCCCAGAAGCCCAACTGTATCTTGGGCTGCACCAAAAGAAGTGGAGCCAGCAGGTCAAGGGAGAGGATTCTTTTTAGTCTTGAGAAGACTTAGGGGGGATCTAATCAATGCTTACAAATACTTAAATGGAGGGTGCCAGGAGGACGGGGCTGGTCTTTTTTCAGTGGTGCCCAGTCACAGGACAAGAGGAAATGGGCACAAACTTGAGTATAAGAAGTTTCACCTAAATGTGAGGAGGAACTTCTTTATTGTGACAGTGGCAGAGCACTGGAACAAGCTGCCCAGAAAGGTGTTGGAGTCTCCTTTGGAAACATTCAAAACCTGCCTGGACAAGTTCCTGTGCAACCTGCTATAGCTAGGCCTGCTCTGGCAGGGGGGTTGGACTAGATGATCTCCAGAGGTCCCTTCCAACCCCATATGATTCTATGATTCTGCTCCTCTGCTCTGCTCTGGTGAGACCTCACCTAGAGTATTGCATCCAGCTCTGGGGCCCTCAACATGGGAAAGACACAGACCTGTTGGAGCAGGTCCAGAGGAGGCCACAAAAATGAACAGAGGGCTGGAACACCTCTCCTGTGCAGACAGGCTGAGAGAGTTGGGGTTGTCCAGCCCAGAGAAGACTCCTGGGAGACCTTATAGCAGCCTTTCAATACTTAAAGGAGGCTTATAAGGAAGATGGGGACAGACTTTTTAGCAGGGCCTGTTGCGGTAGGACAAGAGGTAATGGTTTTAAGCTAAAAGAGGATAGGATTTAGACTAGATATAAGGAAGAAGTTTTTTCCAATGAGGGTGCTGAAACTCAGCAACAGGTTGCCCAGAGAGGTCGTAAATGGCCCATCACAGGAGACATTCGAGTTTAGGATGGGGCTTTAAGTAACCTGATTGCATTGAAGATGTCCTTGCTCATCGCAAAGGGGTTGGACTAGGTGATCTTCCAACCAAAAACATTCTATCTGATCTTTTTCAAGATAGAAACTAGATAAATTCATTCATGGCTCATATTGAAATGGGAAATATATGGCTGGAGGGAGGGTATTAACATAGTTTCATAGCGATTAATTTTGGAATTAAATTTCATTCAATATTTCTTCAATAAATTCCTATATCAAATATTTCTGTCAGTGACCACAACAAAGAATAGTCATGTGTGATAACTGCTTAGATGATGCAACAATATTGGACGCTACCACCAGGGAGAGAAAAAAAAAAAAGTATGTCAGTGTAAGAAAGGACAAGTTGATCCTGAAGGCCTGGAGTAATAGATACAGGACGAAACTCAAGGATTGCAAAGTCACAGTTAGACATCCAAGAAAAAACGCTCTGCTAAGCACTTGCAAGCCTTTAAGCTGAGAAAGAAGGGATCCTGGTTCTGAATCCTAGTTAACCTTAGTATAATGAAGATCCATCTACACAATGAAGCCATAGAACTGAAAAATAAAATCCTGGGATACTCCAGGAAGATACTGACAGTACAGATAGAGATGTGCAGTCCAACACATGCTTGAGAAAATATATTCAAACCTGCAAGGATACAGAGAAGGACCCACTAGATTAGTCATCGATAGAGAACCTTTTATGAGCGAAGACTGAACAGGCATGTTTTGTTTCCCCTAAAGGACAAGGGAGTAAGGACAATTAAAGCTTCTTTCCATAAATAGATATAGGGACTGCAATAAACATCAAGCAGAAGAACTAAGTTAAAGCATAACACTGTAACATCTTGGTACAAGCTGTCCAAGATTAAGTTTAGGATATTGATTAGGATGAAACCCAAAGTACATCTCATCTATAAAACAGAACAAATCACTATTAATGCAAGAATCTCAATATATGACAACAAATTAAACAGCTACATGTATCATTTCTAACATAGGGAGAACAAGCATTACTGCTTCATATAAACACATGCAATTCCAGAACCACGATTGTTGCTATTATTCTTAAAGTTTTCAGAGAAAACAAAATTTAGTGCTCAAAAATCCAGTTTCTGGGCTATATTGTAGGGAAGATTCATGCACTGAAGGAGTATTTATGCAGTTCTGATGCTTACAGAATCGTCCAGCTTCCTAATATTTAGTACCACTGCTCCTAGAAATGTACAACTGGCAAAAGGCATCAAATAATTTTGGAAATCCTTGGGAGATCCATGAAGCTTTACCCAAGATGTTTCAGGAAGCAAGCTGCAGTGGCCATTTCTGCATAGTCAGCCTCTCCTTTCTCCTACATGCTAATGTTTGCAAAGAAGAACTGCCGGATTTTGTTATTTTGGTTCTCAAAATTGGTCTGCTTGGGTCAGACAGCTATGAAATGTAACTCCTATTACTTTGGTGATTCAATCTTCTTTCCTGCAGAGACCATCAGACTTTAAGCTAACAATTCCACCGACTCTGCAATTCCCTAAGCTGCAAAACACACAATGACTTTAATGCCAACCTGTTCAACCTAGTTTGGCTGCTACAAACCACCTTCAGTATTGCTTTAAAGCAATGTCTTTCAAGTGACGCTCATTTTACTGAAGGTCTAGTGTTTTGTTGTGTGACTACCCACACCAATAACTTACTAAGCCATTATCTATCATGTTATTTTATACAGAAATGCAAACAGGTTCAATCAGAGAAGAGATTCAAACTTTTTTCTTTTCCCTGCCAGAAAACTGGTTACCTGACTGCCACATCAGGACAGAATTCTGAATTTGTTTGTAATTGAGCAATCACAAGTCACAGCTAGCAAAACATACCCCCCTCCATGCAGTTCTTTAGATTACACCAAAAGTAAAAGGGTTTTGATAGGGGGTGATGGGAATGGGTGTGCACACCCCCTTCCTCTATGCACAAAATTTCATGCTTCCAGCAGCTTTGTGCTCCTGGAAGACAATTAGTAAGTTGTCAAACTCAGTCTTCTACAGTCCATAAGCAAATGAACTGTAAAAGAAAGAGAGAAAAACACAAACTCTTTCCTTTGTGCTGCAGTGAGCAATCTATTCCAAGGACAGGATGAACAACTGATGCAGGAAAGGGAAATCCACAATCAATGATCAGACAGCCTGGCCAAAACTCATTTAGAAAAGGGCAAAGGAAAAAGCTCTTTCAATTTATCTTAGACAAACCTAAAGCACAAGTGAACTGGTCATGGAAACCACAAGTCTTTTTAGAGAAAAAAATCTCTATAGTTCACTGATAACCTAAAGTGAGCAGAGCATTCAGAAATTGTACTCCTGAAAGACTGGGGCATTTTGAAGTCAGATGCCATTACTAACTATAAGAGACATTTGCATAGCCCTTGCACCCTCCCACCCCTCCAAAGCCAAACCTCTCATCTAGTTCAGTTACAGCCATTTTGCCTATGAATTAGAATCAGCCATATGTCAGGCAATAATCACCACAGACTGGTGATAACTCTGCAATAACTGCAGAGTTATTTTTTGTCATAACTTGTTTAAGTCTCAAATACTATCTTGAACATCTGCTTTTTATACCCAATATTAGAAGTCCAGTTTTAAAATACATTTGTTGATATATTAGAAGTGTAATATTATAGGGACAGAGTAGAATTTTAACTCCTTTAAGTAATGAGAAAGAATGGTGGATCCGTATGCTGACGTGTGGTAGTAATTTATCTTCTGTCCGCTATTAGTTGGGTAGAAGTTGCTACGTAACTTTTATTTAACAGATACTAGTTATTTAAATTCAGCAATTGTACTGGTTTTGGTTGGGACAGAGTAAATTTTCTTCACAGCAGCTAGTAGGGGGCTATGTCTTGGATTTGTGCTGAAAGGCACAAAAATCAAGTACCCGTACCATTCCATACAGGAATCATATACCTGTATGTGGGGCCAGGAGGCTTCAAGAGTTGGTTCATCTTCTTCTGGATCAAAATCCGGGTTATCACTAGGTGGAAGTGTTCTGAAAATATTAGAACTAATCTGCAAGAGAAAATAAAAAGTTTCATTGTATCACTTTTTATACTTCCACAGTCCATAATCAGCGATGTACTGATTTTATCCTAAAATTACATGAAACAAAACCAGCTTAAAAAAAAATAAATCACTTTTATTCTCTACTTTGTGAAAACTGTTAAATCCAAACAGCCAAAAGTCTGAAACAAGCCAATGAAAATAGTAAGAAAGTACCTTTTATCTCAACTGTTTTAAAAGTTTGTAGCTAGACATGGTCATATTTAAAAGTCTTCTCTCAAACCATGAAAGTTAGAAGTTAAAATTTCAGTTTCCCCTTAAAAAGATCAATTTTAACTTTGTGACACCGAGAGCTGAGGTTTTATATAAGACATCAAATACAGTATGACTAACCAGTTATGTCTTAAACAGAGCTCTCTTCACGTGTAAGACAGACAATCCCAAAAATATATCTAATTTCAGAGTTCTTCACTTAACTTCAAGATATTTTTCACTTTCAACTAAGACCTGAAGACTGCTTACAGTTTTCCCACCTTTCAATAATCTCATGGTGTTTCAAGGTTTTGGGAAGTCAGAAATAAGTAACAATTGTGACTTTTTGATTTATTACAGAGTAACTTTGAAAAACAATAAGAAAAACAGCTACCAAGTTACTTTAAGTATGATACTGTCATATCACATCAGTTTCAAAAGGGTGAATTTAAAAAGGTTTCTTCAGGGATTTTTGAAGTACATAGAAGTCTGGATAGAAGACCAATCTTTCAGATGTCAAAAGAAAAATAAATGTCAGATGTAACATACTGGCTTTTAAATCTCCAACATGAACAAAAGAGAACATCAAGTTAATTTTGCTTCTGCACTTTCTACTGTTTTTTCAGGAACACATTTAACCCAACTTTTCCAATCACCTTTCAAACTCCTTAGTCTTTTCCATCAAACTTGTTCCAAATAGCTGCTAACCACGCAAGCCTACTAAACACAAAAGAAAGAACATTTGACACTTTGCAGCAAATGCTGCTGCACAGCTTCCATGGAGTCTCCAAGGTGTTTGAAGAATCTTGCAAAAGGACTTTAAAAGATCCTGAAGTCATCCAGCTGGCTCTGCATAGAAGAATCAGCTGCCTCATTAAACAAGATATAAAGCTATTGCATAAACTGACTTTCCATTTCCTCCTATGCGCTTCATTCCATGACCTGCCAGTGTCTCCTGGTGGTACACAGTAAAGCTTCAGGCACTGCTGCTCTAGAGTAGATGGGCAAGGATGTTCTGCATGGATGGACACTACAGCAGTCTCCTAGTTTACTGGACAGCAGAAAAAAGAAAATCCCAAAACCAAAACAGTACAGTTGGCCTTTAAGGTTGTAAACACAAAGGAGCAAAAGAGAAACTGGCTGGGGGAAGAGGAGGGGGAAATGGGACTCTGAGATAATGTGAATTTTAAACAAGCCCAAAAGCCAAGCCAATCTTGGTTCTGTTAATTGATATTGTCTACTCTTAATAGGTATTCAATAAAAATTCCCAACAGACAAATCAGTCCCCTACAGAGACTTCCATATCTCTGCTTGCAAGTCTTCTAGTAACATCTCTTGAAAATGCATTTTTTATGCACTGGCTAGATGCACTGGCTGAACTGAACCAGTCAACCTTTAGCACAGAACCTCAGAGTACAGAATGCAAAAGTTGAGTCCAGAACAAACTGGACTCAACAGTACAAACAAGTAACTACTAAACATACTTCTATAGCAGAAACAAAGAGCAAGTCTCTTGGTCAGATCTTTAGAAAACTAATTTTATTATTTTCAGAGTATTCAGTATTTCTACTAGCATTATTGGTCTCCTGAGATCATATGAAACTTAGAACATACTGTGTACCCATTTTTATGTAGTAGCCCATGTCCCTAAATAACTGGTTCGTTTACTTTATGATGTTTTAAATACTTTTGCTTCCTGTCTCATTTGCTTCTTTCTAATGTACTTTCTAATAGTATCAATCAAAAATGTGGTTTGGGTTAAAAGCCTCATTGGTTTTGATATGGGTGAATTCTTCTCTATATCCTCTCATATTATTTAAAACATCCCTTTTCCTTTGTGAAGTCTTATCCCAAAATTGTGATTTGAGAAATACAAATCATAACAGGCTTTTACAGCTGCATAGGTTTCCAGAGAAACCCAGCATTAGCTTTCTCAATTAAATCTCAAAGTTTTTGAGAGTGACATCTGAAAATGTGCCAGTTAAGGTATTAAGATGGAGCAATTAAATTTTACTAAAACAACAATTATTTATTTTTTTTAAAAAAGTCCCTTATTGTCTCTATGCTTCCCAAGGAGCTAAGCATTTGGAGAGACATTAGATTCAAATCCCATTTCTGAGCATGCAGATAGGGATACCTGCTGGTTTTTGAAATTCTGTGTTTTTGAACTTCTGTGCAAGCTCTAGGACAATCTCATTTACACTGGATTTTTACATGCTGGTGGGGAATGTGGGGAGGCTGGCAGGCACAAGGAGATGGAGCAGTGACGTGTACTGGAGACATATTTCTGCTACGCTCCAAAACCTGATAAAGGATAGAGCTTTCTAACTTCCCAAGAAGTTTTAAAACTTAAAATATTCACAACGCCAAACCCTAATTCGCTGTTAGCTTCAGAGTACTTTCAATTGTGAATTTCCAGACACAGAAGACAATAATTTTAGATGACCTAGAAAGGAGGTGCACAGACCGCTGTGCTACCCCTTCAAAACTATTTGTAAGCAACACCCTTCCTCGGTTCTTAATTCAAAGGCTTTGGCAAAGGAAAATCAGATTGCCTGGGACAACAAAAAAAACACATGTCCTGCCTAAACAAGATTTATTTTTTATGATCTTGTTCCATCCTTAGTGGCTTGAAAAGACATTAGTATCATTTCAACTACTGCTCCCTACCTCAGGATCCAAGCAGAGCAGGGACAACTACACAAGCCATTATTATGTGGTACTGCCCCAGCAGCTATGAGGTAACAGAGACCATGTGAAGGGACAGAATGTTAGAAGGTTTCCTCACCTGCACAACCCTTGCCTATGCACTGGGCAGGAAAAACATATATTTATTTTTCCTGTTGATATCTGTAAGGGATTGTTGACTTTGCTTCCCCAAGACTCGGGCAACTCCAAGGAAACTGGGCTGATTCCTCTGCAAGCTGGAGGAAAGGGATCCCAGGCCCAGTGAAAGACAAGGGGCTTTGGAAAGAAATTAGCTCCACTTCTGCCACTAAGACCGCTCGGGCTTTTTTCAGGGAATTTTTGTAGTCTGTAAATCCTTCACTACCAGTCAGATGATAGCTGAGTTTCATTAAGGTTGATTTCTACTTTTCCGTCCCAAAAACACTAACTGGCAAACTCTGCAAAATGCTCAAATGCTTTTTCTTATAATGTAGTAACATTAAACAGTCTAAAAAAAAGATCTTTTAAATCTCATAGAAGTTTTGCTACAAAGAAAGGCCTCAAGCCTGACACACGTGCTGCTGGAGAGACCCATCCAGAGTTCTTTCTGAAAGCTGGTACTTAGTCCTAATTCACAGTGAAGACCTTTTCTGCTGCCAGTTGCCAGGGAGACTAGAAATACTATTCAGGCTTGGAAGGATCTTTTGTCTCAAGCTCTGAAAAAGCTCTCACTGAGCATTTGAGGCCTTCTTCATTTTCTGTCATTTTAGGGGAGAAAATGAGATGGAAATTTGTTATGGAAGGAAAAACAAGCATCCACAGAGCCCAATCATTTGCACAACAACAATAACCTCAAAAGAACAGCTCAACAACACCTTATCTCCAAAAAAAGAAAACAACTCTATTATAAAAGAAAATCTCCCTTCAACAAGTATGATAGGCTAGTTAGTATACTCTTTTCTTTCTTCTAACAAGAGGCTACAGAGGGCACACAAAGTAAGAAAATACTGCAAGGATTCAGGCTTGTTGCCACCAGCAGCGGAAAAAAAAAAAAGCAGCCAAAGAAGAGCTGGACATACTCTGTCCTTTATTTTCTCATGTAAAAAACATTTAGGGCAGAAACACAGGTTCTTTAAAAAACAAAACCATATTAAAAATCTGCAAAAAAAGTGTCCTAGATCTTTTGTAAAACTTAATAAGCATCTGGCGAAACAGCCAAAATTATTAAGAGTGTTTCAATAATCCTAGCCCTCCAGTATAATGCCAAAACTTTTACACTTCTTTATATTAAACATCTGATCTTCCATATCAGCTGCTCATAAAAAAAAAAAAAGAAAAAAACCCCAAACCAAAACCTAAACCCACCAAACAACAGAATAATCAAAACAAGCCTTAAATTAAAAATAACATGCACTGTACAGAAGACTACAGAAGTTGTAGGACATATGTTTGAACTGGTCTCCTTACGTTTCCAACAGCTAAAGTCAGCATTGTGCCTATTTAAACTTAACCGAAGGTTAGAGAACCATTAGCCTAAATGCACGGGAACTAAACATATTCATTTTACATTTCAAATTTCTAGAAAAAACAATTTAAAAATATTTAAATGTCAAATGTCTTTCAGTGGCATTCCCTGTACATGGAGTATAACACTTACACAGCATTTGAAAATGCATATAAAAAACCTGGGAAAGGCATCAGATAACGACCACAAATATTTTGCTGCTTATTCAACAAGTCTTTTGTAGAAATTGCACAGTACAAGTCATCCTGTGGTTGACAACTCAAGCAAACCGCTTAGACTACTCTAGCGCAGCTCTCCAAAGCCAGAACAGTAACAAACAGTCAGAGAAAGTATTTACAAACTATGGTTGCTTTCTTACATCGATAAACCTCTCTGTTGACATTCGTACCCACAAGAATCTTTACTGCCATTCTTAAATAAACAAAGACAGGCAGCACCAAAATATTTTCATTTTCTGAATAAGAACAACTTCAAAGCTTACCCAGACTGCAAGCATCTGCAATATACCAGTTCTTTCATTTTAATTAACCTGAACGCATCATATTGCAGCTAATAATTAAAACTTACAAGTTGTTTGTTTTTACAAGCCTTTCTAAACAATCTTGTAAGCCAAGTTATCATTAACAAATTATATTTTATAAGCAGAATAACCAACAGCAATTCTGAGTTAGATGCCACCATAGTCGTAAACTGATTAATTTAAGATATTTTATTAAAACTCAAAATGCATTCTACTTACCATTTTCACTATGTCAGCATAAGCTGATTCAACAATCACTCCACGATTTGTTGAAACATATTCAACCAGTTCATTCAGCGTTGCTCTCTTGATTTCTTTGCTTTTCAGGTCTGAAACAGAGTCTATGAAGTCAAAGAGTACACAACACTGCTGCAACTTCTGACAAAAAAGATCTTGCTGTTCATTGAAGGTGGCATCTATGAAAGAAAAAAAAAACAAACAAACACCACAACACTTAAGTCTGTAGAAGCAAACTCAGGATTTCTAAGTCTATTTTGTTGACTAAAATTTGCATAGCTATATATTTTTTTTTTTTATTATGGGGAATAGTATGCTCTGTAGTCAGCTAATTAATAAGTAATATTGCCAAAGATGAAAATACCTGTTTAAGCATGTTAGGATGAAAGACCCACCACTCTAAACTTGTGCTTCATACAAGAAATAGTGGATAAACATTTGGCAGTAAATGTATCTAGGGAAAAACAAATTCCTGAATTAACTTTATTTGAAATATATAGACATTAATAAATCCTAACTCTCCCTCACCAAAAGTCATATAGAGAAGCAGTGCACCATACTAACCTCTCATTCATCCGATTTGTCTCATTCTGTTCCCTAATCCTTTATTATGTAACCTGCTTAAAAGCTGTAAAATCTGCTTTGAAGGAACCTTGTCTTTTTACCCCAATGCAAAATACTTCACATACTTTCGACATCATGTGATGAATGTTTCTCTTAAGAATCAATTCCAATATTTCAAAAGGATTAATGATGAATTTACATGCTTTGGTCTAAATAATTTATTACAAATCTTAGCCATGTAAGCTTTTCCAGCTTTCTTGGCCTATTAAGACAAGGTGTTTGGCTACAACTTGGCATTTTCGAGTGCAGTTTCTCTATAAGCTGGTAAGCAAAATTCCTCCATTAGCATTTCACTTTAGCTTTAAAAAAGATGGATTACCGTACACCTCAAAAATTTAATACAGCTTTAAAATATTGTGACTGCTCAAAAGTTGCACCATCACAACAAAAGCAGCCATGGTTTTAACTGAGAAATTGGTTTAATGCACCTTTCATTCTTGTTTTTAATTGTTTGTTTGGGTTCTAAACCATTCCACCAACACAGCTTCTCCTTACCTATCAGTCAGTTGGGATTTCACTTGTACTGGTGAAAATCTTTTATTCCCAATTTTAACTGCAAATATAGACTCCTCTCCCCCTGAAGAATTTAAGGCTTGTCTATAGCCAGACTACTAATCAATACCTTAGCTTCATTCCTTCACTGCAGTATTGATATTGCCACTGCTGTTTCATCAAAGGAAATCATCAAGACAAGAAAAAGACAACTGACTTGTAACATGAGTATTGAAAATATTAAGTCTCACTTTAAAATTTGAACAAATCACAAAAAGATCACATGCTTCTCCTTATTGTTTTAGGATTATTCTAATTAAACAAACTTCATTTTAAGTTTTCAAGTTTAACAACTCAAACAGTCTTTTGATACTGCCAGTTCCTCAAGTTTCCTACCAAAACACCTTCCATTTAGTGGCTGGAACAACAACAGTCAACAATGGTTTTAATATTCAGTAATTATCTGATAGAATTCTTTCGTTTCCATAAGCAAAAAGTAATTGCTAAAATGGACTGAAACGCCTCCACTGTAATCCCAACCGCTCGCTCTGCCCTGAAAGTTCAAACACCAGAATATCATATTGTATTCCCTCTCCCCATCTGACAGTTATGATCCTATTAACTGAGCATAACAACTTCAGTGCGCTTTTGAAAAAGCTAGCAATTACTACTCCCTCATAAAGAGCAACTGATACTTTTGAATGTTAATTCTGCAATTTTAACCATTTTTCTTTTTGAATAAGAATCTTGCAAGATGCTTATTTCGCTCAGAGAACTACAAAGACATGAATTGTTACACCCTGCAAAATAATGAACATCAGCTGTAAAAACATTTGTAAGTTACATAACATTTCAGCTCGGATCTTCTAATATTCTGCAGCGGATTGCATGAGTAAGTACCGTACCATAGCAACAAGGCAATAACACTGACATGCTGAGGATAAAATCCAAAAAGCCTAATTTAAGGAACTGACACAGGGGGAACAGCTTTTTTCTTTTTTTTTTTTTTTTTTTGACACTAGCCCCAAGCTGATAGTCAGACTCAAACAGGAGTCGAACCTACTTTTATTTTTTCTTTCTAAAAACTTAACTGTACTCCAAGTTACAAAAGCCCAGCAGTGAGGTGCAAATAATACAGTGTATTTGTTTCACGTTCAACAAAATGAAGTCTCATTAACCAAAATTCACCTAAAAGTTTCAAAACCAGTAGATAACATCAGAATACTCCTAATAGTGGTTAAAACAGACTGTTAAAAGCAAGTAACAGAAATTCAGACTAAATAATCAAATCACTTACTACCTTCCCTAGAACATCAAAGAAATCCCTGCATTAGCCACTTTTAGTTAGACATTAGAGTAACAAAGATAGTATCTCTCCTCTATGCACCACCAGTCCATTTCATTAGCAATCTGATCTCGATTAGATATGTTTTCTCAAATGAAAAACCTGCCCATTAATCTGTTTTGTTACTCTTATTTAAAGCAAAACCAAAGGAAGTATTTTCTTTTACGTATACATCCCTTTTCCTTACTTATAAGGGGAATTATAAAATAAAGACATCAGCAAGAGATGAAAATTACATGCAACCATGGCAATAAATAAGGTAACAAGAAAGCCAGTTCTGTTGTTTCAGCACTACCTGTCTTCATGCACACAATCCCTGCTTGACATACAGCACATTTATCCCAGGAATGTTATGAGAGGTACCATGGGAACCAACCAAGTGATTTGGGAAAACCTGTTTGTCGCATAGCTTTCTTAACTTTTTAAGGCCTTGTCTTTAACTATCCCAAGTACAATGGAAGCCAGACAACTCTACACCACAATAAAATACCATTGCAATAGTTTGTTCCAGTTCTATGACTAAAATAAACTGTGCCACCATAGTTGCATCAATACCAAAGCTTTTAGCTTTAGTAGTTTAACAACCCGTGGCAAGATTCTTAAATTAATTAGATTTCAATTTAACATCTACCAAGATCTGCACCATACATCTGAAATTCAAGACAATTGTTTTTCTTCAAATACACCAAGTACCTGAATTGCTGCACACGGTTGGAAAAGAAACTTTAGAAAAATACAGGATGGAAGGACACAAAACATGAGGGAGCCTAAAGCAGGGGAAAAACAAACCAAAACAAAACAGGAGCAAAGGCATCTAATCCTATATGAAAGAGTGTCAAGACACATACATTAAACCACACCCCAGAAAAATGGCCTACACACCATCTGACTGAGGTCATCAAAATGCAATTGCCTCAACTTCTTTTCTAGAGGCTGCTCAACAGAAGCATGATTTAGGAAATTCTTTAAATCCACCGCTAACCTTCTTTGAAAGGCTGGTTGTCAGCTGATCTGAGATCCTTGGGAAGGTAGTAATGAGATTTTAGGCAGCCACAGAAAGCCAATTCTTAATCAGGTATGATGGCAGGAAATCCAAAACACAAAAATTTCCATCAAATACCATAAAAATTATTGTAAATTATGACCCACCATGACTTTTCCTAAGGATATTCATTGCCTCTGGTCATTTCCACAATAGATGGTAAAATGTAACTGATGAAAACAGTTCATTTGATCTTTGCAATTCATAATACTGAAATTCTCAACAGACTATTCTACTATTTACAAAAACCCTGATCGCTACAGACAGTAGCAACAATATCAGAGGATAAAACATTACAAATAAGTTGACTTGGAAGTTCTTCTCTAACAGAAGTTACTAAACATTAAAAGTGCATGATTGTACAGATTTTTCTCTAAAGCATACGCTT
Source organism: Tringa tobata (assembly GCA_033628505.1). NCBI lineage: Eukaryota > Metazoa > Chordata > Aves > Charadriiformes > Scolopacidae > Tringa > Tringa tobata. The sequence continues at coordinate 9,009,741 of JAHREE010000287.1, read as the reverse complement.
TCAAATTTATGAGGTCATCAATCCAAGTCTAAGCATGGAATACTGAGTTAAAAGATTATGTTTTTCAGGGAGGTCCCAAACAAAAACACAGATAGCTCTGTGATTTTGAACTCTTTCCCTATCTTGCTAGTCTGTAACTAGAGAGACAAACACCACCATATCACTAGTCAGGGGACTACAATGCCATCTTCCCACAGTATATTTACCTCATATGTTTACAGGCACTTCTCCTGGAAGGGAATGATAGATAATTCTCCTTTCTCAACGGAATTGTTTACCCAGGACCTTCTGTACAAAGCCAGAGAACCTAACATAATCCTTGCTTCAGCAGCAGGAACTGAAGTCCACAAAAACTCCTCTCCCTCAACTATACAAATTGGAGGTTCAACGAACTTACTTTCCCCGCTAATACAAAATAAACCCTCTCAAATACTTGCAATAAATTTCCAATTCTGTTTTTAAAAATATCTCCAAATATTTCTGCTTCTTCCTGAAAAAGTTACCCCAGGAATATGCAGAAGCCAGAGAAACAACCATAAAGTTTTACTCTGGCAGCCTCTTAAAGCAGTCTACAGACAGCCCTTTCAAACACTTAGAGGACAATGATATTATGGGCTGAAGTACTGCATCTCTCAGCGTAAATCAAACCTGGTGGTCAATCCTACACTTCTACCTAGCTCCCTGACACACTGAAATACAGACAAGGCTGGACACACGACCAGGATTGTGCCATGGTTATGTCATGTCAGTCGGGCATCGGAATAGGCTGCCCAGGGAGGTGGTTGAGTCACCATCCCTGGATGTGTTTAAGAGATGATTAGATGTGGTGCTGAGGGATATGGTGTAGGGGAGGACTTTGTAGAGTAGGGTAGATGGTTGGACTCGATGATCCCAAGGGTCTCTTCCAACCTAGATGATTCTATGATTCTATGTTCCACAGTGTGAAGTTCAGCATTTAGTCTCTGTGGTCTGGTTCCACCTACTGTGCCATGTGCACCTGTACTCCACGGTGGAAGGATCTGCTGGAGCAGAAGGAAGCCTTAACACTGACACGAAGAGAGGAGCACGCGTTCTGTGAGACATCAAGTGTTTGGTTTTGTTCGGGTTTTTTTATTGATTTCTTCACATCAGTAAATTAACAACACTGCTGTACAACCCGTTCTTTTCAGAGATACCACTAAGTCTGCAAAGGTGTTGGTCTGGTAAAGTCTGCCCTACCCTACATAAAATCAAGCAGAGGGAGTCTCATTTAACCTAAATTTAAGATTTATTTTTGTCCTGGGGAGTTCTTGTGTGCGTTATTGTTGCAAATCTCTTGTAGCATCTGGGTGTCAATGTTTATGTTATAGGCATGGTAAAGCATTGTTAAAAAACGGAGTTTTGATGCAATTGATGTTACAACAGGGGACAGACAGAACATGCTTCTGGGTTCTCAGAAGTCTACACCTGCAGCGTGGCAGGCAACAAAATTGATAGCTGACGATGAAAAGGAGAGGTCTCTCTCGCTGTTACCCCCTTGCCATTTATTTCTCCTTTCTCCTCCTCTGCTCCCAGTCACATCCATCCCTCAACACTGGCTCTGGAACTCATCAGACTTTTCTGCAAGCTGCTTTAACTCAATAACGTGGCCATATTAGTGAGGTTAAACAGCTTCTGGAGGGGCCTGATGTGTATCAACTCTGGCACAAGATTAGTGATGGGAGCAGAAACTCCTCTTTCAGCTGTACTGAGCTGTTAAATTAGTTCACTGTCTCGTTTGAAACATATCATCCACTACAGAGGTATGAGATAACTGAAAAATCCTACCTACACATCCAGTTACCTGCTTTTTTGAATAACATTTTTTTGAGTTTTTGTTTAGGGATTTTTTTTTGTTTGTTGTTGTTGGGTTTTTTGTTGGTGGTTTGTTTGTTTGGGGTTTTTTAATTGCCTTATGCTCCTTTTTTAAGAAAAATGTAGCCCCTGTAGAAAAATCTCACAGTACACTTGGCTATACTGGTAGTCTGTAACATTCTCCAATAACTCCATACAGCTGTAAGAGAAGTTCCCACAATTCCAGCTTTTGGTAGCTCAACAGCCAAACTGAAACTGGTGGGGCTACTGAGATGAGCACTCATGCAGCACCTTAGGTAGCCAAGGAATCTTGTCATCAATATTTTCAGGTTTTCCACACAGAAAAAAAATTGCCACCCTAAGGAATAAGTACAATTTCTTAGTAAGCTAGCGTTGTAAGTTTTTCCCCCCATCCCTTCCATTCAGAGTTCAACAGCACACGTTTTCAAATTACCTGTTACCCCAAAGTGTACAGCTGTTGCTGGAACTCTGGGAGGGGCTGAGTAAGTTCCTCTTGGTGTTTTCAGTAAACACAGCTCTGACATTCCAGGTCAGATAAGGGAGTGAGATAAAACAACATTATGTATCTTAAAAGTTAACCAGCTTCCGAAACAGTAGCAGGTTTGTTCATTAGAGAAGAAGTTTTGGAAGACAACGAAGTAGAATGGTATTCTCAAACATTATGATACAAGAAAATTCATACTACATATAGGAGATAACTAAAATAAAGACTTGGCACAGAAGACACATTGGTCAATACTGTCTAGGACCCGTGTGCTCATACTAACCACTTAACCTCTTCATTTCAGAAATCGAAAGGACTACAAAACAGCAATCAAGAAAACAAGCTGAGCTTCTGCTGTGCTTCCACTTACAGGTAAACTATTCTGCAGACAGTCATCGGGCAGAACTTGCACCAAGAGATTTATATGAACAATACTTCAAAATATACTGTGACACCTTACTTGCTAAACTGCCCCTATAGCGCATTTCTCCAACCAGTTGTGCAAAGTCAAATTAAAACTGCCAAAACCAACCAACGTGCTAAAAATCACACCACCATCCAAGTAAATCTCCTTTTTTTTTTTTTTTAAATAGCTAGGAAATCACAAGTTTTGCTCATTAGAATATTCTGGATTTAAGAGTAGTTCTGTGATACGTGCCAGGGAAGAAAGGAAAGAAAGAGAAAGAAAAAAACAAAACAAAACACAACAGGAAGAAGTAAAACTAGATGAGGGTAACAATCAACAATGACTTTTATTCAGGCACATCACTGTGGCTTATGAAGTTAGTTACAAAGACTAGCCTATAGATAATTTTAAAGTAATTTACTGAAAATACTCCTGGAAAGCTATCGTCCATCCAGCAGCACATACTGTTTTTTCAGATAGTCTCATCTGCTACTCCACATGGCCAGCAGTTGACCTTAACAAATCAGTCCAGAAAATCTGAAAAGCCTATGCTGATCTAACCAACATCTGTTACAAATTCTGTGACATGACTCCTTGCAGTGATGGTAAACTGCAAGTGTCTTAGCTAGATTGCTTCTACCATCTTCCAAGCTTTCTTATAATCTTGTACAGTTAAGAGTCTCCAGCTACTACCACATTAAATCCCTTTATTTTAATGAATATTTGAATCATTCAAGATGCTTTAGACAGTAAGAAAGTGGCCCACTGAAGTACTTTCATACTAATAGCCCTATTTCCTTGCGTCTAATTACAGAAGACAACATGCAATCAGATGCAAAAAGTAATAGAAATTATTCTCTTGATCTTCAAAGAGTTAAATAGCAAGACCCTAGTAACCAGGTCTGCCACAATTTACTTCATTTCTACAACACTTTCTCAAAAGCACCCTTGATTCCTTAAACAACCAACCAACCCACCAAACATGCCAACCACTGGAACAGGAACATAAAGCACCCTGACAAAATTTAACAAAATGTACAACTTGAACAAACAAAGGCTTCCTGAAGAGCACACCATCAGTTCAGAATCTAACTGAAATTCAGCTACATGCAACGACCACCACAAAAAAAAACACCCCACAAAAACAAAAAAACCAAACAACCAAACCAACACATAAAAAACAGGGGAAAAAAAAATATTGTCCAATGACCTGACACAGTTGAATCAATGCTGCTTTTGAACATCCTAAGAACTTCAGCAATTAGTGTACGGTTAACGGTATGCACGTTTTATAATAAACACAGTATCACTCTGAATAAAAGGCAAAGAAGTTTCACTTATACAGCTGAAGTGTATGTTTTCAAAAAACAATTAGGCTATTCCTCTCGTATTTGAAACAAGCTTTCTCCCACCAGTAAGCCAACTATTATGTTCCCCAGAGCATTCATTTATGTTTTTGGCATTGGCTGCTACTGTATTTGCTGTCTTCGCTTAAGAACCATCAAGCAGTTTTAATGACTGATCATATGCCAGCATGGACCTATCTTTAATATAACAAGAAGCTCTGAGAGTTTAGCATTCTCTCCTGCGTGCAAGACATCAGCCCAAATAATGGTTTCACTGGCTTGATAAAAGTGCAATAGCTCCACATCTTCAAATAATTTACAGTAGGAGCCCTGCCTCTTTAAGGAATACAGAGCTAAATCCTATCACAGAATTAACATGTACAACCAGGTCATTAAACCGGGAAAGAGGGGAATAGCTGATTTCTAGAATGGGAAACTGTTTCTTGGAGCTGCGAATATGGTGGAATAGATGGCAACCTTTAATTTAAAATTACAGAAGTTGACACAAAGGCCTGAGAATTAAAACTGCTTTCCCCAAACAGAAAATACATCTCCTGAATAGCTTTTGTTACATTGAAATGCAACAAAGGTTTTTGTTATGGTAAAACATACATGCTTTCAGGAAGTCCTCCTAACAGGAGGGCAAATAAAGGTGAAGCCCCGGGTGTGCACACAGGTCCTCTCTGTAGAGTCAAACTCGGGTTACACTCTATTAGCCACCAGCTGAAAGCGCCCACGGAGAGGCTGGCACACAACCACTTGTTACTCCTGGTAACTCGCCCATGTGCCAGGAAAATTAACCACCAGGAAGACCCAGGAGACTCTACAGAAAGGGACAGAGACTGCAGACCACGTTTCTGAGACTGCCGAATCAAACAGATCAGTAGGATGGTGCTCGTTCCTGACACAGGAACTGTTAATTATACTCTTCCTCAAACTCCAGGATTTGCTCTTAAAGAAATACTATTTATTGAAATGTGAGCGTTCAATACAATTTTGGATTTTCACATGTAATTCTGAAGACGTAAATCAACCCCTCAGGTTGTGACAAGGTAAACTCGAGGAACTGTTTCACATCTAGCCTGCTAAAAATTAAAAGAAGAGTAATGTGAACAGCTCTGCTCCCTCTTTACCCCCAGCAGCTGTAGTGCTCTGTGCGTACGTTACCAGGATATAAAGACAGCTGAAAAGCAGGTGACAAAGTTGTGTGCCACAGGCTCAGTCAACACTTAAGCTCAATACCCATTATACAGTACTGTATTACAAATGCTCTCTATTCATAGGAACACAAACACTTTGCTTGAGGAGAAGACCAAAACAATTTGATTTGCACCTCTTAAGCTTGAAAGGACAGAAACTGTATTTATCATTTGAATAAGCTCCCCTTTTATTAAGTCAACTGCAAAACTCCTATCTCACTGAAATTATGGTATGTTATAATTAGTGAGCATTGATAATGAAATATGCCATAAGTGGATCTGGTGTGGGATATTCTTTTTTTAAACCCATTAACTTGTACTCTTCCCCAATCATTTCCTTTTCTTACCTAAGAATAAAATTAATTTGAGTAAGAAGCTGACTTGCTCCAGTTTGGCATCACACTAGAAAATGCATGTCAACATTACAAATCAAGTTAGTTTGTATTTTCCCAGAAACTGAAGAAACACTCATGCCATTTTCACACGGCAAAATTAGCACTGAGTGCAATATAAAAATACCTTTTATTTGAAACCAAGGGGTAGCTGTTAAACATTACTTCACAAAGTATAGAAACTCATTTTGCAGTTAATTTAACACATAGCTATTTTAAATGTGTGAAAAGGATGTATAGGGGAGTAATTTAATAGGAAATCTGTGCCAGTGGAAACATGCAATCTCACTTTTCAAAAGCTAAGGAAAAACCTCCTCTTCCCTTCAATGCCTGTGTAAATCTGGGTGGAAGTTACAGGGATTGGATTAATTCCTTGGATAAATATACACTTTACAAATTGGAAAAAACAGTGTTTTTTAATGTTCAAATTTCAGACAAATAAGACAATGAGATACTTCACAATGATAAGGGTTATGGTAGGAAGAGCTAAGATTAAATGAGACTGGAAAGACAGGAGAAATCCTGGTTCTGCTGCAGTCAATGACCCAACTCTCCCTGACCTCAATGGGAGTAGATCATTCTGAGCAGATGAATGTTCAAGCATTTGCAGGATCTCTTTACCCACTTCACTTAAATTAAGCATTTAGCCTCATAAATAAAAGGTTGAGCTACTTTTTTTTAAAAGTAATTTTAATCATACTCAAACAGCTACATTCTTTCTATCAATAACCGTAAAAACCAAGTGTTCAGTAACGAGGAATCCCACACTTAAGTATATTTCCATTTGACAAAACTCTCTTGGCTATTTTTAAACTCTATGTACACCATTTTGATGTTCTGAGTTTATTTTGCTCCTGCTTCCTATTTTTAAGGGAAAATACATAGAGATATTAACTACCGAACCTTGTCCTTCCTGACTGTACTGTGAGAACCAGCCTATGCCTCTCTAAGGGGTTCTGACGCATCTTAATTTTTCATCTCAAAATAATGGCTTCTTTCCTACAGAATCCAACAATGCTGAAATGCACAAATTTATTTCACATATATAATTCAAAACCTAAGTTCAATTCTCATCATTTATTGCTGTTACATACATGAGGAACCAAGATTTATGATGCTTAACCGGACTTCAGTCTTACATGTGTGACATATTTTCAGTAAGTAGAATTTTTAATTAAAAACATCATACACTTTTCGAAAGCTTTACCCAATTACACTAAATTGGAACTTTTTTTAAAACCCATTTTATTCCCCCACACTTTCCCATAGAACTTTACTTGAGAAGAAATGAATAAAATAAAAGCTGTGTTTTTATTTTCTAAAGGACCAACCATCTACAGAAACAAGCTAACTTATTAAATCACTTCTAAACCTTTGCTTGTTTGTGCAGCGATGCCCCCTGCTAATTCTCAAATACAGTAACAGCACAAATAAAGCTGGTTCCCCCTTCACGTTCAGACAAATTGCTCTTTTTATCCCTGCTCTTTTTCAGATCAGCCCTCCTGGCCCATGCTGTACTGTCCTTCTCTAAACTCACTCAGTTCAGCTGCTTCTGAGAAAGTCTGCTGTGCTGCTTTCACCGCTCCTATCCACAGCTTGTCAGCTTGCCAAGTGTGTGATGGTCTCAGATATAAACTTCTAATTGGCAATTTGAAAAACTAAACTTGGGTAGCATACTGAAAGTTCTCCTGCTATGGTAGGAACTAGCTTTAATGCCTTTAATTGTCAAGGGTTTACAAATTACTTACTAGAATTGGAACATCTTCCTTCTGCAGCACTATTCTAGAATACACACATACAAATATAATTTTTACTGTTACTCAAACACTGACCTCCCAGCTCCACAGCAAAACTCATATTTATCTCCTGAACCGTATCATATCAACGAAACTGATAAAAACTACTAATTTCACCAAAACTTTGCTTGGTAAGATAGTGATAAACAATGGCAAAGAAATGAAACTTGGGATGAGAATGAGACAGAAATCTTTTCCCAACGGTAACTGGGCAAGACAACAGCACAATCTTTTTTTTAAAAAAATCCATAGCCTTTTCCCTTCGCCATATTCATAGCAGCAACACACGCTACTACTTTAGCAGGTTACAGGTAATCTACAATTCTGATCAGAATCAAGTCTTTTCCCATGGCCTCCATACCCTTAAAATACTAAGGTCTAGTATCCTTATTTCACCAGCCTTTCTCAGCTTTGCTCCCTCCCTCTGCTCCCCCCAACATATAGTAGCCAGAAGCAGTATTACTAAACACAACGATTGAAAGTGAATTTCATGATCTCATCACAGTCACTGCAGTTATGCTCTACTCATTTTTAAATACTCAAGACTCTCATTTGATGAGCCAACTCATATGCTCAGTTCCTGATGCACAGAACAAAAACTCTAGGCCCATGAAGTTTCAGGAAAATCACGGGCCGTTCAAAAACCATGGCTGTAATGAAAAACCATGAAGAAACCAGAAAAGAGTATGATAAGGAACACTTCCAGAAAGTTTCACAGCCAACAGGGGCGTTGAAGCTCTAAACACTGAGCTTAAGCTAGCTACTGGAGAGGAGAAGCTTCTGCACTCTCTTCCCACTGAAGCTTCTCCAATCAGCCCACCACCTCCATACTGTCCCCTCGCCTGTAACACACTTCTGGGTTCCTGCGTGTAGAAAACCACATTAAAAGTTCTCCATATGCTTAGCTGCCATGCCTAGCACTACTGCAGACAAGAAAACCAAAGAAAAGCCATGCATAGCAGCCTCACAGAGCACAATGGCTGAGAGCAGCGTAGGAGATACTGAAGTATCTACACACGACAGCATAGTAGATACTGAATCATTAGCCTTGCTACTGAGCTACAGCAGTTCCTGAGCATGTCTTAGAATTTGGACCAAATTAGATCAATTTTCATGTGCTAAGCGCCAAAGTACAGCAAACATTGAACCTCAAGACAGTTAACTATTTATTTTTTTTAATATTGACAATACACAACTTATTTTTACTCCAGTCTTAGACGTAGTTTGAATTGTTTTTGCTGAAACTAAGAAAATTAGCCTGAGGAACAGTTCCAAATAAAACTGTCCATACTTGGCATGGAAAACTTCAGTCTAAACAGTTCAGCAATGCTGTAAGCAGCTGAGAATAAGGTCTTGTGAAGGAAAATTGTAGGCAACTTTAACTACCATGAGCTCTCCCTTTAAGACTAAAGGCTACTATGAAATAGGCATCCTGTAGACAACATACTTCATTGGCCATGAACTCAGCAAAACTTAATAAAAACTGGTTTAGTGACTCTGATAAAAATCAATGATTCAGGCATTAAAAAGAAGCTGTCACTGGCAGTCCAGTTTCTATTAGAGCATTTTGCCAAGGGAGTCTTATACAACTGACGTTATTTACTACCTATTCACCTAGTTAGGCTGTGGTTCCAACCTTCAAAATCCACACACTGTTATGAGACTATAAATACAATTTTAACCTGCTAGATTACAATAGAAGTCAGGACCACATTGGCATAGAAGCCAAATTCTATACCCTTCCCAAGGGAAATGTCTTTTTTCATAAGAACGGAACACATATCCCTTCTACGCTTAAACAGAATTTTAATCTGTCTAGAACTGTTAGTAAGACATCTTTTCAAAATGAATGATTTTAAGATAGATATTAAAAAAAAATAAATCTGTAGACTGAAGAAATCTTTTGATCAGATAGCCTTAAGCAGTAAGTAACTACGTTTGTGTTTCCTAAAGCAACTAACATTAAATTCAGCACCTGCAAAACTAGTATCAGACTAAACTAGAAAGCAACGAATATGGAAAAAGAAATCTGATACTAAGCTGGCACACAGAAGATGTGAAAGATTTAAATAGAAAAGTTCATGTGAAGACTGTCAATAGGCTCTATATTTAGGAGTGGCTCTTGATGGAAGTATATTCTAAGACCAAAAATTCAAGTCTAGGGATATAAAAAGGTCAATTTGTTAAGAATTAAAGACTAAATGTTCCTAGTTCCATAAACTAGGAACAGTTCCTTAATATAGAAAAAAAAAAAAATTAAACAGCCCATTTTTCATGGAACTACATTAGAATATTTAAAAAAAAAAATCTTAAAGCTTATTTAGCTATTATAGGTTCTCTATTTCTCAAGATTTTAACTTCACTATACAGAAGAATTGACTACTTTATGGTGCACCCTGCTGAGATCATACATAAGAGTTAAACCTAAATTCCACACAGAACATCCCCATTCTTCCTCTGAAATAAAGATTATGTCTCCTAAGGAAAAACTCACTCAAGAAGATTGTAGTTGCAAGGGTTGTTGAATACAAAACATATAGGATGGGGGACTACAGAAGAGGAAATGACAATGAATCATGCGGGGTAAAAAAAAAGTGCTAATCTGAGACAGAAAACTGTCATTTTGCTTATGAATATTTATTATTTTTTAAGGACTTTTTCCTTTGAGAAGCAAAGGCAACTAAATACAAGAAGAAAATTCCTTTTATTGTTTTTAAATCCACTTATTTTTGCCAGTCAGAAGCACACACTATATGACTCAAAACATTCGAAGTTTAAGGCTTGAACTGACCCTGATAGATTTAATAAAAAAATCTAAAATTAAATTAGTTAAAATTTTATCCCTAAGCAAGCTTATTAGGCCTTCCTGTAATAATTCCACAAAAGCTTAGCTTGAGCACTGCACCTGGTTCTCAGTGAAATCCAAGCTCTCTCTCAAGAGTTTCAGTAAAGAAAACAGAATTATTAACACCTTTTTTAGACCCCATATTTGAATGTTGGAACTAAACACTTCTTAACTATATCTTCTTAAAAATGTCTTATTCCCATATACTTCACCGCTGTAACTCTTAGCCCCACAGAGATTGTTATAACCATCACTAGCCTGGGGTTGAAAGATTTTTGGACCACTTTCCAGTTCCTCTGCTGTAAGGGCCAGCATCTTCTCTGTGGGGAGACAGTTTAATTTGGAAGCGAATACTAAGAACTCTTTTTTCATAGATTTGTTCCCCAAGCATGATATAGGAAATAAGCCTGCAGTGACATCCATTTTCCCAAATGAATATCCGCCACTGAGAAGATCACAGAAAGGCATCAGGAAATGTTTATTCATTCCAGCTGCACTTGACATGTTTGGTATACAGGGAGAAAAAAAAAAAAAAAGGTATACTTGCTCTACAACCTGACAGATCACATTAACTGCACTAAACAAGAGGAAAGAGTTGTGTTTTCTATTCACCATTTACCACCTGTCTTTTTACATGCTTCTTCAACCAAAAGTGACAGAAACAAGTATGCATACTTTTACTGTAATGCGCCAGATCAGGTTCCAAGGTCAAGTTGTATTTCTTTTTTCAAAAATGAAGGTAACTGCATGTGCTATTGCAGTCTTTTAAAATTAATTGCTATGAGATAAAATTACCACTTCTTAAGATGTTAAAAATAACACTTCCTTTGCCAGATTTCTTTAAACTCACTCTCAGAATTGTCCATGAAGTGATAAAATCCTGCTGTTAACCAGCATGGTATTCTGGCTGCAGATTTTTCCACATATTTGTATTATGTAAACTACAAAGTAACAAAATGAAAAGGAGAAGGGGAAAAAAAAAAGGCAACTTCAATTTCTAATGGGTTTAACAAGCACTTTTTTTTTTCTTTTTCTTTTAAATACGGTCACTTGGTGTTCAGTATTTCTTATTCAGTTTTTAAATAATACAGTAAAATGGAGACTCCCCCAAATAACAAACGCATAGGCAACCTGCTAACTTAACTGAAGAACGCGTTACTAATTCAGTTTATTTATCCTGACATCAGTCAGGTTTTGCTGAGCTTTTGTCTAAAAACAACAGATAACATCACATGCAGAAATAAGTCAAATGTTAATGACAACGCACGATCTCGCTGCCCCTCCTCTCAATTCCAGTCCCCCAACAAAACCTCAGAAGTGAAGAGCACCTACTATTTGGGACTGTTAACTACTGTTTACAGACATTTCTTCTAGCAGTGATATAATATGCAGCCAAATTAAGGAATTTTGGTCATACAAAGCAGCAGTACAATTAACTCCAGAAATACGTACTTTTAAGATTATCTGTCTACAGGCTTTCAAACTATGAAAGTGAGTTACACAATCTCATCTGGCCATTTGAGTGGCAAACAAACAACAGTCCCTAGATAAAAGGGAAAAAAACCATAACGCTATCTACCCAAGAAGGTACTTTTACAAGTGGATGAGTAAGTCTTATTCTTCTTCTGGAACACCTCTCCTTCCAGTAAAATAGATGCAAGTATTTTAGGCCAGTCTGACAAACCTATAGGGGAGTTTTAGAATGCTGTTTACACTTACTTTAGAGTATTTTTTCTTAAAAGTGATGAAACAAGAGAGTAACTATATAAAAGATGAAATATTTTACAGTACAATACCAAACTGTTTTTTCATCTACAAAACATTACTTTTCTCCCAACACAGGCCTCAAACACATCAGATTTAAGCATTTATTTGAAATACCTGGAAAAGTAAAAAGCCTTAATCTAATTTAATAAGTGTACGCTGGGCACCCTTAGGCATCAGTATAATGACTGTACTTTCCTTTTTCAGCCCCTCCCTGGGAATGCTGGCTACCACTCTGTACATGATACTATGCTGGCAGCATCACAACTATTGCTAAATTCCATATTGGCTTTAAAGAATACAGCAAAGCTCCATCTTCCCAAGGTGTATGTGATTAGAACAAGAAGCTTTACAAAACGATACATTTATAGAAAGAGCAACTACT
>JAHREE010000287.1:8943670-8997072 GCA_033628505.1 Tringa tobata | reverse complement strand
CTGGCTGGGGGCCTTCCCCGGGGCCTGAGACGTGTCTGCGCCCTCGGAGCCGGGATACGGGCGTGCTGGGCGAGGCGGGGATCCCGGCTCCGGTGTCCCCCGCGGTGTGCGGGCTGCGAGGCAGGGCAGGGGCTGCCTGGCTGTACTAGAGCTGCCGGCAGAGCAGCAGTCGCTCTCGGTGCCTTCAACGAGCCCTTGGCAGCCGCACGCCGTAGCTGGAGATGCTCCTCCCGGGAGAAAGCTACTAAAAGGGTATTGAACCCTGAGCGGCGGGCACTGGGAGTCAGGACAGCATGGAAATGCGTTTTATGCCGTCTTCGAAGTGCTTCTGGCTTTTTTTTTTCCCCCCACCCTCCTCATAACTCAAGGTTTTTGATTGTCTTCACATCTCCGGATGATTTTGGCTCCTAGGAGTCTGTGTTACCATGGTGTTTACTTTCTCCACTGAGTCACAGTCTCATTTTGCAGGCTGAAAGCACAAAATTGCCTGAAACAAGCATGTGCTTAACTTTCAAGGAGTGAATATGTATGGAATTGCTGGTTCTTCTGTTTTGTACAATTTTCATGGTTCAGGATGAAGTTAGGCTATGAGAAACGGGATTTGTGACCACTGCAGCCTGTGAAAGTTGTGACTGTATGTGCAGTACACGGCTGTATTAAAGTCTGACTTTTGCCCAGTGCCATTTCTGTCTATGAAGAGCTACCCCCCCGCCCACCTTTGAACTGCAGACTTGTGGGATGCCTTAGCTTGTAGTCATTCACATAGAGATAAGTTTTATGAACATCAGCACATTTCTTGCTGCATGGTTTTATGTACCAATTCAGCAAATAAGTATTTGTAGTATTTTAAATACACACTCAAGTTTCAGTAGCTGGAGTAGGACATAAATACCGTAAGGTAATCATGTGTGTTTGGTAAATGCTTTAATGAGTTAGAGTTTAATCTTTATATGTATAAACCATAAATAAATAAAAAAAGTATAGATTATAGCTTTATGCAAATGTAAAAGAAGACTGACTCTGGAAGCCTGTTCAATAGAAACTCTTGCTGTATTTCCTTCTGCATTCTTTCCTTTTTTCCTTTCCGCTGTCAGCACATTCTCAACTAACTTTTTAACATATGATTACTTGTGTACCACCCATCTTTTTTGCTTTTGGTGAAATAATCTTTAGTGTTTGCTACTAGGGAGAGTACTGTAAGATAATTATTTTCTGTATACTTTAGATTCAATTCTGGATGCAGTGTATCTAGAAGTGATAGGGTACAAGTTTAATACACTTATCTTTCTTGTAGATGTGTAGGCTTTTTATTTAATTTTTTCTTTGATACAGTGAAAAATCCACTTGACAGACAAAATGGCAGTCCTTTAAACTGCTTACTCCTGTATAAATTGTAATAAAGGAAATACTTGCATTCCTTACCTGGTTAATGTGCATTTCACAGCTATTGAGAGAGTGGTAAGGCCCAGCCCCTGTATCGGTGTGTTCCTCTGTTCCTGCCTGCCCTCCAACAGCTGTCACTTTTCTTCTGCACCCATTTTTAGAAAGTGACACTGTCCAGTGTGTCCTGCATACTGTTTATTGCCAATTAAGCCTTACTGCCTGCTCCCAGTGTAAAACAGTCTTAAAATTTTTAGCAATTAAATATTTCAGAATTTGTTAATGAAAAGCCTTATGTAAGTTCTAAATAATATAAAAATATTTTTGAGATATATAAAATGTTTGCTTCAAGGTTACTAGGCTTTGGTATGGGTGCCATGCTGTTTAAAACTATGTTGTAAAAATCCATTGGCAGTTGACATTTATGACACAAAGACCTCAGTAAATAATAGGTGTAGTCTTGCAGTGATGGGATTTTCATATCAATTGCACTGGAAGATATTTTCAGACGGTATCTTCATGTATCACTTATAAAAGAAACATTGATGAAATCTGAGTCAGCCAAACAGAAAAAAACTTTTCTCAAATAAATGAGAAGTATTTTTAGCTATTGAGTTTTCTTTTCTCTTATATTAATATAACTCTTCTGTTTTGGAAAAGAATCAGCAGCAGCTCTGTCAACCAGCTACAGTTTCCCAAACTGAAATGGTAATGTTTGAATTAACGTACACTTGAAGTCAGTGGAATTACATGGATGTACAGAAGCATTGGAATATACAGGCCTGTCGGACTGGGGTATTTGGAGAAAAAAAAAAAAAGCGAGAGCTTTGACTAGCAGTCTGAAATAGCTGCTTTTGAGAAGGCTGCAGATTGCCCTTCCCCGCTTTCTGCACATACTGCTTCCTACACAGCTGTCAGAGCCGCTCTGAGTCAGCTTCTGAGCCCCCTGGTTTTTAGAGTGTATTTAAAGGCACACAGGGATGATGACAGGTTATAAGCTGCTGGCTCCAAATTCAATTCATAAAAGTCTGAGGTGTCCACAGAGAATGTTGTGAATAGTAACTTTATGCCAAGCTATTCTCACTCTTAAATCAGAGCCCTCAATATGTACTGAAGCATTGATTCTGCAAAACCTCACACGTGTCTCTAGCTTGTCTTGGAAGAAAGCTCATTATCATTCATAATCATTATTCAAAACGGAGAAGCAACATTCTGGAACAGATTTAACTAAAAGTCACATTTGCAGTTCATTTCATTCAATTCTAGAGATTTATTTCCTGTACCTTCTCAGCATGTTTTTACGTGGGAGCAAGACCTTTGGAAAGGTGAATGAGAACATGACATATCATCAACTTTCATAATCCTGATCAGCTTGGCTTGGAAGTTTGGCGCTTTGAGTACTGGGTTGCTGCTGAGTTTTTGCTACAGGGAGTTGTCTGGTTGCCAGCAGACGAGGAGTTAACTATAGCTCTGCTTTCCCATTCTTCCCTGCAGATGCTTAGAGGCCAAGCTACAAGAAATCTAGCTCTTCTCAGAGACTGTAGGAGGAATATTTTAGTAAAGAGGATGCCCGAAGTGGGTGAATCCTCAGCCAGGAAGGTTTGTGGAGAAAGGTTATGAAAACTTGCTTTTATTTCCTTCTCAAAATGAAAATCTTTAAGGAAAAGCCCTGTTGGCTGCAGCTGTGCTTATATTTGCTACTGCACCAGTCCCTCAGTTTTTCAGGGTATTTCAACTAACTTAAAATACTTTGGGGGCTAAAGCTGTGCTCTTTCAAGCGTGCATGGAATTAAGTTTAAGCACTTGGACTGTCCCAGTAAAACCAAGTGAGCTATTCACATACTCCAGGTTAAAACTGTGTGTTTAGGTATTGTGGTCTGCACTGGCTAGTCACTATCTAGGAGAAGAGCTCCCAAGTCTTCTGCTTGATAAATCCTTAAATAATACAGAATCAGTTGTCTCAGGGACCATCTGTCACCTTCCTCCCAGAGCAGGATTTGAAATTCTGGAATCGAAACTCAGAGATTAGTTGGCGAGATCTTCTTTGTAAGGGCCCTGAGTTGGGTTTCCTTCGGCATACCTATGGGTACGTCACTACAGTCTTTCCAGGCAAAACTATGTGTATGGGTATGTGCAGGCAATGGATTGTTAAAACTAGCTGTGATTCATGTTGTTATTTTAAAAACCTTTTAATTAAATCTTCTGTCAGACAATCCAGCGTGATTGTGTTGCAAATAAAAAATGTATTTTAAGAAGTTCATACACACAGGCACACACATGCACACGTACACTGATTATCATAACTGATAGTCCCATGTAAACGTATCCCAATTTAACTCCTTAACTCTGCCTGTGTCTTGAGCTGTCATTTTGGGTGAAAACAGTGCTGTCTGAGAACTCAACAGCAGTCTTTCTGGCTCAATAAGATGCAAAGCAGCCCTCAGGGAGATAGGTTTGCAACTAAGCTTTCAAATTCAGTTAGCATCTTTGCCATAATGACATTTCCTTAGCAAAAATCTACAGAACATAAGGATATATGTATGTACTAATCTGTTCTCTGAGCTGAAGATTTGTTTGTATTTTATATATAAAACGAGGAAAGATCTTCAGCAAGAAGAGGGGATTCATAGTACTGTTAAGTGTAATGACTGGCACCTGTATTTACTGAAATGCAAAAATTAAGCCCCAACAACAAAAAACACTGTAGCCTTTCCACTACCACTTTCTAAATGCTTTTGTCTGTGGCAAACCAGACCTCTGTAAATGCCAGCGAGTGCTATCCTCAGCTTTACAGTCTTCTGTAAAGATTGTTCAACACAGCATTAGAAAATAAAAGGGAACTATTTCTGTTATGAAATGTTTGCATGTCAAAGCAAACACCTGGAATCTTGAGTTCTTTCAGAAATAATTCCTAATGCTCAGTGAAGGGAATTAAACAAACAAACAGTGAGGTTTCTTCTGTCAGCTTCTCAGCAGGCTAACGAGAATTACTGCATGCTAAGAATCAGCTGTTCTTGGAAACTTAATGACTGTGGCAGCCAGAGAAGTACAAAATGTGGCCAAGAGATGTAAACCAGATATAATATAGGCTGTAGCGAAGAAAAATGAAGAGGATGGGGAAATCTCTCCATAAATCCAAGGTGGCAAGGGCTCGCTCTACCAGGGTTTCTGAGCTCTTTGACAGTATAGAATATTTTCTGTAAGAAATTGGTTTTGCATCTCAAAGTGTAATTCTATTCCCTTGTAATTCTATTCTCCTTGGAGAATAATAGCAGAAAAGTATTTTTATATTTTCATCTGTCTCTGCTGTGATTTAGCAATTGGAAGCAAAAAGCCAACTCTGCCAAGTAGCCAGTTCTCCACAGCCTGCTAGCAAGTGGGCTGGCACCCATCGTCTGCAAATCTGCCCTCAAACAATGCTCAATTTCAGAATATGCCTTTTCAGGGGCAATTTTTAAACATATTTTTGCAAAAGCAGAATGAGGGCTTTTAGTAAGGAGGAGTCTTAAATATTGATTAATTATAATCAATCCTTCCACTGCCAGATTAATGAATGAAATCAAGTCACACGCACTTGGGGGTACTACTAGTTTGTCACATAAGTTATGCAGCATTTGTGTGCAGTTGTTTCATGTTTTCAAGTTTTTCCCAACTGTTTTGAGAGCTGAAAAAGAGACTTATAAGAGACAGCTGTGGTTCTTATGTAATAACATGATTCCCAGAGCTGGATCTTGGGGGGGGGAGGGAAGAAGACTTGAGATAAAGCAGTAAGCGTGGGTAATCACACAGAAGAGATTGACGTGAACTTTAGAGAGATGTAAATAATGTTTATAGCAACTTAGTCATTTGTCTTTTTGTCTGTAAGATCCAAAAAGATTTATTTTTGCCAGCAGATGAAATAAATGGTCTTACTGAGATTTCAGAAGTACGTACCTGCGTGTTAGCACTCGTCTACCTTGGGGAAATGTACTGCCTTTCCTATAGCCATAGAGCCATACTGGTCGAATTAAAGCCCTTAGAAATGCCAGTGATTTTTCCTTATGTAGATGTGCTCTTAGTCATGATGGTAAAGGCAGCAGCGCTTGTTTCTGCCTCAGTGAAATGTGACATTATAGCAAAAGCTGTCTCTCATGGGTCACCCTCTAGAGCGGGTTCCCAGCCTTTCCCTGCTTTTGCTGAAGGATGGAGCACCTTCGGTGACCTGACTTGCTCTCCTTCCAGCGGATCTGACACCACAGTCACTAAGCACAGACCGTGCAGCAGCTCACTTAATCCTACCCGGTGAACACATGAGCCACAGTTTGCGTTTCAGTCTGTAAATTGTTCTTTTGTTTTGCAGGCTTTACTGAACACAGTTTTATTTCATGTGACTGTGCTATTTATGGAGGAGTAAATATTGCCGGGGGTCTATTTAAAAAGGCCAATGACCTGGATTTTTTTCCATTTGAATTATCTCCAAGAGTCAGACATGTTTAACAACTGATTTTTTTTTTCTCTTGTTGCTGTAGATTGCAATCATTTCTAACATCTTAGATCAACACCAACTAAAAAGACAAAGATTTTGAGAGAAATAAAACTTCATGGAGTATGAACGTGATTAGACAGTATGAGACCTTGCCATTTTTGGAAGAGATGAATTCCATCCTGAATTACCAATTATCAAGATAGCATGTTATTAACCTCTGCATATTTGCTTCTTCATACTGTTATTGTAATTTCAGTTGATAATTCTGGTTTGTTACTTTTATTAATTTTTTTTTACTTTTTTTTTCCAAGTGTGTTTCCACATATTATAAATAAATAAATAAACAATTTTTTTCAGAAAGGGAAGATTTAAACAGAGCAAATGTTCTTCTTTCTGTTCTTGCAATCTAAATAGCAGTATTGCTTTACTACTTAAGAAGAAGAAAGTTAAACATTTTCCGGAAAATAGTGCTGTATTTTCACTTTCAGGAAAGAGCTTTATGAATGCAAACAGGTAGCTAAATGTCAGGAATATTAAATATGTCTGTGTGTTCTTAAAGGGTGAGCCAACCATATTTCTTTAATAGATAACATCTTTAACAGTATAAAATGAGTTGATCACAGTAAGTATAATGGGCTTCAACCTGAAATTTTGCTGTGAACATACTTAGCTTTAGGCAGTCATGTAAAAGCATTAAAAAAATGCAATTTTTATATTGAATGACATTCAATATATGTTCTAAATTTTGCGGGGTTTACCATGCTGTTACAAGGCACCCTGGCTTCAGCGCAAAGCCAGCTTCAGAAGTCACAACCCACTTCTCCCCTGGAGAGCTGGAGCAGGACAGGGATGGGATTCTGTCAGGCCAAAGCCATCACTTCACCTGACTGCATTTCTTCAAAATCTCATCTTTACTGCGGAAGGAGTGTACTGGACAACACTTACATAATTCAACACTCTTAGCAAGTAAATTATGAGCACATCTTTAATATTAGTCTGGCTCAAATCACACTGCACCCTGGAGACGCCACGCTATACAAGCTGCCTGTGCACAAGTCCTACCAGTCCTCCTTAGCCCTTCAGGAAAATGCCAAGAAGCAATGGCAGAACTTCTTGTCCTTTTGATGTCTTAGCAGGGACAGTTAGTTCAAGGCGTTGGGAAAAATATTCCACATAGCTGGTCAAACTAATAGAAAATTACATTGACATTTCTTCAAATGAAACAAAGCGGAATCTTTGGAAAAGGTATTTTAGAGAGAATGAAGCCTTTTTTGAAGGTTTTCCACTCAAGCCCACCACTGATTACTGTGACCTTCTCATTTTTAGTGTCCCTTTTCAAACATTGGAGTTTACTAGCAGGTTATTTCACACTTTAAAAAGATATGGTCTTCCTTGAGTCAAAATTGTTACTGTGAAATGAGCTGTTGCCAGTGATACCTACAGCTTCCATTAAGATGAGCCATACGAGTGCTGTTTCATTCTCAGTTGTAACATATGTCTTCAGTTCTCATTTGTATTACCTAACAAGAGTTTTCAGATTCTAACTCAAACCATCTTTCAAAATTAAATTAGCTAAACCCTAATTAGCCAGCACTGATCAGAACAGATTGCAATGACTACATATGCTACCCCAGTCTCTTTGTTAAAAAGCTGCCAGCCTTTAAGGAAAGAAAAAAATTCAGACTATATTCTGTCTTAACAGACCTCAGAACTGTCTGAGGTGGAGCAGGATGATTATAGAATAACCAATCACCTGCTGTAATTCCTTTTTAGATTATTTCTCACTGTTCTGTAAGTTAAAACATAAAACAGACCTTAAAGGAAAAATATGCTAAACTATTTGGTAATGTATGCCCTCATACAGGAATATCTCAGAATCTTCTTCCATATTTCACCTTCTGTAAAAACTGGTGGCCGGATTCTTCTCTGCTGTAGTTTTTGGAGGCCATAAGCCCACCAACGTTGTCAAAGTTACATTGACATAAAATGTACTAACTTACATCATTAAGGACCAACTCCTCAAATGAGCCTGAAGTACAAGCTGGTCTGTAAGTGAGACTTGATGCTGTTCCGAGAGAGACATGGTTCTAAATGCAACTCATGATCCTGATCTCCCTGCCACAGTTAAAAACATTAAATGTATGCAGGGATAGACTGGACTAAGACTATACATATATACAACTGTAAATATATACATTTGGTTTATATATTCTCAAATATGTATACATCAGACCAGGATAACTCTACTTCTTTGAGTACACTATTGGCTTGGGTTAGACATCTTGCTAGGCTAGCATCCGTCTCCACAGCCATTGCCTGTCTGATTGCTTCTAGTGTCCTACTGCTGTAATATGTTAAATGACAAATTTGAATTTAATTTTATACTGTACGTTCTATTCTAGTTATTCTGTTAAGATTAAATTCAGTTCAAGATAGCCTCTTGATCGGACAGCATAAAAGGACCTGCAATGTTTCTTTGCACTGTGCCACTTCAGCAGCTCTTTGCTGGGTTACCTGCCTAATAATTGTGGAGTTTGGTGTCAGGTCTCTCAGATCCATGCAATCCTTAACACCAAAAAACATCCGACAAAGACAGATGCTTTTTGCTACATCCTGCTACAAGTTAGTGAATGATCGGTAAGGGTTCTGTCCCAGTGTGAGGGGGTACCACACAAAGCACTGGTTCCCAGCCTTTCTGTAGCTGGCACCCATTGGTGCTCACTCCTCACACTGTGCTCTGCTGGACCCCACACACTGCCTCCTTCTTTCCCTAATTGTCTTCAGCATCTTAGTGCTTCTTCTTGTTCCTGGGGCTGCTGCCACCACCTTCCCTCCACCTTTTTCACTCGGGTGGTGTTCTGCTCTCCCACTACTTCCACCAGCTGCAGCCAGGATGATTTCTGGCCTCAGCTGGAAAATTCATATGAGTCTGTCCTGAGTTTCCTCAGCCCAGAGCTGGCACGAGTCCCACAGAATTTATCAGCCCACTCCACATCTCACCCGTACTACAGGCATTCATTAGCTGGGAACCAGTGCAACAAAGTGGAGCACTGTGCCTGAGTCTACTCTGCTTGTCTTAAAATAATAATGATTGAGAGGGCTTTTATAAGAAAAAAAAAAATGCAATTCCTTTTTCCATAGGATGCATCATGCTGTCACTGCCTGCACTGCCTGCTCCCTACCCCACTGCTTGTAGAAGCTTCTTGTCTTCTGGGGAGCCACCACCGGGGCCATGTCTTCAAAGCATCTTAGAAACTTATGAAATAGGAGAGCATTTAATTAAGGTAATCAAGGAAAACCGTAATTGGGTTTGGACATGGATTACGTTGTAGATGAAAGACATTTAACATGTGTTTATCACAAAGTAGCATCAATGCACCTGAGCTGATACTTGATAAACAGCGTGTGAAAAATAAGGCAGAAAAATGTTAGACGTTCTTTCAACATAATCCTTGGTAAAAAAGGATCTTCACTGATCCCAAAATTCTCAATGTTTTTACTGATTTCAGCAGTACGACTTCAAAAAATAGATGTTGTTGCATGGACTTCTTTGCTCCTGTCTGGCCTGAGAATGATTACTCTGACTTTTGCATTTTTATGGCTGGTAGGAAGCATCGCTAGTAAGTTCACTAAGTGAGAAGAGAGTTTTTATAAGCACTATTGCCATGCCCTGAATTTCTTGTGTAGTATGTTTTTATTCTCGCCATGTCAACTGCTGTACTGGGCCATGCGTCAGGTGTCATGCTGTGAAAACTGCGCCTGCTTTTCCACTGTGCAAATTGAAGTGTTCGGGAAAAGAGGAGTGTATAGTTAAAAGATGTCTTCCAGTTTTTCAGTACAGGCATAGTCAACTATTTTTTTCTAGATCACTCTAATGGATAGAAGATGGGATCTCTTCTTATGACAACTTCTGTTAATATTCACTGCGTTTCCAAAATAATGTAGAAAAATTGCTATAATAACCGTATATATTTGATTTCTATGGTTGGAAATGACCCATTCATACCTCCAAATATATGTCCTAGATCAAAAATTGTTTTCTGTCTTCAGCAATTTTTACCACAGAGGTTTCAGAGGATGTGTAAGTCCTAGGCTTTTTATTTAAAAAGTGTCTTCGTTGTAGTCCAGTGGTGAATGTACTGCTGTCTACACATATAATTACTAAACACTATAAGACTATTGTCACTTTAGTAGTTGTTTGCCCTGACCAACAGGGCAGTGGGGATTTCAAACACTTACATTTGTTTCTGTGGTCTTATTATTACCATTGATTACCTTTTTTGTGAGAAAAAAGAAAGGGGTGAAATTTCAAAATCATTGTTACCAAAGTCTTAATTAAATATCCGTGTTAATTGACTTAGCTGGTCAGCTGCTGTTCATGAGATTAAAGTAGTCTCAGTCCTGCACTGTGTCTTAGAAAGAACACGAAAGCATTCCTTTTAAACAACATTTAAACTCTATTTGATCCCAGGCATATGGGGTGGCCAGCGTGTTCTACACATCTTATGAATTTTAGACAATGTTGTTATGAATGTCGTATTTTTAATATGGAACAGACCGTCTGCCGACTGGGTCTATACCACATACTTGTCAGTGTGATGAAGAGCCATTAACTTTAATGGCTGTACCAGATAAAGTGGAAAGTTTTCAAACAGGAAGAAGGAACAGAAATTAAAAGAGCGGCGGCTCCAGGGGGACTTGCAGATGGAGCAAGGGGGAAGATTTATTAAGTCCTTCAGAGGTTCTGAATGGGTAAGAAAGGCGATTTTTTGAAGTGGGAGAAAAGAGACGTGATTTAACTATGAGACCCTACAATGTCAAAGAAAGGCACCTTGATTTTGAGGAGAAGCAGTGAGGTGCAAGAAGATTGTGGATACATTAGGGGATGTCTGACATATTGCCAAATAATGCTGTGGAAACCACAGCTTGGAAAATATCATTAAAGTTTATTATTCTGTGCACGATTGTATATTTCTTTTGAGAGCTAAGTGCAGAGTCACTTGTTTTAGAGTTCTGTACAAAGTCTGCGTGGCTATGAACCCTGCTTTGCACAGACACACAGATGCAGCCTGATCCTACCCAGCTGCAGGCACCTACCTGAGGGACTAGATGTTAAGCCTGATAACCATGGCTCTCTCTAGTCAGTGGAGGGAGCTAAGCATGCTGTAGTGGAAAGTCACATCTCAGGTGGGCTGAAAACCTCTCTGGAGACCGTCTGTCTCTCTACACTGTCTACGGAGTAGCTTACCGTGACCATCATCCATGTAGGTGCTGGGCATGACTTGCTGAGGCCTTTGGCTTCTAAAGGCCAAAACATCTACAAAGCTGGAGCTATAGAAAAGAATTCATGACGATTACTGAGAACCTGAGACGATGACTATTCGAGTAAATAAAACAGTGCAGGGACTGTTCCCAGGTACCAGGGCTCTCCCATCTGTATCACTGTGTTACTGGAACACCACCTGGCCCAGGCTGACCTTCCCAAGCCCCATTACGCCATGCACTAGCACTGCCCTGGCTTTGAGGGTAAAAGTGGCTGGGCTGTGGCTTCCTGAGACGTTTGTTCATCCTTACAAGAGAAAACACTGGTCTTCGTTTTCACTCATTGCTGCATCTGAGTTAGAGGCCTATAAAGGTCTAGTTCAACATAAAATTCCAAGCAACAACAAGGCAGTAGGATTTTATATTTTTTTGAATGAGAGCTTCAGAGTGGTAATCGACAGATTATGTGAACATCATGACTTATTTTAGAATAGTATAATGTTGTCATGCTATATTGTCAGTGTGATGCATTTGAAACTATCAGACATTAAAATATTGGCTTCTTGACAACACTTTCTTGCAAACTTCACTTCTGTTGCAGTGACCTTTAACAAGAATCTTTTTTCAGTAGATTAATTTAAAGAAAGGAACAAAAAAAACCTGTGCAGCAAAACTAATGGAGCCTGGTTTCCTATGACAGGTGTCCAATGTCCTACAGCACCTTACTAACCACAAATGTCCCCCAGGAGTCCTTGTGAGTTCTCAGTGTTCCAGTGCTCCGGGGGGCAGGACGCAGACAGTGCCATGGCTGGCTCTGAAGTCTGCTGCACGTTGACTGGCCAAAAACCCCACAGCTATTGAGGTCTCATAGCAATCTCTCCTCAAGCTGCAGTAACTGCTGTGGTCTCCCCACCACAACCCACATGCTCATTTGCATGACATTCAGAAGAGCTTTTGTCTTTAAGACCCTTGCCCTTCTGTCAGATGTGGTTAAAATTGGCCAGGGGGCTCAGGATTTATTGTAGGGTTACATCTAATGGACATACTAACAGACGGTATGGCTGCGTAAGTCCCGTTTCCTCGAGAAAGCAGGCAAAGATGTAGCTTCCATCAGGTTTTTCTGGGAGTAATAATATGACGTCCATTTTACATACTAGCACATCAGTCAATGTGAGGCTGGAGGTGGCACCCAGGGAGACTGAGGAATGCAGTGCTGGGGCACAGCTGGCCGTTGCTGCCCAAATCAGCCCCACGGGGCTCAACCCTGGCCCTAGATACACCTCACCCATGCCCAGCCCTAGCCCACCATGACTTCCCTTAAACCAAGGAACTCCATGGGGCCTATCCCTCAAGTGTGCAAGACCTGGCCAGTATGGCTAGCCTTGAGCCAAGGAGCTCCACTGAGGCCTGTCCCTCAGCTTGCACAGGATCTGCCCACATGATTCCCTTGCAACTGCAGGGTCATATAGGAGGCAAGCCCCAGCTCTGCTGGCTTCTTTAACACTCCTTGGTCAGCCCCCCAAACTCTTCCATGGAGGCCAGGAGGAGTCATTGGTCAGATGTGGATAATCTTTACTGTGTACCCAAGAGATACTGACTTCTCAGCAGTAATAATATCCTGACTCTCAGGGGTAGTCTCAGATTGTGTCACCCCCTCTGAGGAGCACAACAACCCTCTGCTCCAGGATGGGGTAGGGTTGTGGTTTTCAAAATGAAAAGGAATTACCAATGGTGGGTTGTAATTTGGCTGCCTTGTTGTAGTGCTGTTTCTGGTCTCAGGACAGAAGAAAATGAGCATGAGATACAAACAATGCATATTGCATGGGAAAAAAAATGTAGTATTGTTTGCAAAATAAACTTACAGAGCTTGCTGCTTTATTTACATGGTTAATTTTATCTATCAGTTAACAAATAGGTTTTCCAAATTTGCCATTACAGCTCTTTCACTCCTAACAAATTCCTACGACTCTTATTTATGAGGTAAAGTGTTCAATTTATAACATACATAATTTTATTACCAACATGATTTTTGCGGAAGTCCTCTCTAGCATGATTTGTTTTTAACGAGCTAGCAGGGATTTTTTGTTCTCATGGTTGAAGGATTGTAAAAATATAGTTGTACATGCTTCTTGTCAAAATGCAATTGCCAGCTAAATGGGATTATACCTTTCACACAAGAGGCACCACTCCTCTGAAGAGAAGACTTGTTTCACTTTCAAGGAATGTGTGCTCTTAAGTCAGACCTGCTAGCTATTTTAAACAAATGAAACTGATGGATGATACATACGCTGGATACCCCAAATAACCCTGGTTTATGGAGTTGCTTTATTTTCACTATGCGGCATTGCCGAATGTGCTGTGAGAGTAGCAGTATTTAATGAAGTTTCTAAGTGATGTAGTTACACAACTACATAAGAATCATTATCATTTTCCAAACTTGACTTATGGAATATGGATGCTTTATACAGGACAGAAAACCTCGGTTCCATATTTACTTGGTCTACATGTCCCATAGAAACATCTCCAGCTCTAATCAGCTTTGTCTGCGTAGCATTATACAGCTACCTGTGCAGAATTCCATGCAGCTGCTTATTCATAATTATCAGTTTATCTTTGAATAACATTTTTGTTAAGTCAGAGCGGACAGTGTGGAACTTTATATCTTTTAGAGAAACTGTAACATATGTGGTAATTTTGATGTTAAAATCCACCTGTGAGAAGATAAATCTTTCACTGCTTCCTACTACCAGTGCCACTCAGGACCAAACACATGTGGTAGCAGTGTTCCCATGGTTTTGTAGCAGGAGCCATAAGTCAGTCTTACAAAACATTTTTAAGCAAGGAAAATTGCAAGGTAATTGTAATTAACTTTTAGATCCCTGTCATCATGTCTGGGCAATGCAGAAGTTATGAACTGATAGCTCAGAGAAAGTGTCTGTTTCAATACCTGTACATGCCAATCTTTTAAACAAACAAAACAAAATCCTTGGGCTGTGCTCCCTGGCTTAGTTCTCAATAGCTGTACAGAAATGAAACTAGATGTGATTCCAGGGCCCAGGTGAAATACAGATCAAGGCAGTGCTCCTACCCATAGTGGTGAAAATACTCCATAATGTTGAATATTGACATCTCACTACTGCTAATGGCATGGAGAGCCACTTGTATGCTGGTTCAGGTAGAATTTAGGATCCAAATTGGTCCCTTTTAAAGACCTGGCATATTTGTTTTTCGTGAAGGCTACATCTGATGGTGGGTTTCTGAGATGCAGAACTCATCCAAGGCTGCCAAGGACCCTTTGCCGGGGGCAGGTTTTCTACAAGGGCTTGAGAGTCTGCACTTCTATACCAGCCATGCATCTGCATGTGGTTATTTTTATCTGTATCCCAGAAGAGCTCCAGGTCCGTTCCCCTGGATGCTGGAAAAGCCCACAGAAATACAGTAACGGCTCTAAATAAGGTACATATATCAGACCCCAATACTCATATGGATTGACACACGACTCCATGGATTCATACAAACTAATCTTGGGAACATAAATAAGGTGTCTGAATTGGGGATCTACGCTCCCTCTATAGTCAGCGGAGAGAGGCAGTTGACAGATGGGCTAAAGTTGCATTCTTGCAACCTCCCAGTGAGCAGGGGATGATAGTCATTGATGCTTAAGAGGCTCGAATGTTTGGAGTCAAATGGAGTTAAAATTTCCACCTCTGAAAGATGCAGTAAAAAGGGAGGGAGAAAGGTGACTCTGTCACCTTGAGCAAAAGGCTATTGTGCTCGCATTGAGCTGGATGTGTATGCACAGTCATGCTAATGGCAACTAAGAATTTCACCTGAAAACTAGGTGGGAAGCAATATAGGTAGGACAAACGGGGACATGATTGTATGAGAGTCCTCTTAGAGTCATGGTCAGTTGAAGACAAAGGAAAAGCCGATATGCCACAGAAAGATGGGGTCTGTGTTATTCAGCTGATGTCATATTTGGGCTAAAAACTTTCATTTTGTTGCTGCTTTTTCCTGGGTTTGACAGATAATAACTGAAAAATGGGTGGAGAACAGCTGTGTAACAGGGATTCAAAGACAGCCTGTGGCAGGAGAAGAGAGGAAAGACCAACATGATGGCCAGTTTGGGACAGTATAGAAAGATAAAAAGCGGGTCTCAGTTTTGAAGCTGGGGGATGAGGACATGAGGGTGTGAAGGCTCCCATTGTGGCTTGTTCTGGGACTGCTGGGACAACTGGGGAGGCTAAAGCTTGTTCTACAGGCACTGCATCTCAGCCCACTTGTGAGGTTGCTGGGGCAGGTAAAAGCTCTAGAGCACTATGAGGGAGGCCAACAGGACCTCAACATGCCTATTTCTGCTGTAAATACAAACAAATACATATCATGCTGTTTTGAATTACTGGAGCATTCAAACTCTTTGCAAAACCCTTACTAATACTTGCATTAACTCAAAATAGCACACTTGATAATTGCCAAAAATTGTAGGTAGACCATATGCTTTGGTTATGGTTTTGGTATGGTTTGTTCTACTCAAATTCGAAAAGATGGTATTTTTAATAAACCCTTGGGAACAAATGAATGCCATGTAAACATAAGAATGAAGCAAATGATTCATAGATTTGGAAGTTATCTTTGTCTCCTCAGGACTGTTAATGATTTTTTGTTTTCTTAAATATTTCCTGTTTTCATTTGGGCTTCTCTGCTGTGAGCGTTGAAGTCCACTGTGGCTGAGTGATTTACGGGGTCCAATGGCTTTAGACAGGGGATCATCACTGGCTGAACTTTCTGAAAGCTCAGGCTCTTTGGGAGCCTGGGACCAGCCTTTATGAATAATGCAAGCTACCTCAATTTTTTATATTCCTTAATTGGAAACTCTGAATAACGTTCCCTGAGTCTCATTTCTGAGCAGTCGTTTATTTGAGTGACTTGGGCCTACAATGACATTCTGTTGGACATTCAAATTACATTCAGATGAAGTAGTTTTCATATTTGCCTTAACATTTTACCTCTTAACTCCTAAATCCAGACTGCAAGTTGTCAAGGTGAGGTGAATAATTTCTGTATTTACTCTTGTAAGGAATTTCTGTGGGTACATTCAAGGCAAGGCTTCCCTCCAGAATGCCAGGTTATGTTAAATATTCTAATAAAATTTCCCCTGCTCAGGGATGACCACAACCTCCATATAGCACTTACGTGCTATTTAGACCCTTGAAATTAGGCTTCTTTGCAGCTTAAGGGATATGTAGGATTTGCAAGGAGCGGTGGATTTAGTTCCTAAGTCCTTGAGGTCCGTTTGTGAATCAACATACTTGCAAAGAAAAGCAGGCTGGTGTCAGCAGTGGCTGATAGAAACCAGCCACCTTCAGACAGTAGGTTCACTCACGAACACAAGCAGAGTTCTCGTCGTTTGTGGCTTCTTCTAATTCACACTGTAGTTACTCTTTAAAGCTCAGCCTTCCTTGCAGCAAGGCAATTTTGTTTTAAAATCAATCCTGAGCTATCTGGCCATTATCATAAATACCAACCTGAGCCACTGGCAACCTGTAGCTGGGAGAGTAAGGAGGGCACAAAACCAGAGAGCCCTGCAGTGCCAACGGCTCAGGAAGGTGCATTCCAGACCCCCTGGCCGTGCACTGTGCTTTAAGGCATGCTTTGTCTGTAAATATCAGAATGTGCAGGCTCCTCTGCAAATGGCCTTAGCAAGACACTGTTGCAAGGCCCATGCACTGCAGGATTTTCTCTCTTCAAGCACAATAAAAAGAAAAGGTGAAATTGCTGAAGATGAAGCCTTTTGCTCTGTGACTCGCTAATTTCAGTTTCCAGACAACTCTGAGTTAGGAAATGAGTCAGATGGTTATTATTTACTCATCTGCTCTGCAGTTTCTGCTGTCTTAATCATTTTGGTTGTAGCTGGGAGTGTTACCTTCTTCAAAATAAAGGCTTGAAAGATGAACGACTAATTGCAGTCTTCACTCCTTTGATTACACAACACCAGTAGGTACGAGGCTGGCAGCCATGCTAATGCCTAGGATGATGTACTTTCCTGCAGTGTTGTCGTGGTTTAACGCACTCACTCACTCCCCCGCCCCCACCCCCACAAGTGGAAGGGGGGATAGAATCAGGGAAAAAAAGTAAAATTTATACGTTGACATAAAAAAAGTTTAATAGAACAGCAAAGGAAGAGAAAATAATAACAATAATAACGATAAAAGAATATACAAAACAAGGGATGCACGATGCAATTTCTCACCGCCCACTGACCAATGCCCAGATGGTTCCTGAGCAGCGATTGCCAATCCCTGCCCCCTGGGCAACCTTTGTTTATATACTGAGCATAATGTCCATGGTATGGAATATTCCCTTGGGCAGTTTGGGTCAGTTGTCCTGTCTATGCTCTCTCTCAGCTTCTACGGGAAGCTGAAAAAGTCCTCGACTGCTTAGCAACAACTAAAAACATCAGTGTGTTATCAACGTTATTCTCATCCTAAGTCCAAAACATAGCACTATCCCAGCTGAAACCAGGACAAGGGTTTAGAGGCATCCCCCAAGTGTTTAGTCTATAAGAAGAGTTAGAAGAGATGCAGTTAATAATACAGGGATATCCAAGGGTGAGGCCACAGCCCAAGGCCTCCTGCAGCCCCTGTGCATGGATGGACCCCAAGTCCTGACAGCTTCTGTGCTCACAGGGCTCAGAAGGTGTTGGAGCTGGTCCACAGAAGTGCTCCAAAACTGCCATCCTGTATTACAAGGCTTAGACAGCTCTGCTGTGATACATCATATCCCATTTGTCTCTTCCTAAACTAAAGTGAAAAAAACCACCATCCTCTTTTCTGGTCTTTTAATGGTCTATAATTTTGACGAACAGTCTCTCCCAATGCATGACATCCCTTGCAGTCTAGTCCCACTCACATGAAAATGGAAAGAGATTTTCACAGTGGCAGCCATCTATGAAATATTTTCTAAGCGTGTGTACTTCTGTGGCAGCCGTCGCTGTGGTATCTGAATACCTCACAAAACCATTGCCACAAGCTCTAACTGCTCACGCCTGCCTAGACATAGGTTTAGAAAGTGTGGTATATTTTGGGGCTATGTGAAGTTTGAAGCGACTCGCAATGGTGCCTGACTTGCTTGTATCATCTTCCCTCTTTATGCAGCACTTTAGTAACTCGGTGTCTTATTTGCTTTTGTTATTAAAGCAACATGGTAGAGGTACAGGCTTTTATACAGAGATTTCACATTCACCCACAACCACTAGTGCCATAATTGTTCCTTTGATAACGAGTGCTGTTAGTGTCTTGTTTGCTGTCTCTGTCACTGTCACATAACGGTACTAGATGTCACTTATCGCTGGACTCCTGCCCTTTCTATCTGTGGGCTTTTTCAGTAATCATTAGACTCTTTTTTTATAGCAGCAGCTAATGGTCCCAGTGAAATACAGTAGCTGTTGTTTGAATCCGGCGTGCAAATCCACAAAAATAAGTTGTCCCTGCCCTAGTTAAACAGCTTACAGTGTAAATAATAAAAAAGGGAAGCTGATGGGAGAAAGTTAAGCCATTTCTCTACTACTGCATTTCTGACACTACCAGCATTTAGCGTCCCTCTCAGAATTGTTGGCAGGATCAAGCCGCTACGAGAATGTAAGTGCTGGTTCCAGACAGGCTGAGAAAAAGTGGGGGGGAGGGGAAATCATCAGTTAGCCAACGAGTTTCTCTTTATTGCAATATGTGCACAAACTGTAACCCAAGTATCACACCAACGTTAAGCCCTAGCCACTTACCTACTTCATTAGTTCAAGGATTGTGGTGCTTTTAATCTTTGTGATCTGGGTCACGGCAGGATTCAGGCTAATGTTTCAGTCAATACGGGGCTTCAGTTTCCCACTCCTACCACTGTGTGCTTTGCAGTCTGTCTGTTCTCGCTGGAGTCAAGTAAACATGGAGGAAGTCAGATTTTGAAGCTTGGCTTGTTTTCCTTTGGTCGTCACATCAGTTAGTTTCCTTCCTTGGTTTGTCACTAGGTTGTTTAAATGACAGTCATGAAATAAGCAGGGATTAAAACCCCACCGTACTCAGCGCTGTGCAGCCCTTTGCCTCCCCAGCTCCCAGAGATACAACCTTGAAAGTGTTTCAGGTGAAAGCAAGGGGGTTTTGTGGGTGAGGTTGTGGATTAGTTCCTTGAGTGATGTTTTACAGCGGCCTGGTACCTACCCCATCTGCAAGGAGAACATCAGTGAAGTGCAGGCAGTTCTCCAATGCCCTTCTCACGCTTCCCCTCTCAAAAAACCAACTGCTTCTGCAGCTGACACAACCAAAGGAGACACAATCCTCAAGTGGACCAGTCCAAAGAGTTGCAGGAGATCTCCCTGGACGGTCTGACTGGTAGTAACATAAATGGATAGCTCTTCATATACATTTTTAATAGGTGATCCTGGGCTCTCAGACCCCTCTTCGAACTACTGGTACCAACTGTGGCATGAAGCTGTATGCTCAGAGGCAGTGGCAGTCTTCACTTCAGATGGAAAATTCCCTCCCTTTTTGCCTCCAGCTTGTGATTGCCACAGAGAAGGATGTGTTAATGTGTGTAGAGGGTCTGAGGGGATGCTGACACCCTTCAGGAAGTGTGGAGGAGTTACTCCAGTAGTGATGTCCTGTGGTGAGGAGTAATTATCTTGCTGCTAGTAGAGAAGCAGCAGGGAAGATAGGTGTACACATGTGGGTACCTTATCCAGTTTTGTGGGGTGGCTGTTAATTTCTAATTCAAATATCTGACAAATCTAAATGTGCAAGAGCCTCAGAGAGAGCTCACATGGGGAAAAATAAGATCTGTACTTAGGGAAACCTCTTTGCAATGGAAAATAGGCTGGTGAGGCAGTCTGATGGTAAGAAGAAAAAAATATACCTCTCCCAAACTGTATTCATTCCGTATCTTCCTATATGAAAATGCAGGAATAAGCAGGTAACATTATTGCTTAACACCCACCTGTCCTGCTGGAATAACTGGGCTTGTGTTGGCCTTCTGCTGCAGCTGGTTTGTTAACCCATCTGATACGAAGGAAGAGGAAGCAACTGTTAGAAGGAAAACTGGAATTTAGATGATCATACCCGTCGGTTTGATCTGAAAGTGTTGTAAGAGGAGTGGGAGGAGTCCAGACTGGAATAAAACCTGGGAAGAAGTTTGGAAGCTGTGGAAGCACACACAGAAGCATGGCAGTGAAGGCAAAGGGTGGGCGTGATAAAAGGGTCCCCGAAGCAAATCCCAGGGAGAAGTGATAGTGAAATAAGCAAGTTCAAGCACAGATGACTTTACTTGGGACTTATGCCTAGTTGACACTGAGGTTTTACTAACAATAATATGATTTTTTCTGTTGATGTATATATTGACAATAAGAAATGCACTCTGCATACAGAACTATTAAAAAAATATATGTCAGTATACTTTGTTTTGCTGTGTGTAACTGGACTAAACCATACCAGTATAATTGCTACTATGCCAGAAAGGCATTATGCTGCTCTGTGTTAGCATAATTAAAGTAGCAGAACTTGTAAGCATAGGCGAGTCCCTGAAGACCTTGGAATCTTGTTTGGAGTCAGGCAGGGCTGCTGGTCTCCTTTGTATTGAATTGCTTTTTCAAAATATTTTTCTGTTTTGGTTTTTGCACAGAAGTATTTCCTTATTGTCATATAATCCCTCTCAGAGTACTGTATGCACTTACCAGGGTATGCTGGTTTGTTTCTGAAAGGTTTCTTCTCAACGTGTGGAGCTGCTGAAGCTTTGAAGAGACATTCTGGATCACTTTTTTAATGAGGTGTGGAAAGCGAACTGTGGGAATAAGTGGTCTTGGCTGGACTGTAACTTCCCTAGATCCCCTGGGAGTTTTGATTGTCCAAGGGATGCAAGAGTTCCATGTTAAGAATATCCCAGAAGCATGAAGTTCCTGAAGGAAATACTAATCATCATCATATGGATCCTAAACCCTAGCAGCTTCTGAGATTTCAAATATTTACACTATACCCCTTACTTCAAAGGAAATGTGCCCGAAGGGAGTAGTTAGATGGTTCACAATAAAGTCCATAAATATTATGAGGCAGTAAAAGTATGTTCCAAGACAATAACATTAACATTAATAACCTGTCTGAAATACAGTAACTTCAGCAAAATGTATAGGGGAAGATTTTGACCTCCCTCATCCTTTGAGAAAGGCAGAAGCACCGTCCTAAATACTAGGGAAAAGAATAGCAAAGGATCGTCATGCCTCAGCCCTTGGGAAAGATAAGCTAGATCCAGAAAGTATGAGAAGCATTTCTACACACGTCAGTGCAGAGAGGGGACATACTTTTCTCTGAAACACTTGAAATACTTTATCTTTTTAGGAGGAATTACAGCAACAGTAATCAATGAGATATTGGCTCAGAAACTTTTCAAATAATCGGGAGGATTTTAGATGGAGTAAAAAAAGCCTTGGGTGTTGTGCATATATGTACAACCATCTTTCTTTGAAGAGAGCAAGCAATGGCTTTGTTCTGTGATACAAATACTGCTAAAAGCAAATGGACCCTCTCTTTGCTCAAACGAGAAGGATTCTGCTTCTCTAAGCAAGAATATTTGGATTCTGGCTGGGAGGTGCGGTAGAGCTTTGCACGCTCAGTGTCTGCTGAGTGCACAGCTGGTACCTGCGCAGTGCTGGCTGACCACAGACTCATTTCCATCTATACTATAGCATTCCTTTGGGAGGAGAGGCTCTTAATATGTCTGTTCATAATGGACGTGTAAGCATGCAAGCTTTATTACCTGCCTCTGCCAACTCACCGGGAAAGTATGCCATTCCTGCACCGACGGATATGTAACCAGGGCTGTTTAATTATCATGTGGCTGCACTGCCAGAAACACTGGCTTGCTCTGTCCTTGGGCTTTTCACTGATATACACAAAGCAGAAGCCTCCTGCTCCTCTGAATTACTACTGGTATTATTGCAGTCACTGGAGAAAGGGGAAGGCAGACCAGGAAAGAGTTAGGATCTCTGCTTATGAAGAAAGTTGAGGAAGTGCTTATTTTAGTGCAATTACAAACTCTGTGCCTGAAATGTGTATGACATTTGAGATATCATAATTCTAAAAAAAAACCCCACCAACATTTAAAGGACTTTCTGCAAAGAGCATCCATTATAATACTGTAAATGGTAGGATTTAGACATGGAGGAGTTTTTCTCTGCCTCTTCCCGTGCTTGCAAACTAATGCTCTGAGACAGACCCGCAGTGTTGCCATTACAGTTGTTGTGCAGAAGAGTCTGATTACACAGGCGCTGTTGTGAGCTTGAGAGGCAAAAAAATACAGCAAAAGAAAGTTGAGGGATTAAGAAGGAAAAAAAGAGCGCAAACCCTAGCCAAACCAAAGCCACAGGAAATGGAGTCTGAATCTAAGAGCAGGATCTAGACAGAAAGGGATTTGGCAGGAGAGGAATTGTTGCAAGGACTTCAAGGACAAATATAAGGTCCAGTCCTATACAACTCATGCTGGTGATGAGTCTTCATCCATGCAAATGAACCCGTTTGCATGACACTACCATAGTTTGTAGGTCTAGGATAGTAGAAAAATAGCGTCTGTTAAAAAAAGGGCAGCAGCACTGAAAAGGGAACAAAAGCTAGGAGCACTGTATTGTAGAGAGAAGAGAGACTGCTTGCTTTAAGCTCTCTTTGGCTGGGCAGCAAGGCTCATATCCACAGAGACAGGTAGCGACTGTTCTTTTCCAAACGGATAGGGTGTTTGTTGGGAAAACAGTGCCTCTGGTTGTGACAAAAAGGGGTACGTTTCACATATGCTTATTTGCCAGTTCTTCTGTTTCTGTCAGGATACTCCTTGTCATGCTGGATTTCTTCCCAGCCTCCTGTGGATTTTGGAAAGCCTCCCATTCAGCTGCCATGTGGAAGGCTTTGAACTTAAAATGGGAACAGCCGAAACCCAGCACTGAGGGGACCCTCATAATCCTCTCCCCATTTCTTTCTTCCCCATCAGGACCACCAGGAAGCTGGCAGGCGCCGTACTGGGACTGGCAGTGCTGGCAGTGAGAAAAAGTGGGGTTTGCAGCACAAGGTGAAAACTTTTGAAGGCAGAGGCATGGGTGTTTGATTGGAAGCCAGTACTTGATTAGTTTTTAGGATGGAATTGAATCTCTTTGTTTGCCCACAGGAGCGGGATGATGAAGAGACACCTGTCCCAGAGCCATAAAAGTGTGTGGAAAGGCTCCAGAGAGAAATACTCCATCACTGTGGAAAACCAGGTAATATTAGGATTTCTCTGTAAAAAGTCAACAAACTGCTTTCCCTTCAAGGAACAGAAACAATGACAAAGAGAATGCCATCTGTGCATCAGCTCCCCTCTGACTGTAAGTGTGTCTTAAGTCAGGAGAAAAAGAACTGCAAACTAGTTAGCTGATAAGCATGAGCAATTAATTTAGCTGTGACAATACAGTAGGTAAGTCTTATATCAGTTTGAGTTGTGTGCAGCTAAATCTGGCTCATAAAACAAACATAATTTTGGGCAGCTACTCAGCAAAGTCCTCTCCTGCTTCATCCCATGTGGAAGCATAGTCATGGCACTGATACATAACGTATTTATTTGTCCATATGTCTGATGTTTGCATATAGGGTCTGAACTAGAAAGACAATGAGACACCCTGGCATATGGTTAATATTGCTGTCAATGTCCTTGATACACCCAGTGGTGTGTTTCCCTATTATAGCACATTTCAAAATCTCCCTTTCTCACTAGCCCGAGGAGCTGCAGAAAGCTGCTGGTGCGAGAGAGCGTGACAACTCACTTTCTTCACTTCCTGCCTCACGCTCTTGCATAAAGCTGTGGTCACCAGCATGGAAGAAAAAACAACGCATACGGTTTTTGTCCTTCTTTTTAAAGGCTTTATCAGGCTTCTTCCTTGGCGCAACAGAATTAGGTGTCAGTTCTGCTGGAGAGACCCTCACGGTTGCGTGGACACTGCAGAGCTGCAGAAGATGGTGCAAAGTGCTGCGCCTCGGGAGGGGAGGTATAGCCAGTCCCATAGGTACCTCTCACAGTTTGCTCTGGGGTGGAGGTTAGAAAGGCAGATTTCAGTAATGGTGTGAAAAAGTATCCCATCAGCTTACAGGAATTTCCTGCAACTTCAAAAGTGGCTGTTCTCTAATAACAGGTGTCTCACAAACGAGGGGTTTGAGCCATGCAGGAAATTTAGACGTCAAAGGGCTGAGCGCTGCATTGTCGGTAGGCATGTGGGGTTTAAAACCTCCAAGATAAGAGCTTTGTTCCTCTACAAAATACATGGGGGAAAAAAGAAACATCTGAGTGAACGAGTGGGGCAATTTAAGAAGTTACTTTTCCAGATTTTACACAAACAGAGCTACACACTTTTCTTTCTCCTCCAGTGTATTTGAGAAATAAATTATTTCAGTTTTGTTTAAAAATCAGCTTGGTGCTCCTGGTCAGGAAAATGCCTTGTTGCTAAAATTCTAGACCTTGCACAGAGATACTGGGCTAATTTATGGATGGAAGGTACTGATCCTTAAAAACTCATCCTTTAGAATATATCGTTTACTGACCCAAGCCTAGCTTAGGGAAGTATGCTCTAATCTGCCTTTTCCTTCACTAGTGTGGGAAAAAAAAAGACTAGATTTTTTACTTTTAAACTATTTGATTGTCTTCTAAGATAACACCCAGTGGACCCTGTCTGAATATCTGAGTGAGGGAAGTATATTGCATAACTTGGCCGGTCCTGATGCGTTTTCCCGTTTGTATCTATCTCACATCGGTTCATACATGCTCC
The DNA here is from genome assembly GCA_033628505.1 of Tringa tobata. NCBI lineage: Eukaryota > Metazoa > Chordata > Aves > Charadriiformes > Scolopacidae > Tringa > Tringa tobata. Next base: position 8,972,155 of record JAHREE010000287.1, on the reverse strand, counting down.
TGAAAGAGTGCACATGGTCCTGGCCAGACGATGCACCACTGAGCTGACAAACACAAAGCTAGCCAGGAGATTCACAGACCCGTCTCTTACTGTGGATCTTGGGAATGCATCTCACTCCATATCCCTTAGGAAATATTAAGGTACTTGTTCTACCTCACCCACCCACGGCAAGCAATTCTGGCATAGTACAGATGCTATATCAGCTTGGGAAAGGCATATCAAATTCGATCAAGTAATCAAATTCAGCAGATTACCTGGGATTTTCTTTTTTTTCTTCTGGAGTGTCGTTTGCTGGTCACTTGTATTTGTGCAGGTATACAGCATCAGGAAGTGAAAAAACTCTCCACTGAAGAGGTTTCTGAAAAAGAACAGGAGGCAAGATAATTCAGTTAGAGCAGTAATCAACAGAAGTTGCAATGTAGTATTCTAGCTTACTGGTATCTAACTGGCAATGATGTGCATGGGCCAGATCCTGATACTTGAGGACAACCTTCTTATACACCCAACCGGGAATTGTTTGAGTCAGCAGCATTTATTACACTTTATATAAGTGCAGTAATATCACCCAATATATCATGAGGGAGAGGATGATTTATTGATCTAAATCATGCAAGGGGAATATTTTTGTGCCACTACCCAGAGATGAGAGTCAAGTTGCTGCTGCCTGCAGATGGGTGTTTCAGAAGCACCCTTTGCTCCTCCAGTACATCTGCCCAGAAGGTTAGCTGGCCATTGCGCCGTAAGCCAGCTAACCTCAACCGCTCTTTGGCCTTTGTCTTAAAAACAAATATTAGTCACGTGAGATGTTTGAACACTTAGAAAAATTACATAACTAAGGACTTTCTAAAGCATGCAGTATATCTGTTTCAAACTACAAAGCATTTGAAAGATCGGTGGTCAGGGATTTATGAAATGATTTATTGTGTCAGCGACCACTTACATACTTCATATCAATGGATTATTTTTCTTTGTCCCAGGAAGAACATTTGTTTTTATCCAGGGCCAAAACCTGAAGTCATTATTCATTTTATTACTTAGGCAAAATTCTCATTAGAGACTTAAAGTGTTTGGCTCAAGGCTCAATATTTCAAAGGAGAATGTATTTAGAACAGAAAAGATCTCTGTAAACATCCAAACGTCTCTTTAAACTCATTCTACAAACACATTACGTCTGTAGCAATGCAGAGAAAGTTAATTCAGCCATAATTCCCACTCTCCTTCCGTGCCAAGGGATGGATGTGTTTACTCCTCGTGTAGATAACTTTGTTTACACTCTCCCAAGCTTGCCTTTGCACCTCCCCTCTTACCACCTTCACCAGAGGTGAGCCCTGCTGCCCTGCTTTACAAGCCTGCTGTGATGCTTATCGCCTCGGCGTCCAAAAAGATCTCAGGCAGCCTGTAAGTAAAAGCAGACTAGGGCGATAGAGCCTTTCAAGTGTGCTGTCAGTGAACAAATGATGTGGTCGCTGAGGGAGCCTAAAATGAAAATAAACAGCGTACAGGTTTCAAATTGGCCCGAGGGGCCCCAGGGAGATATCGAAGGAATATAGCGCAAACCCATCAGCAAGCATCACTGATGTGCACTGGGCATACATATTCTCACCTAACTCAATTAGAGAAGTCGTATCTGTATAAATAGAAGGTACCAGATGATTCTGCAGGTATGTTTTCAAGTTTAATTGGATACTTTTAAAATATGGAAGTGGCTTACCTGTAATAAATTATACTTTCATCAGTCTTTAACTAGATTTGACAATTCCTTAGGGCAGGAATTATCTTTGGTGGTGGTGCACATACGGATGACAATTAAAAATTTAGTAATGTATGTGAGGAGAACTGGAAATGACTGTAATTTGCTTTGTTTTTCTGAAGAGTCTTAAAACTGGTTTCTGCAGACTTGGGCTATGGTAGCTCTATGTCTGTAACAGTAGCAAGCTATAAGATTTCAGAGGTCAGTTTTCAGTGTTAGAGTTTCCTCATGTAAATTACACCACTTTCCATCCTGAAAACACATTCTCCCTCTTCATCCATATATATCAAAGCATAAGAATGACATTATTCTCTGAATTCTCAAAATTAAGGTGATGAACAGGAACGGTTTGGGAAGGAGAGACCCAAGTTTCACTTAGTCCATCTTCTTGATAGCAAAGACAGAGAATGCTTTTTCTTGAGTATCCAAACCTGCATGAAGATGAAGTAGACTAAGTCACCTTCATTCGGTATAGCTTTAAGATTTTGAATTCACATCGTCCGATATGATCTATGGCCCAATAGCACTGTTTCATTATTCCATGGTGTATTCCCCCTAGTCAAAACATCGTTACCTGAAATGACACTCTTGGCTGTTCAACCAGAGACAAATGTGTATAAGTACTAATTTAACTCCAACTGCAGGGCAAATCTGATCAGATCTCAAATACTGGTGCACAGATGTGAAGCAGAGTCATCATTCAAATGAAACACGCATTTTTTAGGTAATCTATTCAGAACACCGTAAAGGCCACCAGCTATAGTCAGATGAGATTTTTTCCTCTCCCGTGTTCACCAAACAGTTATTATGCATATGGACAGTTGTTTTGCTCATAATATATTAACCTTGATAACACTCGTGTATTTCAGGTATACCAAATTAAGTCTTTTCTATGTGATCTGGGAAATAGGGGTAGCACAGAGAGATTAATGGTCATCAATATGCAATTGCCATATTTAGCATATACCACACATGGAATATTTAATGTCCTTTTGCCTCCTTTTTTAGGTTGCAAAGGCAAGTACTCAGGCCTGTTGAAATGCCAGATTAAAAAAAAAAAAAAAAACAACCTGCCTGTAATGCATAATTCTGTTTCTTCGTGCATCTATTAGCACAGTTTCCAACTGCTAGTTTTTTGGCAAGTGACTGGACCTATTTGCAACGTCCAGATGCATGGTAAAGTGATTTTCCCACTCGAGCCAAGACGAACCTTCCGGGAAGGGGGCACGTGCTGCCCAACCACTGCGAGATGGCGCCGGGCTCCTGGCTCGGCTTGGCCTGGGAGATCAGCGCCGGCAGCAAGTGGTAGACATCTGGATGTAGAAAAGGCATCCGAGTCCAGGCCGTGTCACCTTGTTTGGGTCCATAGCACCGTGCACATGCATCCATCCTATAGCTCCTATGCATGCTGTGCTGTGCCCAGCCTTCTGATTTCTGTCCTCGTTGCTGCCCGAACCTGTGTAGCCCGTGCAAGCACCACCAGTCCCTCCAGGAGCAAGCAGGGCCGGCATGCTCGGGCACTGGCTGTACCCGAGGTGCTCTTGCAAGCTTGCAGGAGAGATAGTAAGTGAATTTAGTTTCCAGGGCAGCCTCTGGGTCACGCGTAATAGGTCACTCTTAACAAACGGCGTTGACGCGGAGCTGGAACGGCGGCGAGTGAATGAAACTTAGCTCTCTCCTATTTGAGCAATGGAATTTATTCCCAGCTCTGACCTTGTGCAAACTCTGTTACCATATTTATCACACGGAAAGAATGACCATGGCTGCTGCTGGCTGCGTGGGCAGGAGGCCTCCTCAGCAGGAGGGGCTCCCAGCCTTGGCCTGCACACCAAGGACCCAAAACGCACCTGGTGGTGCTGGAGGAAGGAGAGAGGAGGCATGTCCTCTGCTCTCCCACCTGAAAATGGGGATGTAGTGAAAGCCTGCTGAACCCAAATGGCACACGGGGTGGGGAGCTGCGCAGGATGTTGGGCTCTGCTGCTCCCCAGTGTTTCTCTTCCCCCCGTCCCCTGGGTGACTCTGGGTCCGGCGGGGCACTACCCAGAGCTTTGCCTCCAGAGAGGGGTGAGGAGAGCCAGCCCGAAGCACCGCTCTCTCCAGTGGTGCCATTGCAGCTGGAGGTGGAAGCCTTCCATTCACCCTCACGCTTGAAATCAACAGCTGCATCTCAGAGAGATGGGTTTGTGGTGAGAGATGCTCTGCTCTCTCTGCCACCTTCTCAGGTGGCCAGAAGGAAGGGGGATTTCTTCAGGAAAAAAAATCTCCCCTTCAAATCTGTATCTCCTCTTGCACTGTCAGGGGCTGCTTAGCTGCTTGTACAGAAACTGCCCAGTCCTGTGCTCCCTTCTCTCCTGCCTGCCCCTCTCTGCTGGGAACGCACTTTGCCAGAAACAGCGACTGATCTCCCCGAGCGTACAGGAAGCGTCACGCTAAAAAAAGCTAGCAGCTTGTGTGAACAGAGCTAAGTTTCCCACAAGGTGTACTTTTTCTACCTTTGTTACTTTTAAATGCAAATACATTACAATAAAAAGACGCAGAGAAAGCGTAAGAGAGCAGGGGAGGGAGCCCTTGGGACCCGTCTGCTTTGCATTCGGATATCCTGAGCCTAGAGAGACATTTGTGCTAAAGGTTATTTCAAAGGAGCTCAAAGGGGAGGCTTATTCTTACTTAAGGATTTTTGTTAATCAGCTGTGACGCACCTCAAATCATTCACCTCCCTGGGCTTTATCTGAAATAAGTCCATGTGTTCCCAAGCCGCCTCACTGGAGGAAGGAGTCATCCTATTTTGGTCAAAGTGTAGGTTCTCACAAAGTACCGAGAGTAAAAGCCAAGCCCAATGTGCAGGCACAGCAGTGCTCACACCGCTGCTTGGCAACCCGCGGGGACCCTGCCGGAGACAGACAGCATCCTGGGAATGGGATTTGCCATGGATGAGGGCTGTAGGGAGGGATTCCCTGGCCCAAGCCTGCTTTTTCGGGTAGTTTGTGGCAGCCCGGCAAGAACACGCAAAGAGCAAGAGGGGATCTGGAGCTGGTGACCTAATGACTCAGCTGCAGGCTTCCTGAGTCAAGGCAAAAATCATTCTCTCTGATAAGTCTGGAGGCAGACCATAGCTTCCTGCTGTGCATGATTGATAGATACAGAAATGTCAGAGGCTACCAACAAATTGCAACCATGGTAGAGGAAACATTTGTTGTATATTATGGCTCAGTGAGCAAACCTTTTCTTTTTCTGTGGGTGTTTCGGTCTGTGTCAAGGTGGGGCTGGGTGCTACTGCAACCTGCACTTCCTAGCCCTCCACTTGTGTCGTGATTGTGTCAAAGCCACCTAGAGAAAGTAGAATCGCAGCTGAGATACAGCTGAGCAAGATTAAACTGCTCTTTTTGTTTGCACTGTTTATCTTTTCCCTTGCCAGTGCACTTCCCCGCATTCCTCTGGTGCACTTTAGAACAAGTAAGCCTTTTGAAACGATTCTCCTAGCACACCGAGAAACCACCTCGGGCAGTCATCAAGAAGCCAGGCTCAATTTAAGTGAGGCAGGCTGGCAAGAAAGAACAAAGGTGAAGCTTTCTGCCTTGGAAAAGTGTGAAGCCGACTGTTGCAGTCTGCTGTAAAGGAGATTTTATTTAGAAACACGCACACAAATAGGGTCGTGTAAAATACCATAGAAGATGTTCAAACTGAACCAGCGGCAGACCTTTCTTGCTAATGATGTGGTACAAATAGTTTGAGGCTTAAATCAGACAGGAATAATATAAGAAAATTTATCTGCTGCTTTTCTGCCTTTCTACTGGGTTCACGCAACACTGTTTTCATCGCTTCCTTTGGCATCGGTTCCTCTCCATAACGTGAGCCTTCTACTTCCCCTGTGCTCTGGCCTTTTGAAATGCTTTCATGAGAAGTGCTGTAGGTCTCTCATATTTAAAGATTAATATTGGTTGTAGAGGTATAAAAAAATACAGTGGTACTTAACAGTTGAGCTGGGGAAAAAATGCTTCTAAGGTATCATTATTTTGCCATGATAAGATGCTGTGGAGGCTTACATATTAATGTTTGATTTACCACAGCATGACTTCAGTGGTGGAAGATGAGCAGTGTGCAAGTGCATCAACACAAGGCACAAAGAGAGCGGCAAAAGGTTTCATGGATGGATCTGTCTGGCAATTTGATAAGTCAGTAAGTTCTGCCTTTAAAATAATATAGAGGAGCACCAGAGGCTTCAATGTGAAGATGCTAATCCTTTCTGAGTTGAGATTTTTGTTCTCTTTAGCTCAACCTTCATAGTTTCCTTTGGTGAAAAAAGTTTCCGGTTTGATGACGGCAATGCCCAGACTGGACGCCTGGCCAGGAAGGCAGGTCACAGCAGTGGAAACCCAGCTACAGTTACACTAGGAACTGCCTTCAGGGGCAGCTGGGCTTACAAAGACCCTATGAGGAAATGATGGCTCCGCGTGCTGAACCTGTTTGGAAATAACCGTATGGAAAATAAACAGCTTCGGTCGTGCCAGGTTTGGTTGGGAACGCTTCCCCTTTCAACAGCTATTTGAATGCCAGTCTATTTTTAGCATTCCAAATATTTTTACAGCACAGTTTTGGCATGAATTTTCATACCATAATATGGAAAGACTAGGTTAAGGTTTTGCTTTTACTTTTTAAAATGAAAGCAGAGGCATAATGCAATGCCCTCTTCAGCCAAAAGCCTGCCAATGAGTGTGATTTGCCTTGTAGTGGGATAGAGAGTAAATATAAATTAGACTAACACCTGGAACACAGTGGTTAACACCTTCCATTAGTATAAACAAGCAGAGCTGTGGTGTCGGTGGAGCCTGGCTGATTTATATCTGCAGGAATCTGACCCTGTGTTTGTGCAACTCACATCAGCTGTGGCTGGTAGGTCCCAAAACAGTCTCATTTTCTACTCCTGGATAGAGATTTTCCCCCTGGCTGCCCCGTGGGACTGAGCAGATATGTCTCCCACACCCAGAGTAAACTCATCAGGGCTGTGCTTTCTCCTTCTGGGTGACTCTGCTCCTAGCAGGTCACCTCGGCATGAAAAATCGCTTGTCTCCACAGGTCTGTGCAGGGCCAAATCCCGATTTTGGCTCCCTACAATTACCCCTGCTCTATTTAATGACGTAGGCCTTAATGTTGAAATGTTCACTGGTGCCAAAGGTCCTTGGAAGACAAACTCTTGCTTTCAAACGTCACTGCAGAGCCTGCCTGGAAGCTCAGGGGATGAAGGCTCTTCAAGGATTCAGGCACTCCTGAAGACGAGTGGGAAGGTGGGAAACAAAGGTGCTGATTTTGGATCCCATCATATCCTGCCCACGTTGCTGTGGCTGATGCTCCCCTGCTCTGTTCAACGGGAATGCTATCATTTTGGAGTTTTGGGGGTCTTTTTTTTAATTGCCCGGGATACAACATGAAACAGAGGAGATTTGGGTTGCGAGCTGTCAGCGGGCTGCCTGTCAGTCACGATGGATGTGTTGTGCCTTGGTCGCTGTCAGTTGATATTGCAGGAGCCATTGTGATGGTTTATCTGTGCTGCATCGCAGCACCTCAATCCAACATGGGAGACTCTGTTCTGGTGCTGACAAGTTTGGCGAGCCACAGTGGTTTGCTGGTAACTCTTACACCCTGCCAACGTGAGATGGAATTAATCTTGCTACGGTAGCGGGGTTTGCAGTGCCTGAGTGTTGCTGAGCAATGGAAAAACTGGCAGAAGTCAGAGCAGAAAGGGGCTTGTCTACAAAGTATAAATCATTGGCAGTGTTATAGCATATTTGGTAAATAGACTAAGAAGTTGAAGCAAAGCTAAGGTACAGCTCCCCAACCGGAGGTGTTCAGGAAACCACTGCGTGCTCTAGCTTCGTATAATTAAATAGCTGCCCTGTTTCGATCCAGAGGTGGTTAATCTTCAGCAGCAGATGAGCCACTTTGCTTATAATAGGCAAAGGCAGCCTGCACAGGGCTTCAGTTAGATGCAGAAATCATATTGTCAACAAGAATAATACTTGATTATTAAGAGCTGGAGTCCTGGCCGGGAACAACACATCTTCAAGTTTATGCCTTTATGATCAGAAGGATAATCTATTGATAATCCAGTTTTTAGGAAGAGTAGCTGGAAAAGCAGTCCATGAGCAGCTGAGACTGCGTTCTGCTGGGTGCCATTGGTGAAAGGATGTATTATCATAGTCCTCAGCACTTAATCATTGAGTGGAATACACAAAAATAGCCAGGAAAGTTGCAGGCTGTGCTGAACGGGTTGAAAGGTTGTGGGAACATGTTCTGGCACACCCTTGTGCTGTGGTGAGACACACGAGGGGGAAGGGGAGGGAGCATTTCAGTGGGCCGGGAAAAAGGGGAATATACTCTTGTTTCTCTATAAACCTTCATCTCTCTTTCTGTCTTTCACTCAGCATCATTTTGCTTCCTGGAGCAGAAATGATTTCCATTACTCATTTAATATAACACTTTTCTAATGCATATAATGTGGAAATGTCTCAGCTACAAATCTACGGTCTCACTCAAACACTGGGAAAAAGCTTTAGTACATTACACAATAAAGTATTTGTAAACACAGATGATTTGAGTTAGGAGGAACTTTGGTCAGCTGAAAAATAAACCAATACAGGATTACAACATGACAACACACGAGCCAGGCAGGGAGCATGCCGGTGGCTCTTAATAAAACCACCACCATAGCAAGAAAAAACCAAGCCCCATCACTTGAGCGGGTAGGAGAGCAGATACCCCAAGCAAATTAGGATAAAGAGCCACTTGGTTGGCTACCTGTGATATATATTGAGACAAAGCCCATAAAAACCAGTCATTGTGCCACAGTTAATATCAAGTTAGCCGCCTTGCTGCCAGGCCAGCCAAGGCATGAATACTAATGCTGCCCTCAGCTGCCATAGAAATTGTCTCTTTGCATAAGAGCAACGAAGACCTTTTGTCCTTCCTTAATTCACTTGTGCCAGGACTAAGCCAGGAGCTCCAGCTGCATCTACGATCGGACAAGCTCTGCTTGGCAGCATTGAACTCGCAGCATTGTATTTAAAACTCACCCTTATCTGCCTCCCAGGGAGAAAACGGGAAAGGAGGCTGCGCGCAGGTTGTTTGGTAGGGCTGGCCCCAAGGTGGTGTCCCTGCTGGGTACAGATAAAAATGCAGCCAGAACGTGTTTTTCTGAGCAATTTGGCTGCTTGGGTGCAGCCGGGGTCCCACTGGCCCTCCCCAAGGCCAGCAACGGGGACAGAAGGTGGTGGGAGACTGCATTTGGGCAACGTGGGGCTGTGTTGACACCAGCAGAGGCGCAGGGACACAGACCCAGCCCCAGAGACCTGCTGGGGACAGGGATGCAGTGACTGTGGGTAACACCCCTCATCACCACGGGTCTGTGCGTGGTGGGAAAGCGGAGCACGATTTTGTACAAATCCGGCAGCAAGAGGAAGTCTTTCTCACTCAACAAGAAGGTGAGGGTTTTGCCACCAGACAGCAGCAGCAGCAGCAGCAGTTCCTTCAGCCTTGGACGGGCAGCAGCATGTCAACAGCCAAACCACAGGTTGTGTTACACACTGCTGAAGCTGTTCTCAATGGCTCTCTTCTCTACCTGATGGGGCTGGGGGTGCCAAGACAAGGAAATTAAGAAATTAATTTCCATGAAGAAAAGTTTTCCTGCTGCCTTCATGCCTGAAAGTATCCTTGGTTTTATGTACTACCACTCACCCAGCAGTCTTGCATCACTTTCTTCAAGGATCGCCTACGTGGTGGAGTTACTGCAGAGCTGTTACTTTAGAATAACCATTTCTGAACAACCCTGTGAAAAAACAGGTTTATTCTGAAACAAGAAAAGCTTACTCTGGTTGATCTTAATACTCTGTCAAAATGGACTTCTTTCTAACAGTGGATTAGGCTAAATTGGACCAGGTGGAAGAAGAGTGCCCACACACAAGGATCAGGAACAGCCTTCAAACTCACATATTGTCAGGGTGAAATGGCAAACTATCGACAACTGTCCCATTGCACAGAGGAAATAAATTACAGTATATAGCTAGGAGTCTGACATGAAGGCACAGCATGGGCCTCTCAAGCCCTACTCTTTCTTCTAAGTATGAAACAGTTGGGTGAAGATTAGTTTCTCCTGTTGTTTGCATCTCTTATGCAATGTACTTTTTGTTCTTTTAGTTCTATTCTTACGTTGATTATTTTTCACCCTGCTAACTTCTGCAGACATCAGCTTTCTCTTTATCACTCCCATCCTGCTTCTTAAAACAACTACAAGTGTACAAACAGCTGATTCTCTATGATGCAATACTTCCAATTTTTACATAACCACCTTGCTGTCAAGTACCTGCGGCAGATCAGAGCTAATTGCATTTATGTCAGTCTCTTGTTTTCAAGAATCCAGTGGATCTCTTGAACTGAGTGTACACACTGTCCCTTCCTCCATCAGCAAAGCCATGAAAATTAGCAGAACAAAAATAATGGTGACACTGAATAATTCAGTAATACACTCCGACAATATCTGCTAAACTCCTGTCAATACAGCCTACTTTGCTGTCGCTGCAGCGTACAGTGGAACTGGCTTTAGACCTACAGACTATTATTAGTCTGGTTTTTGGGTACTTAACACCTTTTGCAAGAACAGGAGCAGAACAATAAACTGAGATTTTTATCATAATGTTATAATTAGAAGGATAAAACCCCAACCAAACAAGAGCACACTGATATTTTGTCATAGTTATAACTAAGTCAATGTAAGAATGATCAGCTCTACTAGGTCAGCTTAGTCTTTGCTGCTTGGATTTCTGTCCATCTCCTCCTCTGCTGTGCTCACAACAATTCAATGTGAGAGCACACTTACGGGCAACCAGGGAGATACATAATTTATGACCCAAATAAAAAAATCCAGGCACGGTACAGAAGTGGATGGTTGAAGATACTCTGCCTAACACTTCATCCATTCCTCTTTAGACAAGAGGGGAGAAGTAAATCATAAAGCTGAGTCCTTGAGGTGAAGGAAAGACACAGAGTGGCCGTGTGTTAGTAGAGCTACTACTGTGGCACCTTAATGTGAAGGAACAAAGCACTTCCTTAGCTGTTTTAGTCAAGCTTGAGAAATATTTTGGGTTTTGTACGCAGAATCTGTTTAGCTCATGAAAGAGGAGAACAAGAGGGGGTTCAGTCTCATGCCTGGGCTTCCTACATACTGGATAAAAGATCTGTAGTAGCAGAAATATCTTTAATCTATATCAAAAAAGTGAATAATCTGAGCTAACAGGTGAAAGGGAAAGCTAAACAAATTCAAAATATAAGTCAGCTAGAATCTTTTCACAGTATTTCACCTCTAGAATAATTTATGTACAACTGTAATGGACCTATAATCACTTGAAGTCTTTAAATCAAGACTGAACAACTTCAAAAATATGAACTGCTGTAGATTAAATAGAGTTAAAGACTATGTTGAAACTATTAAAACAGGGTATTTGGACTTTATTATACATAACCCTTTCTGATGTTTAAGTCTATGTCTAGTTGCACAAGCCTGGAGAAATGGGTCTTTCTGTTGTAATCTAGCTGTACTTTTAGTCCCTGGAATCTTTCCATAATATGTAAATTAAGATGGAATATTACTCTGATTAAAAAAAAATATAATTCAGGCTGAGGTTTAAAAATGAAGGGTAATCCTTGATTATAATTTTGCTTCTGTCCTTCTAGGTTCATGCTGTTCTCGTATCATTGTGCATATTTCTATTAAAAAAATTGACGTAACATGTTTCTTCCTCAGTTATTTTAAAAGAAAATACACATAGGGTCCTTTATGTTTGCTTTCTCCTCTTCCTTGCTTTCCATCGTATTTGGCATTTTGTGCAGTGCAGATGGAGAGCATGTGGTTATGGTCAAAGCTGTTCTTTGAAGGACAAGACGTATACTGTATAGTAGCAGAATATATTTTATTTATTGCAGACTGGGTGTCCTGGTTTCAGCTGGGATAGTGTTAATTTTCTTCTTCCTCTTCAGTTTTGCCAAGCCAGGTTAGCTCAATTCACCATCAAAATGCTATTAAACTAAACTGGCTGACAGCTCATAGCTAAGCTTCCAACAAAGCAGTACTAAAAACTATTGGAAATAGTACCATCATAAACCGCTGCGGTCATTCCCAAATCCCACTTGGCAATTATAGGGTAAACACTGAGGACAGAGACAAGACGTCAGTAAGCAGTAGCATCTGCATGGAAAAACCTGCAAGATGAATAAGGTGGGGTTTACATACATAGGATTTGGGAATAATATCTCAAAAGGCTTATTTTGGTTATAAAACATGGAGTACAGTTTCTGTCAATCGTTTAGAAAGAAAGATAAATCATAAGTATAGCTTGCTGACTCAGAAGAACCAGTGCTTTGAATGCTTAGTTCAGCAAGTGTCCCAAGTACAGACAGCACTGGTTACCTTAAACCACTTCACATACAATTTGTATCAGCAGTTCTTCTATGCTTTTGCAATCATGATTTTATCATGATAAGGTCAAGGCAATTGGAGACAGAAGAATGTAAGTTTTAGTTAATTCTCTTTGGCTCTGAGCCAGGTTGACCTCATCTTAAGATGTAAGAAAATGATGCCTGATGGTCCATAAAACAAGTTGTTCCACTAAACGAGTATTATTTGAAAGGAGGAAATCTCACATCCCCACACAATATTATTCATCGAAGTGGTAACAAATTAGTGTAAATCATCTCTAGGAAGCCATTTACAAGATATAGGAGATAATGGTTTGGCTGCAGAACATTTCTGGAGGAGGAAAATATTGTGAAAGAAGTGGAGGAACACGAAATCCTATTGTCTGATGACTCTCATGTACTTCAATAGAGTCCACATCCTTATTCTGCAACCTGTTATTTACAAACTACACAGAAGAATCCTGCACCAAAACCTGGCTGTAGGCAAGGCAGGTTGTGCCCTACACAGTTGCTCTAACACTTAAAACGAAGACAGAATTCAATCCCAAACCTACTTATTTTAGGTTATGATTCTACTGCTTTGATCTACCTGAATATCCAGAAGTAGGCTAAAATTAAGCTAACAGATTTTTTTTATTTTCCTGTTTTGCCCAAGATAATTATTATTCAGATAATAACTTTTTTAAAATCCATTTTTTTTTACACAAGAACTGTAAAAAACCACCTGAAGCACTCCATTACATTTCCCACTTTCCTAATTGCATCTCCTCAAAGCCCATGGGGTGATGGCCTGCAATTCAGTAAACAAGAAAGTTTTTCTGGCCCCTACATTTAACTAGGTGCTCCTGCAAAAAAAGATGCAACTTGATGACCACTTTTTCTAAAAAAGCACACTGCACATTTATTTTTGCTTTGGAGCTGTAAAATATCTTTCACAAAAGCCATTTTCTCTTGATTCATTTATTTCCTTGCAAAATACAATCTACGACATAAAATACAAACCAGCATGTTTCCCTCTAATCCCTTTCAGCTATCGTACTATTTAACGCTAGTGTAAAGTAAGTGGGAAAATTTCAGATGGAAAACATAAATTAGTTCAAATAACCTCAATTCTTTTGCAGTAGAAAAACGTAATAGGAATTCAGAGGTTTGGTTTGGTGTGTTTCAGGTTTTTTTTTTAAGTTCATAGGAACTATAATACCAGAAGACAGAGTAAATGCTCCAACCTAAGATAAGGATCTTCTACTAGTTCCTCCCGGGGAAACCATGACTGAGGACGTAGTATCATTTGCCAGCAGGACAGTGATCTCATTTCAGTGACCTTGATCTATCAGCATCAGTGATGACTTACAATGGCAAAGCATTTAATACAGAATATGTAAACTCTCTCAAGTGCTTTCTAAAACATCAAGTGCCCCTCTGCCACTTTACAAGCTATCATTTTATAGATACTGTATTATGAAAGTGTTAAGAAGTTATGTTATAAGCAGTTAATAATGCCTTTGCTACAGGCTGAATCTGTAAGAGGTGACCAAGCAGCAGGCTGTTATGGGATGCCTATCTGGAGTAGCTCAAACTAATTTTTCTAATGCACGTGGCCAGTATTTTATTTCGGAGAAGTGACAAGCTGTTGGCTTCAACAGCTGTAGTGTTGATGGTTCAAGAGCCAGATAAATTGGTAAATTTTGAGACTGGGAGAAGAAAGGAGATGGCAAGAGGAATACAGACATATACTTTGTCTCCTCTTAAGACTATAATCACCATGGGATGGAGACAGCGTGTTTAGAAGTCTTTTCTATTTACTCAACACATTCATAACTTCCCTTCTGGAAGCAAGTAGTCGTTGTGGTACTAGAGGAATAACTATAGAAATGCCATTCAGCATAAAGGGGCTCAGATTTACCTCCAAGAAGTTTGTCTACACACATTCCAACACTTGCTTTACAGGAGGGTGTGATGATTTACACATTATTCTTAAGTGGAGGAAGTTTCAATGGCAGATTAGTAACATAAACTGACAAGCTATACATGCCTGTCAACAATGCACAGCAGAGCTGTTGCTGTCTTTGGACTATAACAGTTGCAATGTAAAAAATACTCCATTTTTCTTTATAAAAAAACCACAAACATCATCCGAAGTCAGGAAGAGACCATGAGTAGGTATTGTGTAGATTTTCCACACTCGGCTGACTTCAACTGTTAACAGCTTTAAAAACACAAGAATAAAACCCCCAAGTTTGTGAATGTCTGACAACAAACTGCGTAATCCCGGCACATCGTTGTTGGCGTCGCTAAATCTGGTCTTGATACCACAGTGTCAACATCCATCAGGTGTGACCACTGCCTGCCACTTCAGTCATTCTGTGGCTTTCTGTGGAAGTATGTGCAGATCTTCCTCATGGAAACCGGAGCGGCTGCAGCCTAGGAAGACAAAAAGCCCCAAACCAACAAGAAACATTTCTCGGTTAACAGTTCATACGCTGCAAGAGTCTTAAAGTCTCCCCTCCATCATTGCTCCAGCGTGTTTATCTTCCCAAGTAAGATAGTAAATGAAAGGTTCTTTGCTATAATCTGTTTGTCTCGCAGATAAGAGGCTTACTACCTACAGGAAACTCTGCGTAAAACCTAGGGTCGTCTTACTGCCATAAGACAAGCACTCTGGCTGCAGTTTCAGCTTCCCTACCGCAGATCAAAGAGCTGCAAATTTCCAAGATGTAGAAGATTAACGAATGCTGATGGTATTCCATGCACCTCCTCAGGCTTTCAGTACAAGACAGAAGCATCCCAAAACCTGAACTAGAGCTTACTGGGCAGGAAAGGTAATCGTTCTATAGTAATCTCTCTCCAGGGCAAACCTTTCTGTCTTGTGTTTAAACATGTACAGCATAAAGCACAAGGAGTTGTAGGTTTCCTATAACCAAGATTTCTTGGTGCAACCATGATATGAAGAGACCTGCTCCTATACATAACTTAAGGACTGGTGGCTTGCCCATTTCATATCTGATAGCAGTGCTGGGAGAGGTGAAATTGGGTAAGAAATGAGATACCAGAATAAGCCTTAATGATGGCAACAACTTCTAGCACTGGATATTCAATTAAGAGTACCACTAAAATTTGATGATTGAAAAGTTACCTAACATTTACCAAGCTAAGATTCAGTCAAAGACACTCTATGACTTGGAGTCCAGTTTCAGAGACGAGTCAAGTTTGGTTTGTTTTAAAAAATGTAATTATCATTTCTCAGTTTGCATGTTAAAACCCCATGCCCTCATGCCAACTTTTTTAGCTGCTTTATAAGCTTAACTTTCAGATCTCAGGATGAGCTCTGTGCCAGGCTTCTTGTACATCAAAAGTAGGATTATGTAGGTCACATCCTGCCCTCTGACTCTTTTACAATTCCTTTGTTTTCTGCTATTTTTCAGTTGAAGGAACTGGAGGCATTATTTAGCCCCATGGTTTTAACATGGGTAACAAATCCTTTTGCTGCCTGGACTAGAACAGAATTTAGCTCTTTCTTCCAGTGTTCAAGTGGCTTTTCAGTAACATAAACAGGCAGATGTGACGGTGAACACATAAACAGTAAATCTGCCAGGAAAGGTGCTGTCATTGTTGTGCTTCTCAGAGCGGAGCTGGATTTCAGATGACGGCTACATCCTTTGAACACCCAGCTGGGGACTGCGAGGACCTCTGAGCTCCTGTGTGCCCTAAGTCCCTTTAAAATGAGGGACACCACCACCCTAAAAATTCTGTTCCTGCAGGAGGGGTTTAGTAGATAACAGCAGTAATGTATCTGGCTTATTAGGCCAGAAATCATCCCTTTTGTCCATAATCAAAGGGATCAGATAATTCTTTGAATGCCTGAGCAGGAGAGAACAAACAAAGGGAGCAGGGATAACCGGCAGCTAGGGGTAACTTCTTTCCTGACCACCTTCACTGACCATCCCACCTACCGTTTTTGGTGAAGTGGCTGCTGCCACAGCCTCTCGTCGCTTGCCACCAGGACTGCAAGATGACGGGGGGCTGCTTGATGCACTCTGGCTGCCAGCTCTGCCAGTCCGTATCTTCTCTCCCAGGGCGGACAACCAATTTTTTCTTTCAGGTGAACTATTCTCTTTATCTATTACTTCAGTGTCTTTCCCACATGGAGACCTAAAAAGACGGGGGGTGGTTTGAACACCTGATGGAGTAACATGGTTTCCAGGAAAGGAAGGCTCTTTTGGGCTGCGGCTGGAGGCTTCACAGTCGTTATCCAAGTCAGCCAGGCTGAGAGAGCCTTCATCACAAGCTTTTTGGTCTGCAGCCAAGTGACATAAATTCAGCTTGGATTTCTTAGCCGTACGGTCCAGTTCAGTCACACAGCTACAGGCCTGCAGACACTTCTGCCCCGCATCGTCCTCCTTGCTGCAGTCAAGCCTTCTCTTGGCACGCTTTTCCAACTGTGAGTGTGGGGCTTTAGGAGGGCAAGAGGCTTCCAGAAGACCTTGTGTGACTTCTGCCAGGGCTTTTCTAGGAGAAGGAGCCTTTTTCCCCACTTCTGGAGGAGAAGAGCATGGAGTCCTTGTAACCCAATGTTTAATGGACATTTTGGAGGAAGGGACTGGTTTGGGAGAAGCGCATGGGCTGGCTCCACTCCGCTTGGCTGGGGTGCAGGCTGCAGCCGTCTGGGTTTTGAGAGTGTCTGTGGGAGTGCTGGTAGGCAGGGGAAGGTCTCCAGAATAAATGGGAGCACAGGCAGCCGGCCGTGGCGAGGAAATGCATGGGCTGCCCACTGTGAAGGCCTTGGCAGGAGTACTCTGTGGGCTGGCTGGCGGTCCTGATAGGGGAGAAATAAGTAGGCTGATGAGGAACACGGAACAGCAGATTAAAGACAATCCTTTTATAAACACCCCTTCCAACTAGGAGACAAATTTCAGACAAAACCGGACAAGTCCGTTTCTCAGACATATCCTTTTCAATTAAGAGGTTGCATAAATCCCTCTAATTTTGGTTAACTGGTACAAGTCCTACATAAAATCCTATATCATATTGATGACTATAATACAGTATGTTTGTGTAATGCCTGACGTCTATCCCTTCTGTAATGAACACTCTTACATGAGCTACAGCCAAGGGTCTGACGGACAGACAAAACAGATCTTGAATCTTCCAAGTTTATCTACCCCTGCTGGAAGCCTTGCAGTGGCTTGGTCCAAACAGCTCTGGATGGAGATGCTGCCTGAGAGCAAGGCTGGTCTCCATCTGCACTCCCGTCTTTAACGGCTGCATAGCTGAGTTGAGAAACAAAGGTACTTTAAGCAGGTCCCACAGTTAATTACAATACCAAGGAAGCCGTACTCTGTAATGCCCTACCATATGAATAGTGCTCCTAGTCAGGTGTTAATAGTTGCATACTTTAAAGATGAAAAAAAAAAAGTGAGAACAGGAAAGAGCATACTTTCATTCTCTTGTCTTTTAGCTGCAGGATTTTCTGCAATGCAGTACTAGTATGAAGATGGTAGTTATTTACCACACCCAGGGAAATGTGAGAAATTCTTCAGATCCTGAATAAGGACTTAAATTCCAAACAGAAAATCTGTCACTGTAGCAAGTTATTTCTTTAAAACAAATGATTCCCAAACAGATATTTCACAGTGGCTTTTGAGCTCAGTAGACGTAAACCCTCCCTGCTTTTAAAAAAGAGGTTCTGAATACCCAGCTTCTTTAAGCAGTAGTCACACAAAGGGGCATAAGGACCTCACTAGTAACAGTAGGAATGATATACAGCAAAGATCTTGCAGCAATATTAGAGAGGGATTTTTAATTATTTTTTAATTATTTTTTTATTTCTGGCACCCTCCAAGAGAGAACACATTAGTGGGTTTGTTAGATGTCTGCTTTCTCATTCATCTAACTTGGGGCGATGCAATTAGATAGGATAGCACCTTAGTTACTCAATGCACAAGAGCTCTAAACATTTTTGTACACCAGGGGTTTAATCTGAACTCCTAATTCTCACCATTAGCACTGTACTACAAAGCACTTAATTAGAACAATGAGAAGTCTAGTGTGAATAACCTGCCATTTTCTCTAGGACGCTGGGCTGTCTCACAAATAACATGTCGAGTGAGCATCTACATGACTCTGATTATATACCACACTAAGCCTCTTTTGATCCTTCCTTTTACTGTATTATCTGGTATCCAAAACACAAGTATTGGTGAATCAGAGCAAAATTAAATAGGATCCCAGATTAATGGGCCCCACTACAAATCACTCTAACACACAAAACAGAGTTAAAGGCTCCTTTCCTGATAAAATATGCTACTTCATAACAACTCGCTTCAATCTGGACTAAGAAAAAGTAACTGCCAACATCGGTTCTCTTAATCTTTACTTTAATGAGTACTTACAAGACAATAATATCTCATCTGGTGAATTAGTTGCACTTAAAAGCTAAGCTCCTAGAGGTAGAAGAAAGTAGCAAGCTCAGCCATTCTTGATCCCTAATGACCATCTACAGATTCATACAGTAGACATATCGCATGACTAGCTGGGTACGAGCACTCTCCATCCCAATGCAATCTGAAAGTTATACTGTGGAGACACTGGGTACGGGAAGAAAAGCTATCCTGAGAGTTGGATGGGTGTCATGGCAAAAAGCAAACTCAAACTTGGGAAACATCCCCAAACTTGAGATAAAGAATATGAGGCTTTTTTGTAAGACTCCATGCGTTATTCAGTCTTCTACTAAGCCAGTTCCAAGCTGTTTCCACTTATGCTGCCATTGCATGCAGTACAATACTGTAAATACCTGCAGTCAACCTGCGTAACACCAAAGCAGGTTATTTCGGAAGTCTCCTACCTGCTTTGCTACAAATCTTCTAGAGTGATATCATCAATCTCCAGATTTAAGAGTCGCAAATTGCCCATGCACAGGCCTGCTCCAGAAATTTGGTTACACAAAAACATAGAGAAAGTAGTACAGCTAAGGGAAACCACAAAAACAATTTCCCAAGAAAAGGAAACTGTGCTTGCTACACTTGATGATATAGGTCAACAGTCAATACACAATCTCAGTCTCACAATTTGTTCCACATATATGGGTGGGGAACTACCTAGATCTCATCCCAGCAGGTCTGAAATAGTACTTAGCTTGCCAGCTTTCAATCAGTCTCTTCAGATAACTCCTGTATTCTAACAGCACGTGCTTTGTGTTCAAGAGCCAAGGTCAGCAGGAAGCCTGCTGTTGTGTTTGCAGTGTCTGTGTACTTCCTCTCCCCTCCTGTGTTACTTTAATGCAGCAAAAGCAAGTAGAAATAAGTTATTTTTCTAGTATAATTGCCAAAGCTGGCTTGTAAAGTTTTAGTGTACAAGCTACTTTAGGTTTCAGGCTTCTGGACTAGACCTATGCTTACTTCTCTTTTGCTGACTGTAATACACAAAGTGAGCTTTGAGTCCTCTCTGAAGCCGAGTGTGTGCACACACAAACCATTTACCAGCTACAGAGCAGACCTGGCACTCTCCCTGCTATTGTTCTGCAAACTTCCTGCACGACTGTTACACACTGGCAAAAGGTTAGAGGTAATGTTATCCCATTAGTGGGATTTGGAGACCTTCAGCCTTTATTTATGTTAGCCAAGGTGAAATTCATTTAGAGGGTGGCTAGAAAAGATAGGTGGAACACAGGAAGTCACACCAGCAGCTGCTGGGAAGCTATTGTATTCCTAGTTTCAGAGCTACTCTACGTTGAAGCTCATCTCATTTCACTTGGGGAGAGGGCTTATTCTCCTTTCACCTACTCTACCGTAACAAAATACAAGTGTCAGACATGTCAAAGTAGTACTATGATCCAGGGCTCCTTTCTTCTGGTCTAGGGCACTGTCTGGTGGGTAGCTTCTCTAGAGAGCCTGGATCTGCTTGCTGGCTGAGGGAGCGTGCTCCACAGCTTGTCTGATCTCCTAGGCTTTGTAGGAAGCTATTGCATTTGTTACTAGCCTTAACAGGTGAATAGACGAACACTACTAATTAATTCTGGAACATGATGTTCACATCATGACTGTCTACATGCACTTTTGAAGTGCTTTCACTATGTGGCATTTACCTGTATGGGCACTCAGTACTGATGCATGAAGCTGAAGAAAGAGAGGTAATATTAACAGCACAGCAAAGAAATCTGTGCAGAATTCAACTGCTAGGCAGGAGGAAACATTCCAGAGTTCCAAGACTGTCTATGTGCCATCAGCCCTTTACTGGGTAAACTAGAAAACTGGAAAAAGCATATGATCTTACTGCTCTCAGTTATTATTTGATATAGAAAAAAAAGTGTAACTTGTTGCTACAGTGCATGCACACGTGACATCTCCTTTGGCTGTTCAGTTATTGAACCCTGCTGATATCCACTGAAGATCTGGCTGCCCAACAAGCTGTATTAATGAATATTTGCTTCGCAGTCTGGTCGTATAGACTTTGGCAAACTTGTATTTCAGCCAGCTTGTCTTGCTGGTGCCAGAAATATTTACAAGTAGAAGTGTTTGTCTGGCTATGTGAATAATGTCCTAATATGAAAAAAACCAGAAGACTAACAAGACAAGCCAAAGGCTTTTGTTGGTACAGAGAACAGCCAAAATTCAGAAGCAGAGCAAGCTATCTCAGCTCAGGAGCCTTACCTGCTGCACGTTGCTCCTCTGGTTTCTTCCGAGTGACCCAGCCCACTAAATTGGTTTTGCTAAATGCTGATTTCTCCTCCTCGGGACGACATCGTAGGCGCCAAATCCTCACAGTGTTGTCATCAGAGCACGTGGCAATCTACAATAAAAATTAGTTTCTTGGAGTAATCAGGGCTTATCACCTGGCCAAGGGAACTAGAACAGCCACACCCGACACACCACGCCAATATGAATGAGGGTGACACCTGGATGAGAGGGTAAAAGACTTGCCCATAAAACAAACAAAACGGCCCAACTCTGTTTCATTACTGTAGCAGGCAGCAGTATTTGCTTTAAAGCGGGCAAGGCTGCTGCCTTCATGCCTTTCTGCTGGAGAAACCTCAGTCACCAGTAACCCTTTGCCTTGCGTAGCTCTGTAACGGGTGGCAGCCTGCTCAGGAAGGGCCAGGGTGTATTTTGAGATTTCAATCACTCGGTAGACAAAAGCGGCCGTGCTGCTTTTTGCACCCGCATCTAGGTCTGCCTCTCTTACTTGGGACTTTTCATGCTTGGGGACAAACATTTGCAACACACTGAGAAGGTGACATTGGAAGGCTGT
The DNA here is from genome assembly GCA_033628505.1 of Tringa tobata. Taxonomy (NCBI): domain Eukaryota; kingdom Metazoa; phylum Chordata; class Aves; order Charadriiformes; family Scolopacidae; genus Tringa; species Tringa tobata. Next base: position 8,950,701 of record JAHREE010000287.1, on the reverse strand, counting down.
TGCACTAGCCTTAAGCGCTATCTCTTCAGAGTCAGATGTCAGCAGTATCTGGCAGAGAAACCAACTCTGCTAGAAACATTGGAATAGATTGCCCCCGCCACATCACGCACTCCAAAAGGATCTGTGGAATCTCATCTGAAGAAGCAGGAGAACCCACCTAGCCCACATTTTATGGCTGTCTTCGGGCAGATTAAGTGATGACTCACATAGGAATCGTCAGCAAAAGGAAATGCTGTGGCCAAATCTCATGGTAATCTGGATGGGAAAGTGCCTCTACTCTGACCTCTGTGACACAAATATTCTCCCAACAGAAAGCAGCTTTGCCTCTCAAATCACTCCAAGCAGCTTCCTGACCTGTCTTAAGCACCACATTTTCTAGTTTTCTTCAGGCTTCAGCATCTGTACAATGACTGAGTCTTTCTTACCTGTATCAGTAATGATTTTAAAGGCTGTATCATGTATCATGCATTTGTTCAGAATGCTGGGCTACCTCTAGATCACAGATTTTATCTAAAATGCTAATTCTCATATTTTTTCTCATATCACATCTTACACGACTAAAGCAATTCCTCCTGTTTGCCTGCAAGACTCCCACTCTGCTACACTGCAAAGCTTTACTGAAGAGCCTGTGCTATGGTGCTAGGGAAAGTGGCTGACTTTCTTAATACTGTGAGGTGAAAGAAACTGGCTATTATTAGGACACTGCCTAGAATTTTTCAGGCTTTTCTCATTTTAGGCTAGGCCAATCACTTGAACCAACCTCCTACTGTAGTTCTCTTCCTTTTATTGATACCTAGCCCATAATTACTGACCCAATTTCACTGTAGGTTTTTGGGTGTACACACAAGTATGTCATAAAACCAGCTTAGATTTTGAAAAAAGGTCACAATGAAAAGAACCAACATGTTTTGTAAAGGGCACTCAAAATTTCTTGCTGCTCTGTACGAGACTAGCAGATGTATCAATGGTCAGACAGGTAGGGAAGCTCTAGATACGGAACTACAAAAAACAAGCTTCTGGTTTATGAAAGCCCTGATTAAATGGTTTCACAGTTTTGTCTCTACAGGTAGTGTCACAAACTCTCATTAGGAAAGCTTAATTTGCAATTTCCTACATCTTATCAAAAAGCCCAAATTATTTCAAAATAATGAAAAAGTTCTGATACATTATACTCACGTGACTAGGTTTGGTTTACTGCCCCCCCAAACAAACATTTTTAGAAATCATTGACTAAAAATTACCACCCAAATAAACAAATACTGATGCAATTTTGAAAAGCAGATGTTGCCACATCACATCTATTGTGTCACAGGAAAGACAATTTTCCAGAAAACAAACCTTAGTGAAGTCTGAAGGACACCAAGCAATGGAGGTAACTTCTTGAGAGTGACCAACAAGTATCCATGGAGGAAGGCTGGGCTCAGAAACCTTAAAAATTCGATAAAAAAACAAGTGTACAGTCAGAAGCCCCACAGCCCAATATACATCACTAAGAAAAGACCCCATAGCCCACCTGTGAAGCATGTGAATACTTTCCATCTTTTCTATATGAGATGGATAAATCAAATGCTCTTAGCCTGTTGTCATGAGGCAACAACGGATGGAGCCCTAAGAAGCAGCTGGTCAGTACTGAGATGTGCTGACTTGCCTGGAAACACTTGTTCAGTTCCTGCTACGCACAGGATTTCTGCCTTCAGAGTTGTCAGCCCAAAACACGACACAAGCATTTTACTATATTAAGTACCTTGCCCTGTTCTAGGTAAGATGCTTAAAAGTTTGGGAAACTCATACTTTTAATCAGGATAGGTAAATATATTCTGCTTCCATTTTACAAATGTCCCAATCACAAGTCAGTAGTTTATTAAAAAAATAAAACCATCACCAACAAAATCCTATAGATGAACCCCTTCACTGGCTTCAGAACCAGCATTTACATGCCTGTACCTCCTCCAACCAACCAGCTGGACCAAAGACCCTCTTAAGAGTTCATAAAAAAGTTCCCTCAATCACTCATGTTCATTAAACTGTTCTCCATTTCTTTTACACCTTTCATAAAAATCTTTCTCCTTTTCTACAGTGTTACTGCTAATCTTCAATTGCATCTGATATAAGTGGCAGATACAGCTGAAGATAGCATTAAGTGGCCCAAGGAAGAAAACACACACGCGTACATACACACAGATGTTAAATCCAAGTTTTGCATGCTTTCAGCAGGCGATCCTTTCTGGAGCTATGAGTCACCATTATTGATGTGACATTATAAGGGGGATTTATCAAGGGGATTTTCATAAATGACGAAGTGAATGAACAGATCCTTTACTGTGTGGGAAAAGGAGTAGACATTACATATAGATATCAAAGGAAGATGCGAGACATCAGGGAAGGCTTCTGACTTACACACAAGTTTTTCTCTTGTGGATCACCTCCTACAACAGCCTGCAAAACTGCAATTGAATATCCAGCTTCAGATCTTAAAGTTGTTCTGACACAAACAGGTTCATCTTAACAGGCCACTTTTTTTTCCTGGCATAGTAGAGGCAATCACTTGACCAAATATCCACTAAAGGTCTTGGTCAGAATATTCCCTTCTCTGCCAAAACATGCAATACCATGGAAACTAAATCCCTATTTAGGGAATAAACAGGTGATCTTGGTGCAGAGAACACCTTTGCTTACATTTAATAACAGCCTTGCTATACACACGTAACAGACACAACAGCGGTCCAGTAGCCACTGATTGCTGAAAGGAAAGCAGAGGAAGAGAATTATTCTTGCTAGGACACAACTGTTTGACACTATACTAGTATAAATTAAACCAACTACACGCAACTTATATTGCTGTGAACTAAAGGAGGATGCATAGTTATAGCTGTGTCTGTCCACTGTGTTTGGCAGAAGACAGTTGGCCACTTGCACATGTTAAGTCAGGATTAGCCACAGCAAATGCTGCTTTTTGCTTGATTTGACAGGATATTGGTGGGGAAGTTACAGCTATTGTGGAAAGGTTAAAAAGAGAAACCTAGGAAATGAGGCTTTATTACTTACTCTGCTCACTGAAACATCTGTTTTATCCATCTTCAAGATTCAGCATAAAATGGTGTATATAGTTTTGTGCACCTTACGATACAGAAGCACTTACATTCCAATGTTGGGACAGACCAAAGGGTAACTTAATATGGTCAACTTGGAGCGATCCATACCAAAGGACAATAGAAGTATATGCCTATAAAGGATATTTTTTTTATTACCAGGAAGGTATCTCAGCTAACTACCATCTTTGTCGAGAGAAACCTCTCTGCTTTCTGTCTTATATAGAGTTGTTCAACAGTCAGTTCATTAATCAATGAATTAGTAACTAAAAAAACCTCAAAACCAACACAATAAAGCAAGCATTCATTACCTGGAAGTGATTTATATACGCAAACAAGACTGAAACAGCATCCTCATCAACAATAACTTCTATTCACAGTGTCCCTTGGGAACTGCTGACCCAAACACAATTTAGCACTGCTGCGAAAGTTTCTCAAAGAAATAATCTGTGTGGAGAAGGTCTTGCTCTGCCTTTCATTCCTCTCTAGATATGGAAAGCTAGCGCTCTTCATTAATTTCTGTACAACATTACCTGTTAATTGCTCATGCAATATCTAACCATGTTTTTTTCACAGCATAGTAAGTCCTCATCTCAGGAAAGATACATACGGTTCAGAATCAGTACAATCTATCAACATTTAAAACAAGATAAGAAGCCTCTGGATATATCAGATCTTGAAAGAGACAGTTTTGCTGGAAGTCGCGCTTTCTAATGTGACTATGGAATTAAAAAAAAAAAAAGTATCTGATGATTTATTTAAGAAATATCCAATATGATCTCAGATCATAGATCTGAGATCTCAGTCACTCAGATATGGTAACAAAAGCCTTCTGTACACAAATGCGTTTTAAATGTGCTTAAATCCTTAAACTTTGAGATGTAACAACATCCTTGAATCTCTCAACCCATTCCCAGCCTGTGTTCCAAGAAAAGTATCAAAACACACGAATACAGGATGCACAACTCAAGTTTGCACAGGTGTTTTTGCTGAACTCACACAGAACATACAGAAGGTTAAAATTACACCACTTGGCGTGGGAGCAGCCATGCCTCTGCACTCCTGCTGCTACTGAGTAAGCAACGCAGGTGCTTACAAGTGTTCTCAAATCAAAGAGACTGCTTGCTCAAACCACAACCTCAGCAGGCTAACCCTCCGCTCTGAAAGGTTTGTATTTCACTTTTAAACTCATCGTGAAAGGGGTAAACAAGTCAGTATTCCCTAAAAATTACCCCAAACCTGAAATAGGCAGACACCTGTGGTTTCTGTCTATTCTGCTTCAATAAGAGGTCTGCTCTGTTCCCATATGGCTGTCAAGTATGGAGAAGAGAACTTGAAGCACGCCTTATTCTGAGGTCGCTGCTATTAACTTGGTAACATTTGTATTTCCTACACGTTAGTGCAAAATGCCAAGTGACGAAGCCTCTCGGCTGTCAGACAGTGCTTTGGAATTTTGCTGAAGGCTCTGGCTGAGCCCTTGCTGTAATACAAAGGCTTTAACTACTGTAAATTAAGCATGAGAAAAAGCTATGTCTGAAGCAAGAGCTGGAAAGGGGGAAGGTGGGGGGAAAGAGTGCCCTTTCAAACAAATTGTTAGGTTTCTGCTAATGTGCTCCATTGCTAAATATGAACCGAGAACTGTCTGTCTACTTGTCATAGCTGGCTGAATCAACAGGACTGAGAGAGGATTTTAATGCCCATTAAAACCAGATTAAGATCAGCAACTTGCAATAAGCAGCAGTGATGAGAGACATATTGATGGCAGGAGGTTAGCTCTGTTTTACATTAAACAGTTACATCTAGCCTTGACAGCAACAAACACACTCTGGGCGCAACACACCAGGAGCAAACCCCACACTGCTCAGAGTGGGAGTAGGAGGCAGGGAGTGTCCTACGTGAGCAGGAAAAGCAAATGAAACGAAAAGCAGAGGAGCAGCTCCGGGGCTGCACCCCTGGGTCTCTCCTGGTCACCTCACCTTCCAGATGTAGGCGTTGCAGTCACTCGAGCCACTGACCAGGAACTGGTCGTCGGGGCTGGTGCTGGATTTGACGTAAAAGGTTGAATTCTGGTGCCCGTTGAAAACGGCCACTGTGAAAAGAAAAAAGAAAAAAAAGAAAATAAGAGCCCCACTCAACACACAGTCCAGTTGCGCAAGGAGGGCTGATCCTACAGGCTTTTCCTGCCCTGCCACATCTCCTCTGGAGAAAGTGGTTGCACTGCTCCCTCGCTCTGGGGCTCCTGCTCGGAAGCTTTTATTGTTCAGCTGGAGTCCTTCAGGCTTCCCAAATGAAGCAACAGCTCTCTCCACAGCATTAGGAAGCAGAGGCAGCTTCATGAAAGCTTTAGCTTGACCCGTATCACAAGCAGGTCGAGACATCACCTGGGCTGCTCCACTAGTCCAGGTTGAGGTTCCCTGTCTATTCCTCTCTCAGCCGCCGTCACCAGACCTGCTACATGAGCAAGGGTGGTCATGCAGAAAACATAGTGAGGGCCTTCTTCCACCCAGGAGGCAACAAAGGTGCTTGCTGCTCCTTCCTCCTCCTGCCAGCATCTGTATTTCATTAACAAAACTCACATCCTGTCAGCCACGCTTGCCAGCTGCCTGTATTTAAAGCCTCAGCAGTGTTTGCTAAAGCCTTGAAACCATGGCCCCGAATGGCTGCCGTCCCCCCTATAGCAAGGGCCTGAAGAGCAGGCGGCTGGCACAAGAGCTGAGTGTGGATCTAGAGCACTTGGCCACACCACGTCCTGCCCTCTCACCGGGGCAAACAGGGCCAGTTTCCCCACGTAGAGGGAAATCCCCTCTACCAGCCCTGTTTTAATAGTGGTTTTGGCCAAGGAGGTGACCCACGGACACGTGGCTGCCTGCAGTGGTCTTTGAGAAGTTGCGAGACCCCAAAATAATCCCTTAATTTTTACCCCCAGCGCAGCATTTACCAGACAGCAAGTCCCTTCCTAAGCCAACCCTGCCAGCAAGTCCTGTCACGGTGAGGATTTCCTCACGTTCCCCCTGCAAACTACGGCTGCCTCCATACTGGACAGGAGCGGCAGAAACCGGGATGAGAGCCAGCCAGCGAGGGAGGAGAGGAGCACGGATGGCGGGCAGGCGCTGCCCTCTGCGGGAGCAGCCGCACACCGAGAGGCCGCACGTGTTCCATCCCGCCGGAGGAACGGAGATGGCTCGTCAGGCTTCATAAGCTGCGTACAGAAGGCAAGAGCTCCCTGAGGAGGCCAAGGGTGGGATGCCCTCTGCTTCGGAGAGAGCTCACTCCTGCCGGAGGACAGGCCGGTGAGCGCATTGCCACAGCTCAGCGGTGGCACCCGGGGTTAACCTCGACAACTGGCCTATTAATATTTACTACTTGCACCGCTTCTCGGCTCTGGAAGCGTTCCCACCCGCCAGACTGCCTTCCTGAAGAGCAGACAGAAGGACACATTGTGCATTTAATTTCAATTAACTGAGAGACTGAGAAAAGGCAATGGAAACTGAATCACGTGCCTGGCTGGAACGCATCTAACAAGTTTTTGCCGCTTTCTGAGAAGCGGCCGCTGGCCTGTGACAAAGCAGCTTAGTGCACCAAAGGCCCGGGGCCATCTTGTCAACCTAAAGGTCACAGACACGGAGCTGAAGGGATCTAAAAAGCTGAAGCACCTCTGCGATATGCTGGGGATGCCTTCTCCCAGAAGCTGCGGTAGAAGCTAAATTTAAAAGACACTTTAAAATATCTGAACACAACATACCAGGTGATTGCTTTACATGCATTCATAGCTAAGAGTTTGAAAAATCACTGACTGCCCAGTAAGCAGAAGATCCAAACTTGCTTCAGGTGGGTAGTGACTGGACACTAGCCATTCCTCACCAGATAACTAGGGTCAACATGCAAACTCACATTAGTCTCTGTCTGGATGAACCAGTATCTGCAATTATGTAAGTTTTTGGG